>BDMB01000010.1:160000-592560 GCA_016859785.1 Macrotyloma uniflorum | reverse complement strand
TATATATATATATATATATATATATATACATACATTTTTTTTTAAAGACACGAATTTAAATGATTGACTTTTTACTTTTATTTTTTGTCGTCTTATTTTTAGGGTCCGTAATCTTTTTTTGAGAAAATATAGGAGTTGATCCAATGAAAATATATTTTTCTTTGGGCAAATTCAAATGGGCCAATTGGGCCCAATCAGCCCAGTACCTTGATCTTCAACGTAAACCTAAAAGCCTCGTCTTTTCTCTCTCGCCTTCTCTCCAACCGTATCAGTGAACTGATCCAACGAGCATCAAAGCTCAGGAATTAAATTGAATTTATTTGCCTCCAGTAAGTGCACAAAGCTTTTTCTCTAAATTGATATGAAAGTTCAGTTTTTTTTTTTTTGTTTAATTGTAATTTTACATGAAAATGGGGAAATCTGTGTTTTTAAATTTTAAGGGGTTGGTGGCTGTCAAGAAATTTCCTTTTTATACTCCATTCTCTTTTTTTTTATACCCACTAGTTTATTTTGTCTATCTTACTTTCATATGTGTTCAACTTTCAAAATGAATTTCAATTATCTGACCTTTGCATACAAAGTATTTGATGAAATGTGTTTGTTGGTGGTGAGGTTGCAAATTGGGAGGAGATGAAAAAGGGAGTTCATCCTCAGAAGCAATGGATATCCTACGTTACACAAACGGGTAGGTTGATGCACGTGTTGATGACAAAGATACACCCTGTTGGGAAAGTCTACCACTTCCGGGCTAAGCGTCAAATGGCGGAGAGTTTAGGACAAATTGCTAAGTTCAGACGCCGTTTTGGTCTAGAAAATCAAGCGGGCAATGACAAATAATTTGTTCAGTGAGCAGAGGGAACTTTGGCTTTTTATTTCATGCAAGTTGGGGGAGAATAACAGGGAAATTGGTGATATACACTCAAACAGGTTTTTTTATAGCATTCAACATGTCTAGTTAAACTGCAGAAATTTTTCCTTCTTTAGTTCACATTAAGTGATGTCTTTAGCAGCTGATATTTGCTTGTGCATTTATTAATGCAAGTTCAAGCTGGGGATCTTTGTTGCTACTTTTGGATATTACTGAAATAGAAAATTTGTTGCTCTGGACTAGGTTAACCTGATGTTTATGTTGAAGGATCAAATTACTAGTTTGAATTGAATAACCATATGTAGTGATGGTTTAGTTTATTAGTATAAATCTTCTCTGAAACAACCATCAGCAATATGCCCTCTTTAATTTGTTCAGTTTTGTGATTGGCTCTTAGTATCTGCATTATTTTTTTTAGAGGACTTCAAGAACATTATTATGCTACAACAAATTACTCTTTCATACTTTAGTTGGAAACACTAACATCCCATAATTGAATTGGAGGAAAAAATAAAATTTGTGTCATTTATATAATAGGATAGTTTCCAGCAGCAGAATATGATTTTGACCTACTATCAAATCAAATTCAGATTATACACCAAAAAAACGATCAGCTATAACTATTCTCTCATAATACTTTATGCTTTTATTTACCAAGCCACTTTCAAAACTTCTAATTCTTTCTGAATCAAGATTTGAGTAGACTATGCAGCATCTGATTCAAATGGTCCACATAAGAATTTTCCAACCCCTTACGCAACAAGAACTCCCTCCATTTAGCATGATTAGTTCTCACCATTTGACCCACTTCACTATCATTGTCCATTACGGCTCTCACTACCTTGCATACTGCTTCCCTGGTAAATAGTCCATCTTCACTTTTCTCAACCTCCACTCCCACTTTCAAATCCCCACTCATTATTCTTGCATTAATAAATTGATCTCCTGCATGGGGCAGCAGTACTAACTGACACTCATTTACCATTGCCTCTGTTAATGAACCAGACCCACAATGAGTTACAAAGCAACCAACAGATGGGTGGCTCAAGATCAGTTGCTGCTGAACCCAATCCCCATGTACCACCCCTCTTCCCTTTGTTCTCTCGTTAAATCCTTCCGGCAAGGCTGATTCTATTGTCTCAGCTCCACTAGGGGGTTTTAAGGCAGCTAGAAAAGGCATGCCTGTGAGTTCAAAACCCAATAAAAGTTCCTTAAACTGATTACTCTTCAAAATGCATTCACTTCCAAAGGCACAGATAATCACTGTTTTGGGTTTAAAACTTCCCAGCCAAGTCACGTATTTTTGTTCTAGAGTCAAGGTTGGTGGACCTGGCAAAACTGGTCCTGCCAAAAGGACTTGCTTTCTCATTTGGCTTTGAAGATAATCACAATAAGGGCCTTCCATTTCTCTGCAAGTTTTGAAAATGATGGCATGCAACTGGTAAAAGAAATCAATTGCCGCTCCATAAATGAAATGCCTCCTTTTCCATAATCCTTTACAGTAGCTGTGGCCAACTCTCTTGCTTCATGGGGGTGTAGCCTGATGGCTGATGGTGGAAAGTTTGGTGGAGGGTTTATCAGATCAGCTTCTGTTAATGACTTTTCATGGAGATTTCTTTCAGGGCTTATCAGATAACCCACTGCGGCAGGACTTATTGTGCAGTAATGCAAAGCCTTAATGCCTAACCTGCATGCCAATGCAGGTAGCCAATATGTGAAATCAAAGAAGACCATATGGGGTCTGAGTTCTTTTAGAGAAGCTTCAATTACAGGCTCAGTGAGGTCCATTGCACTCATAAGAAGGGAGTGCAGTGAGAAAGGAAGGTCTGCAGTTGTTTCAGAGCCAGTAGGGAGACCATTGACGAGCGGTATGGTAATTGGAATGAAAGATATGAGATCTGGGTAGAGATTGAAATGCCTCAATTTGAGTATAGTATTTCTAGGCATGAGAAATGTAATCTTGTGGCCACGTTCAGCAAGTTTGTTGGAGATGTGAAGGAATGAGGTAAGGTGGCCTAAGGCAAACCTTGGATACATTGCAACATGAAAGGTGTTGGTACCCATGGTTGATCAAAATGTAATTAAGGCTATGCCAACGATCTGATCTGGAATCATAGGAATGTGAGATGATATTCCTGCTAAGTTATAAGAGAAAAAGCTCAAAGGGTGTGGATTGCGTTAGTAATTCGTTGAAAATTAATATGAAAATCTAACTTCATGCCCTTTGCATTCTAAAGTAAGCCAACGGTTTGGAAAGTCATAAAATACACGGGTACTTCTATCTCCCGGGCTTATTTTTCCATTCAGCATGAGTGGTATCGTCATGCTTTTTCCCGTTCCGTAAAGAAAAGTAGCTTGTCAAGAACAGTTATAGCAATAGTAATGAAGATAACAAACCAGTGACAAAAATAGACGGAGTACAAGCCGACGGAGGAATTTATGCACTCTTGTAAGGTGTATATGATCGATCATCTACACGCCTCAAAATTTATGACAGTCTTGGTTTATTAGCGGTCTCATGACTAACATAGTCGAGTTTACTCGAAGAAATTCACCTCTTATAACACAGTGAATTAAGATTAAAATTTCTGCTAAACGAAGTGTTTTATTTTTTCTCCAACCATATCGCATATATGATTTTTTAAGACAAAAATATGGTGTCCTAAATACTCGTTCGTTTTCATATGGTGAAAAATTAAAATCTCAGGAGCACAAAATTCACCATTAAACTAGTAGCTTTTCATACATTCTTTTAGTGAAATTTAACTGATTCAAGGGCTGTCGACTTATGGTAAAGTTCCTCTTTCGTCTGGTTACATTAAAAAGCATCCTCTTTGCTATGACTAGCATTCCTAGAAAAAGTAATATGAAAATAAAACTTTTTGATAGAAAAGTTTATTAATGCTTTTCAGATGTTATTTTTTGTAAATATTAATTTATAAATAACAATAACAAATTTCTTCCTTCATAGGTGAAAATAAAACTTTTACATAGTAATTAACTATGAAATTATTAAGTAATTGACCATAAATATTATTGCTGGAAAAGTTAAATAATAACATTTTATAAAAAAATTCCTGGGAATCACATTTCTAACAAACTCATTTTCATGAAAGTGATTTTGATTTTAAAAGATTCCCTATATCAAACATCACATAATTATCTATAAAGCAAAATATAAGTACGAAAATTATTTTTGTCCCTATCAAACATGAATGCAACGGATTGTGCACCATTCCTCCATGAGAAAATTTTCCACGTTATTGGACAGGATAAATAATTAGATTGATCTCAGACATAATGTTTGTGGTGCTCTTTTTTTCAATATGGCATTTATATTTTATCCTTCTTTTCAAAGTTTTATAGGCTTTAGGTGTAGAAATAACATACTTAACACCAAATAGTCTTATTTAAATTTTATCCTAAATTATTATCCTCAAATCCTAAAATGTTTCAATTAACTCTAATATATGAAGATAAAGGTGTTTTAATTAGTAATATATTTAAATAGAATTATTATTAATGTTAAAAATTTAATTTTCATAAATTTGCATTTAATAGGAAAAATAAGAGCTATTATATTTAGATGATAGCACCACTCCTATTTAAGGCAATGATAGTTATAATTGATTATAGCACTTTGTAAGAAAAATGAACAAGTGAAAAATCAAGAAGAACACTAAATATACGTAAAATGTATAAAAAGTTTGATGAATTCCCTTCAAAACTTTAAGAATTGTATTGTTATGTATTGTCTTCTAACGAGTCAGAATTTAAAAAGTGAAGACATACTATAAAAGAAGAGATGAAATCAATTAAAAAGAACGATATTTAGAAATTAACAACTCTTCTCAAAGATTATTATGAAGCAATTAGAGTAAAATACATATAAAAAACTACAAAGCACAACTTATAGTAAAAGATTAAAAAAAAATGAAATTGACTACGATGAAGTTTATGCATATATATATATATATATATATAGCTTGCATGGATATAATTCTTTGGCAGCTCAAATGAAGTATATATATAATATATTATATTTGAAAATAATGTGTAAATAAATAAAGAAGCCCCTGGAAGAGTATATGGACATCTCAAGCGACAGTTACACTAGAGAAGAGTACCACTAATCAAAGATACTATAAAAGCTTCTAAAATATATATATATATATATATATATGCAAATTTCACTTGATTGATACAACATAAAAAATAAATGAAAAAATTTCCCAGTGGTACACAGAAAATATATCAATTATCGTTTCCCCAATTTTTTTCCTAAATGAAGGTAAAATATCTACATCTACATCATCTTTATTTCTTTTATTAGCCTTCTAGTTATTCAAACAAGCAGATTTTTTTTCATTTTTACCCTTTTTCATTTCAGCTCATCCAAACAATGCTTCACTTTCTTTTTTTCTCTAATATCTTTATCTCTTAATTTCTATCCTGTTTCCAGCCTATCTCTTTTGTCAGCCAATCAATGCACAAATGATATGCCAGTATATTCATACTGAGAAAGGGTTTACACTATTTTGAAACGATGTAGTGGAGGTAATTTTCAATTTTCACTAAAACAAAATGCTAAAAATAATCAGAATGCCTATTTAAAAAAACTGAAAAAACGAAAAAAAGTAAGGGACAGCTTCTAGTGCCTGAAAATTCATATGGGGAAATATAACGTTAACTACAATGTTCCGATTGGTGAGTCAACCAGTATAGTAGGCCGAACTAGCTTCTAACCTTACAATTACACCAAGAAAAGGATCACCGGAATGGCCTTGCCAGAGCAAAATATGTATCTGGATTTATTGACATCAATAACTCTACTACGATAACCTTTTCTGGGAGGGGTACCTTGAGACCTGGTTCAATGATACCTGCTTCGGAAAATCCAGGAGAACGGTTAGCCGCTTTAGTAGCAGGTTATGCTAAAACATAAAATATAAAAGGAGATTAGAATCTACTTGGGGAAAGCTTTTTTCCTCTATACAGCTCCTTTGCCAAAGGATTAGCAGCCCAATGATTGACAGCCACCCGACTCAAAGGTTGAAAACCAACTATGTTCCTCCCCTCGCTTGAGAAAACCACCTAAATTTCAAACAATTGCAAGGGTAAAAAATCAACAAATGCAGTAATAAGGGTTTCCACACAATTGCAAATTTCCAGACTAGCTTGAATAATACAAACCAAACATGTGACATGACACATAACACAATTGTTCCTCCATGTTCCCGGAAACTCCAGTAGATAATGAAATTAAATTCTAATGACTAGCTATTTCTTTGAAGCATGCAACCCAAAGATGAAGCTTATAATTATAATATTCAGAAATTCTAGAGTACCTGGTAACTAGCAATGTCCTGTATGGACACTTTTGCATCTGCATCTATGTTGTTTGAAGAGTTAGAAAGAGTATCAACACCTTCAACTCTTAAGTAAGCTGGCAATTCTCCAATCCAGACACCAAAATCATCTTCCACCTTAATTTCATCCGACCAGCCAAAAGTTTTTTTCACCTTAGTAACAGCTAACACGCAATACTCTTCCAACTAATCATGAAAAAGATCCAAAGAAAGAATTCTCAGAAATAAGTATAAACAGTACAAATATGCTAAAATGAACTCAAACAAAGCTACTAAAAATTACCTATAACCTTTGCACTAAAGATCCAGTTTTGCAATATTGGAAAGTAAACCAAATATAAGAATAGGGCTGAAAACTGGTGCAAAAATGCAGACAGCTTTTCAATATTATAACTTACAGAGATCAATCCATTTCCTATGACAAGCCTATTCCTATACTGTGTTTTCATTGTCTCAAACAGTATTTAGGCTATAATACTAGTAATTATTATAATTACTAAAATAATAGAAGAAAAAAAATGATAGTGTGCGAACCTTTTTTGCATCCAAAAAGTCATGCATTGAAACATTGACTTCAGATGATGCTAGAGATCTATGTTCTACAGATTGTTTCCTTTCCTTGCGTAACCAAGGCAAACAAAATTGACCGAGAGCACTAATTGCTACAAGAAATATACCACTTGCAAGGGTGACCGACAACAATTTTGGAAAGGAATTCTCCTACAAAAAAGTAGATACATAAAACTCAGTTAAATAATGTACACTGTTTGACAGTCCCAACTAGTAAGCCTAAAATATAACCAATGAAAAAATTTCAATGTGAACACTTGTTTACTTGTTTTTATGTGTACAAGAAAACTATATCTTCGGCATTTATCTCAGCATCACAGTTCTTCCTGAAAAGAAAACATGGTCCTTCCCTTTTTGGTCCTCAAAAATGGAAGCCACTAAATAAAGTTTTTTTTCTAAAAAAAGATATTAGAAAACAGTATATTCTCCAGTTCACATTTGAAAGATTCTACATGATATTGAACAAAAAGGATGTTATTTGAAGACTAACATTATATATAGAAAGACATGATCATGTAGTTTTGTCTTCCTCTCAAACAAATTGTTACACTTTTATTGGACCCTTTGGCGAGTTTGGCAGCCACAACACCAGGACAGCTCTCATAGATTTTATCATACCACAATAGATCAAATCTTATAAAAGCTAAATTTAGCTGATTAAGAAAAAGATACATTAGAATACCTTTTTATTGGGCACATTGGCAAACTTAGCAGCCACACCACAGGATAATTGCTTATCAGGTAGTGAATAAGGATCTACATAGTAGTTGTCTAGTGTTTCAGCCAACTGAACCTGCAATTTTGTTCAACTTATAACTGAATGACATGTATACATGATATTAATGACACAGTTACCACAAACTTTAAGCGACCCAAGTACGACCCTTTCTATAGTGTAGGTGTATATGCAATAAGTATATCTAAACAAACAGTGCAATAATTAAGTATTGAACTAAAGATACCATATTCAAGCTTACCAAACCAAATAGAGATCGGCACAAGTAAAGGGCCCTATCATTTTAGAAAATTTTCTGTAATTGTCCATCCCTTGTATCAGAAATCCTTTTATATAATTAAAGTCTGAACAAGGGTCAACTAATCGTCCATGTTCCTCTTTTACTATATTTCAACTAGTGAATCTTAAAGAATCAAATGTTGCCACTTGTCATGAGACTAACAGGTTCTTGGTTGGCCTCCCCTTTACTCTTTTCTTTTTTTCAATTTTTCTTCAATATTTTATTTTAACCAATTGTAATTTTTGTTTGTTTGTTTGCCTATTATTTTTCTCTTCCCAACAAATTGTTGCAACTGACTTTAAAAAATAATAATTTAAAGAGAAAATTCAGATGAAGTTATACCTATGTTTTAATGGTTTTGATGTGATATATTTTAAGGACTTGCTTTGACCCCTTATAGTCCAATTGTAGCCAACGGCCTGGTCTGAAGTGATTAAGGCATACTATCTAACGACTTGAAGTGAGAACGCGAGGAGGCTACCCACCACTCAAACAAGAATATTGCGCCAAAGATCTTACAATCTTAAAACTGAAGACAAAATAAAGACCAGTGCTAAAGTTTTCTTAAACAGTTGAGCCACAAGCCCCAGTAATTAAAAATAAAAATTAACACTAAAAAGAAGGAAAAGAAAAAGTACCATTTGAGAGTGGGTCAAAAGAACTTCCCACCTATTCTCTGCAGACTTCTTCCAGCCCTCAATTTTGGCATCTCCCATTATCTTGGTGTCAATTTCTAACCGATATGCAGGTACATACTCACTTGCCCAAGCACTGAAATCAGAACCACCAATTTTCTCTAACTTTTCATAACATGATGGCATCCACCAATACCCCGACTTAATTTTTACAGGCTTGAAGCCGTCCTTCATTAAATTATAGTTATCTAATAGACTCCCAGCATTTTCAACTATTTCGTCTTCAAATAATTTGGATAAAATAACTGATGAATCTTTTGATTGTACACTTTTAGGCTTTCGAAACCAGTGAAATAAGCCACTTCTATTACCACCTAGTGTTTTATCAAGAAATTGTAATTGGGTGCTTTGAAGTGCAGACATGCAAATCGCTTCCGCTAGCACAGAGATAAGATATTCATCGGACGAGCTGAGAGAAAAAGATGCAGGAACCTGCTCATATGAAATGCATAAAAGAACTCAACGCATCAGTATCAGGTCCACCTGCAGGACAGACATTATAATATGACATTACCATTTACAAAAGTAACGGAAATACCAAAACTCACAAAAGATTCCAAAGAAATAAAAAGCAACAAACCTCTCTAGGTGTTTCAAGATCCTCCATCTTCCGTTCTTCTCCTGGTTGAAAAACGTTCAGGTCATAGCTCCAAATCTGCTGCAAAACTACTTGCCGAAAGGTCATAGCAAGTATATTCTTAGACCCAGAGCCAGAAAATACATCTCTAGGAACAGACTTCCTGAGCTTTGCAGCTTTTTCTTTGACTTTCCTAGCAGGTAAGAACTGTCAAAAGAACAATTCAATCCTCAAATTGCATTGCCACATGCTCCCATCAAAGACAACATACATAACTCACACCATAAATTTCAATAAACGAAATTACAAACACATCCCACAATTGCAGCTTAACACATATAAGCACCTCAAACATGTCCACCACACAGTTTCCTTGTTATAACATGCACCATTTTTTCTTTTTTGCCAAAAGCAAGTTATCTCAATGGCCAGAAGCCATGAGACTAATTCCCCAAGAGGTAGAGATCACAAAATTGGGTTCTACTAAATCTCCCAACATAGTCTTCGCTAAAAGTTGATCTAAGTAAGTTGATTTTACCTTATGAGACAAATTATTGGTTTTACCTTCTTCTTTCGTAAACAACTATGACGAAGTAACAAAACCTATAAGTACAAGTATCACATTGTGCTGTGCAAGGAACAGAGTTTCATTGTCAATTCAGTCATGCTCTAAGCACACCAATTGCACGAAACAGCAGGCGTAATACTGAGATTTTTTAAAACGTAAATCGATTGATACAATCCAAAGAACGTAACAGTGTGCTTTGACAGAAACTCTTACTGACAAAACAATTTTCGAAACATTATCAATCTCCTTTCAAATTTCACGAAATGAAGCGCAGAAGATGAGAATGAACGAACCAGACGAGTGGAGACAGTGGCGTGGTCGCCTGAAGGAGAAGGGAACACGGTTTCGACGACCATGGCCTCCATCCCGGCGTCAATGTGGTCGGAGGCAACTTGTCCTCCATCGGCAGCGGACGCCGTCAAAGCTTGTTGGAAATCAACGGTTCCGACGAGAGTGAGCTGAGACAAGTTGTTATCGTAGGTTCTGACGCATGGGAGGTTCTTGCCATCGGAGTCAGCTATGGCTTGGAGCACTTGCTGCTCCGTCACCGGAATGCTCTTCGGAGAAGAGCAGGAGAGGACAAAGAAGGAATTTCTGGAATTGGTGAAGTGAAGAATTGGTGAGAATTTGGTGTGGGGGAGAACAGGGGAAAACAGTGAGGAAGCGGCCATTGCGATTGTCATCGCCGTCGTTGATGATGGTTCTCGCCTCTCTCTCCGCCCTTATCATGATTCAACTTATTATAACGGTTTGGACTACTGGGCCATTTCTTCAAAAGTTGGATCCCCTTGGCCCAAACAAAAATTCTTAAAATTTGTGAGCTGTACTAATTAAATTAAATTATAGAAGTATAATCCAAAAACAAATCAAACCACACTTCTCATTTCAAGAATGTAAAAGAAAATTACTACTTTTTTTGGAGAGAGAAAGTCTGTGGGCCTCACTTCAACTTTTCATTTATCTGGGCTATGTACCTATGATTGTAAGAATTAAAGAACCAATAAAATTGTTGCATTGCATCAAGTGATTCCAAATAATTTCTCTTAATGTGATCAACACACAACTTGATTCTGTTGCAATGCTTTATCTATGTTCAAAAATAACAACGGTGGTAATGATAAATATGATAACGACTAATGATAATAATAAAATAACAGTGGTTATTAATACGTATGAACAATAATGATAATAAAAATATATATCACTATATTACATTAATTAATATATCAATGGTAATGACAAGAATGATATTAATAATTATAACGAAAATAATATAGATGATAAAAAAATAGAATTATGAATAGATTTTATACCAAAAAATTAAAAAACTAATTAAATAATAATAATTAAATTGAAATTTTCATTTAATAAATCTAATAAAAAAATTAAAATAATCATCTTATTTAATTATTTTTAAATTTAATTATTAGAAAATACATTAACCAATATAAAATACATTAACTAATATAAAATATATATTACCGATATAATATAAAAAGTAATAAATAATTATAGAATTTTTTAAAAATAATATTATTTTAATATTTTGTTATAGAATTATATTTTGTTAAACTTTACTAAATTTATTTTTTAAATTTTTTTTTTTTAAATTAATATTATTTTAATATTTTATTATAAAATTGTCTTTTATTAAAATTTAATTACAAAATTGAATTTATTTTTTAAATAATATTATTTTAATATTTATTACAGAATTATATCATAATAAAATTTAATTATAGAATTATATTTATTTTTTAATTCTATATTTTTTTAATATAAAAAAATAAAAATAAAAATAAATTATTTTAATTTTAAAATTTAAATGATATTTATATATAAAATAATAAAATTAATATATTATTTAAATATAAAAAAATTATTATTTATTATTTTTAATGATTATTTAAATATATTTAAATAATATATTAAATTTTTTATTTTATATATAAATATTATTTAAATTTTAAAATAAAAATAAAAATTTTTATTTTAATTTTTTTATATTAAAAAATATATATATAAAATTAAAAAATAGATTTAATTTTATAATTATTAAATAAATATTAAAATAATATTATTTTTGAAAAAAATATTAAAAAATAAATTTAAGTTTATAATTATATTTTATCAAAGATATAATTTTGTAATAAAATATTAAAATAATATCATTTAAAAAAAATCTAAAAAATAAATTTAATATTATAATTAAATTTTAAAAAAATAGAATTTTATAATAAAATATTAAAATAATATTATTTTTAAAAAAATCTTGTAATTATACTATAATATGATAATTATCTTATTTATTAAAAAAATTCTTAAAATAACTAAATTCATCTGTATTGAAACAAATGTGTATGATTTGGTGTCAAAATTTAAGTATAATTGAACACCTTGATATTATTAGATCTTATCCTATAATTTATATATTAAAAATAATGATTTATTATAAAATATAATAATAATTTATCATGAATAAGGTTTTGTTGAGTTATTTCATATAATTTAAAAGAGACCTGTACTAAAATTTCCAAACTTAAAAATTAAAATTAAATTAAAAAACAAGCAAATTTGTGTAATAAGAATTAATAAAAAATGAATAAAAGAATGAAAACAAAAACAATAATAGATAAAGACAGGAAAAAGAAAAACAGCTGTAAGAGGGTGGTGATGGAATGTTTAAAAATAAAAGGTAAAGAAAGAGAGGTTCAATGAATTTGTGTTTATTTCTTCCTCTCAGACATTTTTCTTTTCTCTCACTATTACACGCATCTCACGCTCTCTCTAGGGTTCGTTCAAGGTATGTTTCTTATTTTTATTTTTTTTTCTTCAATTTTTCTGGGTTCGCTTTGTCTTTTATCTGATTTGATTTCCCTTTTCCCCTTTTGCCGTTTGGCTGTGTCTAAAACTTGCTGGACATAAGATTCTGTGTACGGTAACGAAAATTATTGAAATTTCGATATGAACCGATGTTTTTCCCTTGAGTTTTCATGTCGCGGATGCAACATAGAATCGTTGAGAGATTAGTCTTTTTCCTTCTACGCGGTTGATTCAAATTTTAATAGGTTTCCTTCTAATTGTTTGCTCACCGCAAATTCTAACAAAAAGCACAATCAATTTTATTGTTTAGGTTTGTAAGTTACGTTTCAGATGTGTTTGGCTTTAAAAAAAAAAAAAACACGAAAAGGATTAGTTGTTTGGGTGGATTCTTGAGAGGTTTAATTGTTTTGTGGGACTGTAGCTGTGTCTTTCACGAATCATATCTGTATATTCAATTTGTGGAACCTGGAGAAGTTTTCATTTAGCTCTATTGTTTTGATTTTTATTTGAAAAGCAGGGTTAAGCTATGGGAAAAAGGAAGGCAAAGGCAAAGCCTGCTCCAAAGAAACGAATGGATAAGCTTGATACTGTCTTCAGCTGCCCTTTTTGCAATCATGGGAGCAGTGTTGAATGCCGCATGTAAGCACTTCTTGATTACTTGTAAGGGATGTGACCGTGTCTTTTTGTTTTCAATATGCATCTAAAGACACGGAGGCATATATTTCTATAAAATTATTTGGATGCCTTCTGTTTTGCATTTCATAGATGGGTCTTACTTGGTTTGAAGCTCATTTTGGGGTTCTTTTGACAGTGACATGAAGAATTTGATTGGGGAAGCGACTTGCGGGATATGTCAAGAGAGCTTTAGCACTACCATCACAGGTTTGTATTACTGGGACGTGTTTGGCATTAATGACATTGTCTCTTCATGAAGCAGTTAATTCCTATTGGTATATAATAATGGCTGGCATTGGATATGGAAAAGGAAAATAGCTACGTGGTATATATATTAAATGCAACTTGACATTGATGATGTTCCCTTGATGCTTCTTAACTAAAATGTAGATACCGGCATGTGCTACCTAGCTTCTAAGACCTCTTATCCTGTGACATTTTTAGAAGAAAAGAAATTTATTCCTACCGATGACGACTAGTTTTATATCCGCGTGTCACTTTCTTTTTTGTGGCTATTTCTTCAAGAAAATGGAGTATTTTTCCCTCTTTATACCCAGGTTGAAAAAATAATGTGTGGCCTTTTCTTTGATGAGATTTGGAAAGTTAGATGTTATTGGCAATTTTATTTATCTGCTCCTGAGAGCACACACATTACGAATGTAGCTAGTAACTATTTTCTTGTCTTGCAGCTTTATCAGAGCCAATAGACATGTAAGTTAAATCAATTTGAGGGCAACATTTCTCATATCTCCATTCCTGTAAACCTTTGTCATGCATGACTCAAGGTTCTTATTTTCGACTATGCAGATACAGTGAGTGGATTGATGAATGTGAAAGGGTGAACACTGTGGATGATGATGCTTAGCACTGATGCTCAGATCGCTGTTGCTGACGGAGTAACTGGCTAATTTTATTTGTTCAACCAGTAATTAGTCAGTTCCTGATGTGAGCACTGATGCAAGTGTAAGATGTATGTAATAACTGAGTTATGTAATAGCATGTTCAAGACCACGAATAATTGCCCTATTTAGATGAAGGCACCTTGATGGGAAGATGATCTATGACATATAAAGATAAAGATTATGCTATTGTAGTGTGTATGCTGGTCGCATATATAAAGCGTGTATGTTAAGCCCTTTAGAATGACTTGGGAGATTGGAATTAATATGTAGCTGGATGGGCTTGGATTTGGATTCACATATAGTTTAATAAATATTTTCACTCACCTTTTTCTTATTGATGACCCATTTTGCTCCAACTGGGGAATACTATTTTTTTTTTTTTCAACAGCAGAGTAGCAATGCTTACTTAAAACTAGTAAGCATTTTTCAAGAATCTGAAGTGAGATTCATTGTAGCCTCGTGAGATTGTCACGGGGATATTGCTTATAAATTATAATTCTCGATACATCAGAGAATTGCATAGAAATATCATGACAGACATTCATACTCCACTATTTTTAATGTTAAATGCTATGGATTTGTATAATCTAGGGCTGATGGTAAAAGAAAAAAGTATAGAGGAAAAAGAGATTGGTATAGGAAAATAGTTAATAAGAAAATATTTATTTTTTATTTAAAGGTGTTACTTTTTATTAGGTTTTTTATATTTTATTTCCTATTTATATAAAATAGAAAATAGTAAAAAATATTTTAAAAATAATATTTTTTTTTATTTTCACAAAAATAAATATATGAATAATTTTATAATTACATAAATATTTAATTTTTAAAATGACAAGTTTTTCTTATTTTTAATGTTATTTTCTCTTTAAATAAAAGTACATTGTCTATTTTATTTCATCAGTTTTTTTCTTTCTTCTTTGCACCCAATAAAAGCTCAATTATAATACACTTTTATTGAAGTAGTGTAAATAAAAAAACAATCCATAATTCTTTGCATAATCATAGATTTATTAAGTATAAATTACTATGAATTCGGATTAACATATAAAAGATTACATAATCAAGTGCAAAATAAATCAACGTAGATAATTGCATAATATGTGGAAGCATGACTTCAAGAAAGATCTTAGCATCCTTGAAACAACTTATAAGGAAGAAAAATAGTAGCTTTTCTTCTTTCTTTCTCTTTCTCTACTCCACTCGATGCGTCATTCATTATCCAAAATCCTTTTTTCTTCACCAACGTTCTTGATTGGGATATTCACTACAATACACTGAAGAGAGGAAAGAGAAAGGGGATAAGATATTAAAAAAAAAAAAAAAATTATGCGATATAAGAATGACAAGGGGTCAAATATAGGCACTATAGTGAAGTTATCGAGTTTGATGACTGGATCTGACCTCCACTACGATTTCGATGTGATCTTTCATGATCACCTCTTTGACTTTTGCTTCAAAATTGTAAGCAATAAAGTGAGATGGGGAAAAACAAGCTTATGAGAGGAAGATTTAGGTGATGGAAGGGAACTGATTTGGGAGAAAAAACATCTTAGGATTTGAAAGAAACGAGAGAAGTGAGAGCAACGTAAGATGAAAAGTGAAAGTAAACAACAAAATTGATAATGAAACATTTATACCATGTAGCCGGATACTTAAAAAAAATGGGAACGTACCCTAATATTTATACGATACTTCCGCATACGTATACGTATATGAAAAGTATCTCATTTTTTATTGAATTTTTAAATTCCTTTTCTAAGATACTTCTAAATATTTCTGGATACTTTTAGGTTTGTATCTGAAAAGTATTCAACCCCTTTTCATTTTAGTTTTTCATTTTTTAAAGATATGATTTGGATATTTTTAAAAAGTCTGTCTTAAAACTTCTTGAACAATGTTCTTTCTTGTGTTATGAGAAAAATTGTAACACTTATTTTTTTTCATTTATTCTTCAAAGAAAACCAAAATAGATCCAAAGAAAAAGACTAAATATTTCGTTTATTTGTATTCCAACTTTCTATTGTTGTCTAAAAAGGCTAAGTGTGTTAATTTATATAAAAGAAAAGGAGAGACAAGGTTGCGGAATATTAATAAATATATATTCACATGACGATGGTATTGAGTTTCTTGAATTCGTAGTTTTCTCTTCATGAATTAAACTAGAAGTTTTGTTTAATAACAAAGGAAAGAAGAACGACACAATTAACATTAAATAGAAATTTAACAATGTTTCTGAACTGTAAACTACTGTGTAATGGTTGTTAACCTTATTATGTGGAATGGTTCTAAATTAGAATCCTTTATTCCATCACTTGGACAGCGCCAAGAGATCCTCTTTCCCCATATTTGTTTGTACAATGCATGGAGAAACTTGTGCTTCAGATCAGTCAGCATATTAGAATGGAAAGTGACTTCCTGTTTGAACAAGATAGGACGTTTTGCTAGTGAAAATCTATTTTGACTTTTACTCCTACATATAAAATGCAACATTTATTGTTTTCTCAGGATATATATAAGCATATTGATCAACTAAGTAAGATAGGAAGTTGCTACTACTAGATATTGGAATATGGTTGATTGAAACAAATTGATCACAGGTTTGATCATTTAGGCTATGTGTAAGATTGCTAGTACAGGGACCGGGCTGGTGTTAGCTAGTTTTATTGCTTGTCTTATCTTTCCTGTGTGCAAAAAAAATTCGATTGTGCTTTAACTAGAGAAACAACTATTTATTCAAGCATAAATTAGAAATTCGACAATATTATTAGATAAAACATCTATCACATGGAGTAAATGAAAGAATTGTTCAATAAATTAAGAAGTTTAACCTCCAATCCAAACATTTTAAGCATAATTACTGGATAGGATTGAATAATAATGACCTTTCAAAACGCCGATAATGAATAATCTTCACTAGAATAATTTATATTCTGTCCTCATTTGATAGGGTAATTAATACTATATTTTAAAAGCTACAATGAAATGTATCTAAATATAAAAACGAAAGGTAGATTACGGCATTTATTCTAAAGAAATTAGTCATATACTCTAGGATCTGGTAGCTTTTTCAAAGGCTATTCAATACTCTGTTGATGCACAAAAGCCAGCAGTTACGATTGTACGTGAAGGGAAGATCCAAAACGGTTCAAGACTATTTTACTATTGCGACTAAAACATAGATGATTATCTAAGCTGACTGTTGAAGATTTCTTTTTTCTTGAGTTAAAGATAAATTCTCATGAAGGGACAGAAACATTATTACACAGCCAATGGCCTAGAAAGTCTGTCCTGCAGACTGCATCTAACCCCTCCATACTAACATGATTGGAATATAAAGAGTCAGGACTGAACTACTGCAACTTTGTGCTGAAATTTTTAGCACTCTCCATTTGTTGGTGTGCTTCCCAAGTTAGAATTTTGTATCCAGCAGCCTCTAATGCAGCACTCCTGTGAGAATGAACTATTCACAATGTCTTGACAAGGAAAAAAAACCACCTTGTCTTGTAGTTCCTAAGAAGAAAAAGTGAAAAAAAAGACCAAGTTATGCGAGATTAATGATGTCACATATAGTCACTTGTGCTGTCAACAACAAAGTCATATGGTGCAGTTAAGCCGTATTGATAAGGTGCATTTAGCAGAGCAACTCTGTTAGAAGCTGAATAAACACCATCTCCTATGCCAAGCTTGGTTCTACCTTTGGCAGATCGTTTGTTACTATCAGAGTGAAACTCAGCAGAGAGGCTTCCCATGTGCTTCTGCAGATCAACAACCGAATCACCTGTTATTATCTTTGCCTTGGAGCTCTTCTTCCCATCAACAAGCTTTAGTTCTAACCGATATAAGGCACATGCATCACACTTGCTAATTTCATACTCATAAAGATGCCACTCAAAAAGGTTCAGAGGTTGAGGATCCATGTAATAGGATCTCTTCAGCCCTCCAAACTCATTCATCACTTGCTTTCTAGATTCATGCCATCCACGCCCACTATAATCCGGTAGTGACCTCTGCTTTCTGTTCCCACTCTCAAACGCCCTTCTAGGCTTATCAAAGAAAAGCCATTCCCTAATAGTCTCACCCTCCAGAACACAAATATCAAATAGCTCTGCAAGCAAATAAAAAATTATTTAATCACTTAAACAAAAACAATAGTATTCTCAACTTTTATATTTACTGCGCCAACTAATCACAAATCACACGAAGTATAACCTTTAAAATATAGTTTAATTTTTATGCATTGGCAGTATAATCAGCTGTTGCATGGCCAATTAATGAGAAATCATTTGAGACATGATTTTTCAAGGTAACTGTAATAGTCAACAAACTTAATCTACATGGCAATTTTTGATAGATTGACTGTGTAAATACTCTTTACACTGATAGTGCACATAGTCTTTAGACCAATTATTCCAAGAGTCAAGACACATACGATCGGTGATTCTAATCAAATTCTGTGATAATGAGACATTAAATTTAAATTACCAGGTGCATTCCATGGAGATTTTGCAGTTGCTGCTCCCTCACATTCTGGGATGCCAACAACTTTTCCTTGTGCCTTTGCACTAAGAGCAGCAAAAAGTAAATTATCCTTGAGTCCAATTCCCCCTGGTCTTAGAACTGGGGTCATGCCTGGTGGTCCTTCATTTAAAGCAAGAGCAGCATGAAAGCTACTGCAATAATCTTGACACCAGTCCAACCCTTGAACAGGTCTTGGACAGTCCCAAAGTGCGCATTTTGGGCCTAAGAAAGCAGAAGGAGGAGGACACACACTTGGAAGATAGCTAGATATGTGAGGAACACCACCTTCCTCACAAAAAGCTGTACCAGCATAAAAGCTTTGATCCAAGTCCTTATTGAAATCAAATTGGTGAAATTCTAAACCAGGTCCATCCAAGTTGTTAGCTGCCATGTTGGGAACTCCTACGCCGGAGTGTTTGCATTCTGTAAGTAATAGGAATTCTTGTTGATGTGGGCCCTGATTGACAGTTAAACCAAGAAATTCATTGTAATTATGGTGATATCCAAAATGCAGACAGGCATCGAAATAATGAATAAAGCTGTCTTAAGAACGAAAATTGGGCTTAGAGTTCTAGGGGAGAACTGTCTTAATTCTAACAAAGGACTAAATCATCAAAGCCACTCTTCAGTCATTTGAAAAGGGAATATTCAAAAAATACATTAAAAGAAAAGCCTACCACGTGAAAGATAAGATGTCAGATTATAATCTCTTATTTTTAGTTTGCATTAGAAGATGTCATCAACCATTCTGAAGCACCCATAATTCTGTATATGAATTTAAAATAAGGTTCAAAATAGATTAATTATGGCCAAAATAGATGAATAATCCCCAAAAGGTAGAGGAGACACACCTCTTGCACTACCACCTTAGCCCCAGCCTGCATAGTCTGATCATTAGGTTCAGGCTTAGGTACAACTAATGGACTAGTAGCATCATCTTCCTCCTCACAGAGCTGCAATAGCCTATAGACATCGGTCGAGAATGAACCAAGACTACCACCCTATAGTCAACCATACAACAACTCAAATCATTCCTCGCCAGAAATATTGCCATTCAAAGTTCGCATGTGTCAACCACAAATTCACAATTGGAAAAACTTACTTGCTGCAGAGAAGAAGCAGGAGAAGCTTCATTGAGCTCAGCCTTCCACTCACGAAGCATTTGATGGACTTGCTCCTCAAGGAGTGCCACATCAATCGTGCGGCTCTCCTTTCTCGCAAACTGCAGATCCAAGAACATGACCTGTAGATCATCAACATGGTTCCTTGCCTTGTCCTTAAAGAGCCTGTGTGATGCTGACTTGCAGCTGCTCTTGGAAATTCTCTTCATCACAAAACTTCAAGTCCTTCGTACAAGACCCTAAGATCACCAATATAACCAAGTTTCAGTCTACCACAATAAAAACTTCGAAAAAGAGAGAAAACTATAAGATGCAGACAACTTCCAGATAAGTTTATCATGATCATTGTCATTGATCAGGAGCATATTCCAGTTCACACACCCCCACCCACCCCACCCCAAAAGTCCAGAGATTCTAAAACCAAGATTCTAACATCCACATCACAAAGTTAAGTCAAATCATTGTAAAAGATTCAACCCCCATTTTCAATTTATCAACTAAAAACAAAAGGGCAGGAGCACGAGTTCATTTTCTGACGAAAACAAAAACATAAATAGAGATCAAAATAATCAAATTATTCGAAACAACTTGAACAAAATGAAATTAGAAAAATAAAAAGATTAACCAAAGCCAATAAAAGAACATTGAGTAAAGCATCAATAAAACAATCTCCAACTCCGAAGCAAACGACTAAGACACTGGAAAGCAAAACCAACCAAAGTCATGATGGCAGTTTTCAGACAAGATACCCGATTTAGGAAAAGAAAAGTCATGCATGCTCACCTGAGACTCCAAATATTCTATTAAAGATAGAACTTAGAAGGTTCAATACTCTCTCTCGTTTCAGAATAAGATTTAAGGTGACAAACTCATATAAAGAGATGGAAAGGGAGAAGAGAAAGAAAATGCTTTCTCTCTCCTCTCTTTTTCTCCTCTCCTTCCCACTCGCAACTGATGGGAGAAGCGTGTGAAAGGGGACAACAACAAAACAGAAAAAAGCATAGGGACATTGCAGTTACAGTGAAGTGAAGATTGAAGAATATATGTTTCTGGATAAATAAATATTAAATATACCCAATGTCTTTCCCGAAATAACGGTTATAACCTCCTTCATTATTTTATTTGTAGTTTCAATATGTACTAAGGAAAGTCTTCGATAAAATTTTCTATCGTTCAGCTGGGTTCAAAAAATTACTGGTTTCTTTAATATAGTATTGATATTGAGATATCATAATAACATCTACTGTTATATTAAATTTTTTTATAGTATGTTATTCTAATATTTTTTTAGGAAGTTATAATGATGTTTACATTATGGTATATTTCAATTGCACTAACGAATTTAGGTTAGTAATTTGGTGTCGTATGTATGGTGATAATTATCGTTGACAAATACTATTATATTATGTATATTTAAAAAATTATTAAGAAAGAAATCACTATCAATTATATAAAAAAAAAAAAGGTGATATAAAATTTAGGAAAAAAAAATATGTTTTACAATTCTGTAAAACTTACAGAATATAAAATATAAAATATTAAATACGTCTTCCAAAAATTTTTCTATTATTTATTCTCTCTAAATTTTAAACATATTTTTTAGATTTTTTAAAAAATTTATTTTATTTTTTAAGTTTTTATTAATAATAACAATAGATGAAAACCTTACATAAATAAAAATTTTAACATATCACTTTTAATTTTAAAATTTACATATTAAAACTGTCTTCCATATAGTCAGTCAATATACCTAAAAAAATGTTTAATTTTTTGAAATATAAATTTTAAATGAACACAAAACACATTTTACCCTAATTTTTTTTTATAAAACATAACATTCACTGTAAAATAAAGAAATGACTTTACAAAGTCAAAAAAATGTTTTTTTTTCTCTTGGGATATGGGTGTCGTTGTCTCATAACTACCCCAATATTGTAGATCGGATAGATCACACAGAGAGTGGTCCTTCAATTGAGTGTTACCAAGTTGATAATTTGCTAAATTTTCTTCTTCCAACAAAGGGATGTATATATTGCTTCATTTTCTTATTCATGAGCCATAAAACATATGCAACAATGTAAACCAAACTTCTTTTTATGTTTACGATAACAAAAATAATTTACATATGAAGAATATAAAGATTCATGCTTCAAAGTTGAATTTTAGTCTAATTAATGAAAAGGGAATAAGCTCATGAAACACGCTTTCCATTTTGATCTTTGTTTAATTTTCCCCCATTGATTTTACAAAATGTTATTTTTGCAACTATTTGTTGGTGATTTCAATGAAATGCTACAAAAGAGAGAGAAGACAAGAAGGAAATAATAGAAAACTGAACAAAAAAAAGGAGATTCCTCTTTTCTTGGCAAATAGTACAAATAAATATGAACATCTTCTATTGGGTGAATGGTGAAAGAAATGAGGGTAAGGAAAGAATAAAGTACTCCTCCACTACCGTCCAACATATTCCTGTTTTGATGCCTCTCTTAATGGAGGAGCTTTACAGGGGCACTGCTGAATGGATACCATATGCACCTACATCCCATGGTTTATCATTCGGTCGGACCATCCACATCTCATGTCCATAACCCTCCATTTTCCCAAAGGAAACGTAGACAGAAGAGGATATAGTGGGGTGGGTGGTTGTGCTCGCAATCAATTTGTATCAAATGCGGTGGATGGATTTCTTTTCACCAAACTTCATACTCACATGAATTGCTTCACTATTTTAGCCAAGCAAAATGGTTACATCATCTCAAACACATATTACAATGCCTGAAATTAATTCTACAGCATGCTTAAATTAATCAGGACATGAGGTTCTAGTCATGCTGCTATGCAGATAAATCCAAGCACTCCAAAGGAGAGAGAAAGTGAATTCAGGAAAAACGAATGTTCATTTCATTTTAAAGAATAATAACAAGTGGACTTGAGAACGCAAAGGGTATATTTGAGATGACGCATTTTCTGCTCAATTGGTAGCGTCACCTCTTAGCCGCTATGAATTACAGTCCCTGCCACTTATTTGGAACAATACAATTTCAATCTGCTATTTATCCCTCATAAAGGGAATTTGAAATCTTAAACTAAAAGCCAATGAATGTGTAAACAATACGCTCTTCTTGAAGAGACCCTCAAATGAATCAGAGATTAAGCCTGAATTACATTCATCCCATAGACGAATGAAAAAATTGATAAATAATTATTATACTGTCCATCAGCTCAAGCAGTTTTCTCCGCCTTTCCAATTTCGGTATTACCTTGTCTGAAGTTTAGAATGCCAGTCAGTCCTCGTCCCCTGGCAATCTGTTCCAGTTCTTGAATTCGTTGCTTAAGAAGTTCTACTTCTTCTGCCAAGTTCTCATTTTTTTGCCTCACAGCCTAAAGTAAACAACCGTTGGAGAATGTTATATAAGAGACTGTAACTATTAAATAACTTCTCTCAGTTAGCCCGAGGGTAACCAATGACAGTGAATACAATGAGTTGTTTAGTATGGTTTTATATTCTAGAGCAAGAAGGACAAATTGCCGTAAGTTATTGAAATAAATAAATTTTCCTTTAACAGTAATTTCAACAAAATCCCAGTTCAGATAGCCAAAATAAACTGCCTAGTCAGAAAAAAATATCCCAATTCAGACTTTTAACAATATCCAGTCCAACACAAAACACATTGACAAAAACGTTGATAATTGCCCTTTTGCAGATTTTTCACAAAAAGGTCTAGTACAAGCCACTTATGTATCTCATTCTCAAATTTAGTAATTGGTATGACTGTCGATTTAACCATGCCAAATAGAGCTTTTAAAATAAAATACACATCACAAGACATTAATGCAACCTTTGGGCAAGAATAATGTAATTAGGAATTGACGGCACCAGCTGAGAAATATACTGTTTGAATCAATCAAAAGCTGAAAAGTTTTAAATTGTGTATCTTGATATCTTCAAATATGAAGCCGAAGAATTATAACCTACCATAAGTTCCGCCCAGCCCCTTTAGAAATTTTCTTATGATTCACAAAGTGGTACTTGCCAAACAGTTCAGCTGCTTCTACCTAAGTTATATAAGTAAAGCTGTAAAGCAAACAATTAGGTTTGAACTAGGAGCATTTCTTTATTTGTTAATCTGAAAGATTAATTATTATAAGTTAAAAATAAACATAAGAATACATAAGCTGCTATATTTTTTTTTTAAATCTTCAGCATAAAGTGAACAATCATCCAATAACAGTAACAATACTAAACAAAATTAATCATGTATTCAATTTGATCAAGTTGTTTTATTTCAGTAAAAACTTATAATATCACAAGATGATATGGTATTGGTACAGCATCCTCCTTTTGTATCAGAAAAGGAGAGCAAATAATAAATGTAACATGTTTAAGATATGAACTTAGGAAGTATGATAATTTATAAGACAATTAAAAATGGGAGGAAACAACATATAAACAAAATAATTTGAAAACAAGGACTAAAAGAAATAAACAACTAACATTGAGAAAAACAAAATTTGACATATTTCAAACTAGAGGAAACACATAATGTAAAAACTATTTGCATATGATTATTATTTGAAATTACCCCCAGCTCTTGCTTTCGTAGCTCCTCCTTCCTTGCCTCAGATCTAGAACTCCTCTGTACCTCAAAGATTAAGAGAATTCCTGCAACCTATGAGTATACCACATAGCTACATCAGCAAACAATAAATGACAAAACTTGTGAGTACATATTATTTAGGTACAAACATAAAAAAAATTATTTACGTTCTCTTATACTGTGTTTGAGAGTAAAAATATTCCCTACAGGGTCTCTTTCTGTTTTGTGGTGGGGGTCATTGTGGTCTTTGCTTATTTTAAGAAGATGACTAACTAATAACAAGCCCCCAAGGTTTTATATCCTTAAAAATCTATTGCTCATTCAGTGAAAATACTGCTCTGCTTTTCAAAACTGAATTCTCCAGAAAGAATCTTTAAACTAGGATGAAAACCTTTAGCTTTAAAGATCACAACTCAGAAGCATTTTATCTGGCCCTTAGATCATAAACACTTTCTTATTTTTAAAGAAATAATTGAGTAATCAATTTCCTATATCTATAACTCCTCTCTGCCTACTTGTCTTCTCTTGGAATACTTCCTGTAACCATACTCTGCCATTCTGTACATTAGTTTTTTCTACTTGATGTAATTTTTTTAACCAAGTATCTGATATTGAACGTACTAATCCTCTTTATTTTTTGGTGAAAAGACATAACTCGATCTAACCCAACAACTGACAACAAAGTACCACTAAATTGAAAGTCCACTACTTGTATCAATTGTTCTGATAGCTTTTCTGCATAGCATAAGTTGGTGTTCTCCACTTGAAATCATCCAAACAAAGCATCACAGTACCTACTATCAAATTCTATAGTTGCCCTAAACTCGATTCATAAACTTGAAGGAAAATGAGCATACTAATATTGGAAGCTCCAATTTCCAAATTTATAACAAACCAATTGGAAGAAATAGAATTAAAATATAATTCACTACTTGACTGAACAGTTATTCTGGGCTCCACACTTTTGTTATTCTGTAACTTGTGAAAACAGAATAAAAGAATAATAAAATACAAAAAATTTAGATTCATAAAAGAGGAAACTCAACACAAGTAACCAACAAAATTGATCAAAACTCTGTTTCCAGAGTAAAACCATGGGTAAATTCAAAATCGTAAACAAGCCAGTAGAGTTAAGAGAGTAACTAAGTTCCCTAAAGTTTGCGTAGGAGTTAAATCAAAGCTCATAGGAATGATAAACTCAGGAATTTAACAACCATGTTACCTGCTCAACCACTAATAGGAAATCAAAGCTCACACGTAAGTACTAAAGCTGATTGCCCAAGATTCAATAATTGTCTAAAGCAAATTTTGAGGTTAAAAACAAATAAGAAATTAGAAGCCTTGCAAAATATAAAACTAA
The DNA here is from genome assembly GCA_016859785.1 of Macrotyloma uniflorum. Classification (NCBI taxonomy): domain Eukaryota; kingdom Viridiplantae; phylum Streptophyta; class Magnoliopsida; order Fabales; family Fabaceae; genus Macrotyloma; species Macrotyloma uniflorum. The sequence goes on along the minus strand of BDMB01000010.1, from coordinate 566,897 downwards.
TTTTTCTTACAGCAGGGTTTGAACTCCATTCACTAACGCAAAGCTCAACTTAATTACCACTATATAAACCACCTAATAATAAAGTTGCATAAATATTAATACTAAATAAATTTTTTTTTCTGAGAGCCTAAAACAAGGTTCGGATCGCCTTATGCTTGAGCTGACTGGGCAAGGTTGATACTTCAAAAGCAAAAACATGGAAAACACACTTTAACAGCAAAGCTTATTTATTCAATGTAACTTTAGGTAATGCAAGTGACGAGTCCTAATTCGTTCTTGATATTTGCAATAGGGCAACAGAATCAATAACTTTCATATAGTTGTTGCGAGAAAATTTCTAGTATATAACAATGAAGCACAGAGCAGACTGAACCAACGGAAAGGTAATAATAGTTGCATATATGAATGCGTTAAGTGTTTAGCAAAATGCAAGATTAAAATCACTGACCGAGAAGACAAAGAGTTCTCCGATAAGGTCAACAGCAGCCTGAACAGCCTTTTCCTCATTCAAGGGCCGAATCTCAACATCGGTGGCGTGACCGTAGATGCGCCGTTGCATCTTCGTGGTGATTTGATGATTTGACTGATCCCCAAAATCGTAAATGAATAACGGAAGAACGAAGGAGTGGGAAAGTTGCATTGACAATTAAAATTTGAGGGAATGGAAGGAACCTGGGCCATCCTAACGATTAGTTCGCGGAACCTGGGGTGAAAAGCAGCCTGCTGCTTCAATCTACTGGCGACGGGTTTGCTTAGGGTTTTCAAGGCCAGCGTTGCGAGTTTCAAGAGTGGGAGCACCATACTTCAACTTCAATCGAATCGAATCAATTCAAATCAGATGATGAATCATACACGCACCAAATGCTAAATACTATTGGATTGTTATTAGGTGGTTGGTTTTCTTGAGGAGCAAGAATGAATGAACGAACCCAACTTTGAAGTCAATGACGGCGATAGGAATAAAAAGGGGCAAAGTATTGCATCTTCCACAAAATTGATAACATATGGTGTTGCATTGGGTTCATTGTTCACACTTTACATTTTGATTTGCTTCCCCTCACGCTCTGTCTGCAAATGAAAACTATAATATAAAAAAACTCGTGTTATTTAATTTCGATCAAAGAGTTTAACATATGAGAAAGTTTACACCAACTCACCTTAAACATTTCTATATGTTTTTTCCGACACTTATAAAAAGTTATCTATATGTAATACGTTTATTGTTTTTTATAATCTAACTCAATAATATTAATAAGACGAGTTAATTTGATTAAATCTATATTAATAAAGTTAATGTAGATATAGATTAATCTTGCGTCATTGTATTTTTATATTAATCCAGTTTTTTTATCTCATGGATGCTCCATGCACAATTATATTGGTACCTACAATTTTTGGAAAATTGAAATTTACATTTTATATTATTTAAACAGAACATGGCCTAAACCAAAAAGAAACATTATACATAATTCAAAACTTTGATTTGATGCTTCACACACATTTATCAACTTACTATTTACACTTCTATTTTTATTTCATTTACTCTTATAAATAATAAAAAAAAACTATTTATTATTTTTTCTAAAATAATTCTAATTTTAAATTTTTAAATATAACTTGAATGATTGAATATATTTTCTTAATTTGTTCATAAATAAAATTATATTAATATTTTCTTAACAAACAAAAAATAATATTTATAAAAATAGTAAAATTATTTGTTGATATATATTGGTGAATGCTAGTTTCTTTGCCAGGATCAAGATTATGAAAGTTGATAATGAAGTGAGATATAATCTTACACCTTCATCTTAGTTACCCTTTAAAAATAATATTCTAAACATTTGTCTATTTTTGTCTAGACAATCCAAATCTAGTTCATTCATCAAAATTCTTATTAAATTGCAAATATAAAAAATTATATTTTTAATTTAATAAATATATTATTAGTTTGTTTTTACTAAAATATAAGTTTTCAAAATGGTAACCCTAGTGCAGATCAATGGTTTATCTTTTTCAGATTCCAACATTTTGGAATACCAAACTTATTTCTTCTTGGCAACACTTTATGTTCTATCTAAGCCATTTTCTTTCTATGATTCATTGGTGTTCTAGTTGTATTAATTAATAGGTCCTAATCAAATAGGATTCGAAAATTTATGAAGTTGCTATTGGTTCTAAAATCATGAAAGATAGAACCAGAAATTTATCAATATTGATATAATAAAATAGGGCACATATGCATGCTACACTTCCCCTTCTTAGGGTTAGTATTTTGATCTGGGAACGCCCTCAAAACGTATATTGATAGAACTGAACACTTCAAATTAGGCCACTTTGCTTCCACCAAATGAATCGCCTTCTTCTTCTTCGTCACCCTCTTCAACCTCTATATGTTGCCACCACCAAGTTACCATTAACACCCTTTCCCCAAACCTATTATTCACCTACACTGCGAGGGTAATTTCCTTTAAATCTAGTTCTTCGTTTTTCATTACTGTTTCCTTCATGCTCTGATTTCACTCTGTTACATTTAGAATGAATTCTGAATTACCTTATGGAGTCTCTTCATTTACCAGAACCATTACATCTTCCTATAAAGGTGGGTTTACCTCCCTACCTATAACTTTCCCTGTAGGTGTTTGATAATATGAATTCTGACTATTATATTTTTTATTTTTCTATTTTAGACCTGTCAACTGAGAAGTGTGTACCCTGCAATACGAAGGACTTACAGCCCATGACAGAGGATGCAGCGCGCACTCTGCTTCCACAGGTTTATGAAAATTGTGTTATCTTTAAAAATGTTCAACTCAAAAACGCTATAGCAGGATAGTTGAATAGCCCTTATTCTGAATTTGACTTTATATATTTTATATAATGTATACTTCATATACATATGAATTCTCAAAAAATGATAAAAATTACTCAAAATTAATGACATTTATACGTTTGGAGGTTTTTTTTTTTTTTTTTTTAACAACACCTATTATGTCAGCTAAGACCTCCCCCGCTATGGTCCAGTATTTAACACGTTTATTCAACTTATGTCAATTTAAGTATTAACATTATTAAGTGGTCAGATTCCCGATTGGAATTTGGTGAAGGAGGATGATGTATTGAAATTGAGGAGATCATGGAAAGTGAAGACTTTTACCAAAGGGTTGGAATTTTTCAGGATAATAGCTGATCTTGCTGAAGCTGAAGGTATTATTTTCTGCTTCTTTCTACTCCCCCCATCTATTGTTCTTATGAGCAATAGAAAGTTTAACAATGATGTTTTATAATGTAGGTCATCATCCTGATCTTCACCTTGTTGGCTGGAATAATGTTACTATAGAGATTTGGACACATTCTGTGGGTATGAATATTTCATTTTCCAAATTAGTCAAAGTCTGTTTCTGAGAAATAAAAATATCAGAAGATTATATGTTTAGGCAAAATTGACCTATAATGAAAAGCTCTTTATGTCTCTATATCTATGGGCATAAGCAAGCCCCTGCATCTTGTTTTCAAAAACTGCGTTGTGCTGTTCATTTTTTTGGTTATTATAGCAGCCAAGAGTGTCCCTTCTTCTCTTTTCATCCTATTCACCTCTACATTACATTCACTTTATGTCGACAAGATTGTAACTGGAAATTCCAGTACAGAAATCTGTCAACTTATCTAACATCTCCTCTTGAAATTCACAACAAAAAGCCTTTTGGACCTTTACACTAGGGTGAGGTAATTCCTATGCCTACATGCGGGCTAATACAATGTCAGACCAAATACATTTTTTATTTGCTTCAAGGAGCAAATATGACTTATTCTAACTATCCCAGTCTTAAAGAACTATTGTTGGCTGGCACCCTCCAATATGTTACTATCACTTGACCTGGCTTATCCTTCTATGTTATAAAATACACCAATTCATGCATTTTTGTGAAGAGCATCATTATAAATATGTAAAACACTTAAGCTCATATTGTGATATCTTCTGGGACTGCTTCATTAGGTCTACCTAGCAGCTTCAATCATTTTGTGATTGTGACCATTCTAATGACTAGATACCCGTTACAGGGTATTGTATTTTCTTTGAACCAATCTGGTATCTGGTCCTCTAAGAAGCAATTTGTTATGTCTTGCAGCAGCACTTCGGCTGAATACAGAGGACTTGCTGCTCTAACCACTAATAGATTGTGATTCACTCCCTTCTAAATTATCTACAAGTTGCTGTTTAAGCTCCCAATATATATTGTGAAATCTCAGTGCAATACTACGGATTGTTAATCCTATGCTCCATTCATGCACTGAACACTTTGAATTTGATCTTCATTTTGTTCTTGAAAAAGTTATACAGCAACGAGGGTCATTCATCTTCCTTCACAATTTCAAGTAGCGGATATTCTCAGCAAAGCTATGTCCAGGTCTCAGTGTGGTCATTTCATGTCCAAACTCACTGTCTCCTCCTTAGAAACATTAATTTGAGAGTAGCTGTTAACTGTAGCTTAGTCATTTGGAAGGTTAGATACAGCTGTAGTTTTTTTTAGCAGTTTGTTAGGTTCAGTTACTCTCTAAACATCTTTTAATTACTGATCATTGTATGAAATCATTTTCACGTTTCTCTTTCAAAACTCATTAATCTTTTCTTTGATTCTTCTCTTTGGTTTTTTCTTTCTATTCCCTGCTTTGGCCTGATATGTATACTTCTAAACGATTGGGGCCCAGCATAATGATAATATGTTTAATGAAACCTGTAGCACAAGCACAATTCTGCGTATCAGTGATGCAATTTTTGCCCGGATTGATTGTTATTTATTTGTCATATGCATCCATGTATCAAATTAAGTTCAATATATAGTACATTTTAACCCATATATTTAAGGTTTAAAGCAACGAAAAATACTTCAGGAGTTGCGATGTTACTAATTTGTTTCTTAGGAAAGCCAATGAATTTTATCTTCTACTTATTAGGAGAGAAAAGAAAAACTGGATGCTCCTTGACTTCTGTAAAAATTGTCTTTGGATTTTAAGTTTGGGGCAGACTATTCAAGTTGTGTATCACACAGTCGTCCAACAGCCTCCACCCCGCATATGGTATATTTTGGTACTGCAAGGAAAAGAAGTGCAGAAGAGGAATGGCTGGCTTAGGTTTCAGCTTATGGATGACTGGAGAGAAACTTCGAAAATAGAAATATTCTCTCTCTTTCTGGGTGTGTGTATTTATAGAAGTTAAAACTTTTAATTAAATAGGTAATTAGTTTATCATATAGTCAGTTTGTTGGTCCATACCATATCTATTGCATTTTCTTCTTAGTTGCTTACAAGCTTTGTATATCTTGAAATTTTGTTATTGCTTCTTTCCAACGCTGTTTAACTTTGTCACAAATTTTCCATTCGCTTTTATCTAATGTTATTTTTCTTGATTTTTGTACATCCTACTTCATTTTCTTTTTATATTCATATGTGGGCATTATCTAAAGTAATCCATGTTTATGTAGGTGGGCTGACGCAGAATGACTTCATACTTGCTGCTAAGATCAATGAGCTTAATTTGCATGACTTGCTAAGACGGAAGGCTTCTAACTGAATTATCAAAAGAAACCAAGTGTTAGTAAGGCTTTGCTTTTCTTTATAACTGGGCCACGAACTATTCTTCTAATAATTTAGAAGCTCTCTTCCAATCTATTAATTTGCTTCTACCATCATCTGAAATGTCAATAACATCCAAGTATAGCTTGAAACCTTGATGATGGTAGTTGTAAAAGAGAACCATAAATTAGGATGGTTAAGACAAGAACCCAAAATAAGGTAGACCAATTTTCTTTGGGCATTAACTCAAATCAAGAGTTTCTCTTTTTGTTGAATGCCACAGGCAAGAAGCTTTACAAGATTGTTGCTGAAATTTGGTTTTAAAGTGAACTTTAGGTTTGAACTCCTGCAGCCCTTGCCCAGTTCAAGGGAAGCCTCGTAACAACTATCTCTGTCCTATCCTATACATGTACATCCCGATAAGAGATTATTAGAAATATAGAATGCGAACAACAATGTAATAATATAATACCTTGGTGTAACATAATCATGTCAATTGTTAGTACCTTGTTTATGGTTCCAAAGCCAACTCCCATTTGTTATGCCTAGAAAAGCCATTCTTCAAATGTTGGAATATCAATTTCTCCTTACTGCAATGACATTCCTTCTCAAATTATTTATAATATCACCGGAAGATTTTTCGAAAATGATTAAAAAAATATATTAGACTTCTATAATTAACATATGAATTGATTAAAATTTTGGTAATGATTAACTTAATCAAGAATACAGCCGGAGAATAATAAGCCTTTTAGATTTTGATATCAACAAGATATGATTTTTTAAATGAGTTATTTATTTTAATTTTCTGAGTTTTACAATGTTACTTATATTTAAATACTATAAAAAAAAAATCACTCTAATATAAGGTTGTTAGAATACTGAATTTAATTTCGTAACTGATCTGATATTAATATTTAAAACTTTTTTTCTATTAATTTCTGTTGTTTAAGACAAATTTTTTATTTTTTTTTTAATTTAGGAAGGTAAAATTAGAATTGTCTTAAATTTTAATAATTAAAAACATAATTAAATAAATTAAAAATATATTAAACGAACACTATATTATCCCCTTGTAAAATTAAATTAAAAATATAAAATAAAATAATTGTATTTTAATTTGATAAAAAAATACTATTAGTTTGGTTTTTATTAAAACGTAAAGTAAAACATATTTGTATTAACATTATCCTGACTGATATTTTCGTTTCTATGGGATAAATTTTATTTTACATACTTAATATTTATAATAAATAAATAAATTTTCACATATAAATTATATTATATCTAAAATGTGTTGTAAATAATTTTTTTATTATTATAAATCATTTTTTATGTGATATAAGATTGTTTTTAAATATTAAAATTGAAATAAAAACAAAAAGGATAGATTGAAAGACGTAAGATTAAGAAAAGTCCTTAAAAATGTTCTTCTTGAAGAAATTTTTCTAAAAATGTTTTCAGAATGACTCCTAAAACCTCTTTCATTAATGTCAGTTATTTTAATTTATATAGAGAGGATTTTAAATTATAAAATATTTTACTTATATATCTACCATACTTCTTAATTCAAATAATATATAAATATATAAATTAATAAAAATGAGAATATTAAAAATAGAAAACTTAAGAACTAAATTATATTCTAAAAAGTTAATGTTCAAATATTATTTAAAATATAATCTCGAAAATTAGTATTAAAGTAGTTATTCTAAAAGGAAAATTAATGAATTTAATATCCAATAAAACAATTGATAAAGTTAATATTCAAATATATATTATACAATAATATATTTAATTTAAAAATATATCCTATGTTGCCTCCACTATTTAGGTAACCCTTGTGCAGATCAATTGTTTATCCCTTCCAGATTCCAACATTTCTGAATACCAAACTTGTTTCTTCTTGGCAACACCTTTTGTTTCCCCTAAGCCATTTTCTTTCTATCATTCATAGGTGTTCTAGTTGTACTAATAAAATAGGGTTGGAAAATTTATCAAGTTTCTATTAGTTGTCAGATCATGAAAAAGTCAATTATCCTTATTGCAAATTAAATATTAATTGGAAAGATATTAATTGGAAAGATGACAGAGGAATTCCACCTAATTTTGTAGTTTATAATTGAAGACTTTGGTAAGAAAACCCCAATCCTCCACCATTCCTCAATTGGGAATCCTAGTAAAGAACAACATAAACATGAGGTTCCATAAGGAGTACGTGGATTTAATTTTGGTCCCTTCAGGGTTGCTAATCATGTTTGTTTATCACCTCTTCCTGCTTTACAAATATATCAATCAGCCTCACACCACAGTCATGGGATTTGAGAACAATGACAAAAGAATTTGGGTTGAAAGAATTATGCAGGTAAGTAATTGATCCTTCTGACCCTTTTCTTCTATTTGATTGAAAATCCTTATAATTATTTTCATTGTTTTCAACATTGGTAATGTTCAGGCTGACAGAAGGGATGTTGGCACAGCTTTGTCTGTGATTCAATCCAACACTACAGCTGCTACATTCTTGGCCTCAGTCTCTTTGACTCTTGGTTCCCTTATTGGAGCTTGGATTGCCAACAGTTCCAACATTTTCTTCCAGAGTCAATTGATCTATGGTGACACTAGACCAAAAGTCATTTCGATCAAGTACATTTGCCTTCTAACATGCTTCCTTCTAGCTTTCTCATGCTTTGTTCAATCAGCAAGGCACTTCGTTCATGCAAACTATCTGATAAGCACTCCAGATAGTTTTGTCCCTGTTAGTAGTGTGGAAATAGCAGTCATAAGGGGAGGTGATTTCTGGTCACTTGGTCTTCGATCCCTCTATCTTGCTCTTGATTTGTTGCTTTGGTTCTTCGGGCCAATACCTATGTTTATTTGCTCGGTGGCTATGGTGCTTGTCCTCAATTATCTTGACTCTAATTCAAGGCCATTGCATCCTAATGTGTCTCGGGGAAGCCAGTTTCAGATGGCAAAGAGAGGCTTTAACTTGTGAAGGAGTACCCTATGATTAATAGCACGGACCAAGCAATTTCAGGTACTAAATTGTTTCAATATATATTTCTTTGTTTTGCTGATAAAAAAGGAAAACAAGAAATAGGAAGGACCAAGCAATGGTTTATAATGATGTATGAAAGAAATTTATTATCACAGTACTGATAAACATACACACAATTTTAGCCGTTAGAATAGCTAGAGAGAGACACAGAAAAATAAATGTAATAAGCAATATGATGTAAAATAAAGAGAGATAAAATAAGAATAGAGATAAATATAAATTTTAAAATAATTATTACAAAAAATTTACCAACTTACCACATTCATTTACTGTGTATAACAACATGCAAATTCAAAGTTACAACAATGTTAGACTTTGAAGTTCTGGAACGAATGTGCATGGCCTGCTGCTAGGTTGTAAAAGAAATGTTGGTTTACCTAATCAGATGGTTGTCCAACGTTAATTGGTGAAGATGGAAGCAAATTGCGAGTGAAGCAAACTTTACATAAAACCTTAACAATTCGACGAAAAATTCAAATCTTGTTAAAGGACTTTATCTAATTATAATCCTGGATTTAAACTTATATGAGAAATTACGCGTTTTTCTAATAAACCTAATTAGAGTGATGAATAACAAGGAATATTTTTCTTACAAGCAAAGCTCTGTTTTTAACTTGTAATTGTGAATGACTTATAATAAATTGCTGAATGCCTCACTTTGTGGCTAATTGCTTGCACGCAATTGATGAGAAAATTACGACCATAAATAAATATGCAAATGGTCACTTTTTTTTTTCTCATAATCCATATTTCATATTGCCGACCAATTTGATGGAGTGGGTTCCTGTGTTAGGCGAAAAAAAATATAAAAATAGATTAGTTTATACTTTGTAATTGGATTTAAATTGTGAGTTCATATATTTTATTTATATATTATAATTTAATTTTTTTTAATAAAAAATATTTAATTTAAGTTTAATAATTTTATTAATAATAAAATTTTTTAAAATAAATCAGATGATATAATTTAAATTTAATAATTTATTAATCAAGATTTAGTATATTAATAAATTGTTTAATTTAAATCTAATAATTTTATTAATCTGATTTTAATATTATGTAAAAAATAATTATAAATTACTTTTAAAATTAATTCAAAATGTAAAATTTAAAATTCATTTATATATTTTAATTTGATTTTAATTTTAATTAATGTATGACTTCTTTAATATTAACTTATTAGGTTAAGGTTTTAACTTTTATTTATATGATGATTTAATAATTTAAACTAAGATTTGTTTGAGTTTATTTCATTAAAAAGTCGTGGCTTTCAACTAAGTTTATTATTTTTTTTTTCTACCAAGATCATCGAAGACTGACTTTAGTTTACTAATTTGACTTAATCAACATTGCGTAATTGGTAAATAATTTTGTCACTTGAATATGTGGTAAGAAGTTGAATCTTTGATTATGAAAAAGTGGTTATGGGCCTTGTCTGTTGTGCAGTTCAAGATTTGGGCTAAATGGAGGATGGAAATGACCTAGTTTTCGAAGTGATTGATTTATTATGAGAGAGAGAGAGAGAGAGAGAGAGAGAGAGAGAGAGAGAGAGAGAGAGAGAGAGAGTATAAGTATAATTGAGAGATGCGTGTGACGTAGACAACTCAAGTTCCACAAACACATAAATTAATAATTATAATTCTGATGACTGCAAAAGCTCAACTAGTCCATTGAAAACGACATATTCTCTTTCTCACAAAAATTTATCAACATAACAATACTCAGGGAGGGACCAGTCCCACAAATCAATTCATTCATTCAATAATAATACATATATATCTTTATTTCTTCAATTTCTTTTATTTCTTTTCCGATTTACCCTCGAGGTTTTTTAAAAAAATCAGAATTTTTATTTAATCTTCAACTTTTCACACACTTCAGTTTTTTTAATCTAATTAAACCTTAGATCTAACATATTTATTTAAAATATTATAAAAATATAATTAATTAAAATAAAAAATAAACATTTCAGTAACTGAATTTTTTACTAAAACCATGGATTTAATGACTATAATCACACCCAAAAATAGCATACAGTTTTTCGGATAAAAAAAAATCAAAGAATACCACAGTTCGAATTTAGCTTGATGAAATTGTGTTTTAAGAAAAGACAAATTAAAGTTAAATTATCTTTAAGATAGAAAATTCAATTTCATAATATATAAGTAAATAGATACTATTTGTTGCATTTTTTTATTTATAAGTAAAGTGTTGATAAAACGTAATACTCTTTCCATTACGATGTTATATAATTTTTATAAAACAAGTAATAAATCCAACTAATAAAATATTTACCATAAATAATTTTTAATAAATTCAACATTGAATTTGAAGAAGTAGAAAAAAAATAAAAATAAAAAATTAAAGGAAAAAGAATAAAAATAAGTAAAAAGAAAAAGTAAATTTGTCTTTAAACATACATTTAAGTTAAATCATTTGTTTCTAACGATAAATAATTCATACCAAACAAAGTAAGATAGAAGAAAAAAAATATAAAGAAAGGTAGAATTTGGTTGACTCTGACACAATGAAACATGGTACATCAATCAAGATTCCAAACATTTGCCCCTCTTAAATCTTGCTTTTCCAAATGAAGAAAATATAAAAATAAATCGTTTTCAAATATTATTTCTACTTAACAAAAAATAAAAATTTTCTTGTTTATTTTTTAAGAAATTGAACTGCATTATAAGTAAAAATTACACTATTTAAAAATTTAAGTTACTCTCTTTAATGAAGATTTGATTATTTTTTATCAAATAAGGTTTTGTAAATAATTAATTTTCTAAACATATTTCTAGAAGCCAGATTTTTTAATAAAAATATAATAAGAATATAAGTATAGTATTGCAATAATAATTCTATTATTATTTAAATTCATCAAATTAATGTGTGAATTAATGTGATACAGAAAAACTAAAATCTTAATTAGTTCTGATTTTCTGACAAGAAGAGTCCCAGCTATGGTGGTAGACCTGTAGCTGAGGCTTTGCATTGCAGTGTACTTCACTCTATTTTCTCAAACCAAATAATAATGCAACTCTCAAAAATAGTATATATAATGATCCTTTTCTATTTATAATTTTCCAATTCTCTTAAGTTCGTATGCTAGGTTTTACATAAGTTATATATATATATATATATATATAATTTTATATTTAATTTTAAAATATTTAAAATATATTAAAATTGACTTAATCTAATTTTTTAAAATATATTAAAATATAAATTATTTTATCATTTTATTATTGTTGTTTAATTTTGATAAAATTTGATCAAATGTCCTTCCATATCATTATTAAAATCAAATAAAACAATAAATATATAAATATAAACTATTTACTGTTATAATTCATAATTTTTATTATCAAAATAAATATTAATACAATTTCTTATTAGAAAAATATTTAAATACATTAACTAAAAGTTATAATTGTTTTATTATCTTTAACAAAATATCTTCATATATTAAAATATGATCATTATAATTTTTAAAAATACATAAATAAAATGATAAATTAATTAATTTTAAAATAATATTATATAAATAAATTTTTTAATAATTTTTTAAATTATATTAATTTCATCTATACAAAATTTTATATACATATTAATTTATTAAACTTCAAATTTAAATATTATAAATATTTATGAAAGTTGCATTTTATTATAAAATATGTAAGACTAGTATCTATCTATCACTGTTCAGATACTCTTAATTAAAATATTAAATCTATATTTTTGATTTTTACTTAAACATACATACAAAATATTTAAATATAATTAATTAAATGATTGATTTATAATATTTTCTTTCTTAAATATGTTTAGTTTCGGTATTTTTTTTAATAATAATACTTAAATACATCTAAATATATAATAATAAGAATTTTTATCAATTTGTACGATAAAGTTTAAATATTTCATCAATATATTATATATTTTAACACTCATATTATATTTAATTTTAATAATGTTAGTTTATTAGTAATTATTATTCTACAATCATTATGTTATAATAACTAGTATTTTATAAACATCAATTTAGGAAATGGAAGCTATAATATACAACATTTTTTCAACACAATTTCAAAATTTAATTATTTCAAATAAATTTAAAAAACATGACAGTTTAAAGTTAAAACATTTATCGAAAACAATTCATTATTCACTATTAAAACATTTTTTCAATCTAAGGTATAATTTAAAATAAAATAAGATTCTCTTATTTTAATTTTTTTTTCTCCAAAAAAATTTATATTTTTTATAAAAAAAAAGAGATAAAATACTCTAACTTAATTTTAAGAAATTTGTTTTACAAAATAAAAATACCACTAACTTAAATTAATAAAAAATTATCATTTCATAAATGAAAATTTAAATAATCTCTATTATAATATAAAAAGAAGTGATTAAAAAAAAATTATTCAAATCAAAATTTTACAATAATAAAAAAAATAATAGAAGTATATTTTAAATCTAATTTATTATCATAAAATTAATTTATAAGATAAGATTTATGTTTATTTCATATATTTTTAATTAAAATAAAATTTCTAATAAAAAAATTAACTAATTAAAGAAAATGTTAAAAGTTATTATTTATATTGATTTTGATGATTTTTTAAATATAAAAAAAAAAATTATATCTTGTAATCAATTATGTTTAACACTTGCTTATTTTTCAAAATTATGGGTTGAATAGTAAAAAATCATCTATATTAATTATTTTATTTATTACAATAAAAATATAATTTAAATTTCAATAATATAATTTTTTTTAATATTTATATACTTTAATTAATTTTATTTATTTATTATAAATTATTGATACACGGATACTATTTTTTTTAGCACATTATATTTATATTAGCAAAAAAATTTAATATAAATATGATAATTTTTAGTGGAAAAATTACTTATTTTTATTTAACATATTATATTTAGATTGAACAATGTATATTGAATATTAATATGATTTATTTAGTAATTTATGAGCCCAAAATAAGTGTGGCTATATATTTTGTTTTAGTATATGGATCTAAAAATGGAGTGTAGGGTGGTGGCTGAGGTGAATGGTGCTTAGAGGGAGCACAGGTGGCAGGGTAGCAGGTGGTGGGCCTGGGCCTGGGCATGTGAGGTGTGTTTGGGTAAGATAAGAAAATGAAGGAGGTTTTGGAAGATGCATATTATGGTCAAGAGTGGTTGGGAACCACATAAGAATGATAGTGTGGGGTTTCATTCTAATATCACACAACTTCCACCCTTTCTTCCATTTCTTTCCATTTCCATCAAATCCTTCATTTTTTTTTCAATTTTATCATCTTCATCAATCTTATTATCATCATCAAATTGCTTCTCTTTAAATTCAAAATTCAAAACTCCTTTTTTTCAACAGAAAATGAGCAAATAACCCGACTAATTAATGGTTGGTGGGGAACTGTTTTCTTGAATAATTTCATCAATAATGGAATAGATGGGGTTGATGTTGATGTTTCAAATGAATATTTTTTTATACCCAAAATCAATTCTCATGTTCCTTTCTTTTAAACATTAGTAATGTCAAACAAAAAGTAAAAATTAAAAAAAAAAAAAACCAATTTATTGGAGTTCATACTATTTAGAGTATGACATAATCAACATAGAGAAAAAGTACCCTGTCCTAAGGAATAATCATGCGTACTTTTTTTTTTTCTTTAAAACAATCTCATCCACACTTTCTCATACATCTTAACTGATAGGGATGTTAATTATTCATTTAATCTTTATAACCAAAATGGTCCAAATTTGATAATCCAATTATATTTTAAAACCAATTTTATTATATTAAGAATCCATTTAGATCATCATTACTTAATGTATAATATTTTATACTTTTTTAATTTCTCATTATTATTTTGAATAATTTCACGTAACATTGTTCAACTGAACATTTATGGTGTGACAGAAGAAAAAATCTTGTGACACTAGAAACTAAAGATTTTACAGAAGGTATATCTTATACACTACATTCACTTGTATATATAAAATAGCTTCTTAAACTATTTTAGGGTTTTTAACAAGTCGTTTTTCTTACGTAGTGGACATGTCAGTGAGGCATGCCCTACTAATTACTAAGAAACAAAAAACACGTCCCACTAAAACAATCCTACTTTCTTCATTGAGTATGTGGATCTACGTTTTAGATAGAAAACTATCTTCAAAGTTTTAACTATAAGAAATTTCATATACAAGTGACAAAAGAAATTTCACAATGGTTGTAAATATCTCAATGGTTAATATTGATTAAATCAAATTCAGTACTGCATTGAAAAAAAATATTAAATTAACTGAAAATATAACTTAATTATAATATATAAGTAAGATATAAACTAATTTTAAGAGTGAATTAAATATTATAATTACTTTTTACATGTTATTAGAGTCAGTCTGATTGTTGAGTTTAAATTATGTCACTGAATCTTTGATAATAGATTATTAGACCCAACCTGATTAACAAAATTGTTGAGTTTAAATTAAACCACTTGTTATTATGATTTCTTTTACATAATTTAAAAAATCTTGATTATTAACAAAGTTATTAACAAATCATTATGTAAAGTCTTTATTATTAATAAAGTTATTAAATCTAAATTGAATAGAAAATCTTATTAATATAATTTAGATATAAATCATTACGTAAAGTCTTTATTATTAATAAAGTTATTAGATCTAAATTAAGTCATATATTAATCAATTACGTTTAAGTTGAGAAAATTTTATCAACATAATTTAGATATTATAATAACTTTTTATATGTTAATTAAATAAATTAAGACAAATAAATTAAGAAAAAAAAACTTAAGAACAACTAATTAAAATGGTAAAAATGTTAACTTGATTTTATACACTTTCAGCTTATCACCGACCCAGCTTTTCCTTTTAAGAGCATGTTTTGAATTAATTTTCAATAATACTTTTAAGAAAAAGAAAATATTTGATGTAGAAACTTATAAAAAGTTTGTCACGGAATTAAAAAAGGTGTGTGATTAAGTAACAAGTATAATTGGTCCATAGATTGCTTTTCAAGAATAAAAACTTGATTTTTTTTACTATTTATGTAAACTTGCTAGGATGAAACTAGCCATTTTAACTCGATTGAGAACAAGTTAACTAACTTAATTGAATTAATTTAAATTAGGACTTTACTCTTTGAAGTGAAATATTTGCTTTAAAAGGAAAAGTGAAATGTTACAAGCTTAGCTAAAAATAAGGTCCGTATTATAGTTAAATTGATGTGCCTATATGATAAACTATATAGTAGTTTTAAATCTTATATCTTTAACTTTATTTTTTTTTAAATCTTATATCTTCAACTTAAATTAATGACTATATTTTTTTCTTTTACTATCTCAAGTAAACACCACATTCTAAATAATCAAATTCTTGTTGATACCCTTATTAAATTTATATACTTTCTCTGTTAAACTAATTAAGCAAAATTAGTTAAAAAAAAATTATTTATTACCCCTTTATACAGTAAAAACTAAATTTTATAATTTTCAAGTATAAACTAATGACAAGTATATTTGTTTATAAAATAAATTATATAATATTAATACAATGTTAACATGTTATAAATAACACATTTTTTCTGCTGCTGACCAGTGGGTTAAAAAAAAAAAAAAAAAAAGACCCAAAACAACAAAAAAATTAAAAAAAAAAAAAAAAAAAAAAAAAAAAATATATATATATATATATATATATATGAAGACACTGTATACATTAAGCTTTTGCTTGATAAAAGTGAGAAAATAATAATAAAGAGAATAAAAAATGAGAATTAATAAAAAGAGATAAAAAATTATTGATAAAAATAAAAATGATTGGTAATTATTCTTTTTATAATATTTGGAACGTTCTTAGTTCATTTTATGTAAATTTAAACGTATAAATGGCAAAATCATCTCTCTTTTTAGTAAAAAAAAAAATTAGATAGATTAAGCTTATGATGAAAAACTTATATAACTAATTATAATTATAAAAATATAATATATTATATAGAAATATTACATATAATATATATTATATCTTTATCTATATAATTTATTATTAGTAATGTACAATTGATTATGTAGGGTTTTATTATAATAATTTATTGTATTTGAAGTTGTATAATTAATTATGTAAGATACATAATTAATTATATAAGTTTTAAATATATTTTTACTCTGAATATGTGTATAAAATGATAAATTCAACTGTGTCACTCATTTTTATTAAGAAAGAGTGTAAGAAAAAATAATTTCATTCCTTCAAATTAATAAGCATTCACGCAACCAAATTAAAACAACCATCATATATTATCTCGAATTCATCATCGATAACTTTAAAAACTCCATACCAATCAATACTAATTGTATTTATTTACCAATTTAGCAACAAAACATCATTTAAAAAATTCATAAAAAAAGAAGAAAAATGCAGTAATCAATAAAATAATAAAATAAATTATTGAACCGAATGATTCATTTTATTTTATCATGAAATAATTCTCACTTCCCAAACTCAATTTAGAAAGTTAGATTTTTTATTCACCATCAATAATCCTGGGAACAAAATTTTGCAATAACCATATGCTCAAAATCCAGGATTCATAGTGTTTCACAAAAAAAAAAGGCTCAATTTTAAATGAATGTTTGATATTTGCGTATTTCAATAACTACTTGATGGTGTCATTGAAATATGGGTGGGTAATCATCTTTTCCTCACTTCATAGATAATTTTCTTCTGTCTCTTTTTTCTTTATCCACGTAACTGAAACATTTCTGATTAGCTGACACGCAAAAAAGACAAAAAAAAAGTTAAAGAAATCTGAATAACAAATTCTAGTCTAAAGGCAATTATCCCACTGGTAATTCATTTATGTACAACAAATTCTTTGAACAAATATCATGTTGTGAAGTTGAAAAATCTTAAATTGTCTTGTTGTAGTTATTTTAGAAAAGAAAAAGCATGGTGATAGATACAAGACAAGAAATTGTGGCAGGATTTCTTTATTACAACTGAGGTAGATTATTAGTGAAGAAAATGAAGAACTTTTGTTGGAGATGGAGGAAGGTGGATGTGTGGAGAAGAATGATTAAACTAAGGTATGAAAATAAAAGGAAGGAATAAGTCCAAAATTGCAAAGAGTGGCTTGAAGACTACTTTATGATGTATAGGCTAGAAAGCTTTATAAAGGTGTTGATTAATTTAGTGGATGCATAATTGGTTAGCAGTGATCTGGTTTTGTGATTACTTTTTGTCTAAGAAAACAGCTAATAATGATGACAGGAGGCTAATGGTAAAGTCAAAACTTGAGCAAGCAAAGTAATTGGCAGTTTCTAAAGCTAAAAGATGAATGCTTAAAACCATTGTGCAACTTTCTATATAAAAACCCCTTTGTCTTTCACTTGTCTCTGTTTTTTTGGTTAATTGTCAACATTAACCACCAAAGCCTGCCAAATAGGAACAATAATAAGCTGCACCGTGCACATGTAATGATTCAGGCTCAACAGCAACCAAGCATAATATTCCACACCAATGCTATCTCACTCTTATTTATCAAATCTTTTTTTTAACGATTTTTTTTTTTATATGAGCATGCTTAATTTTTGTTTAAGTTAAAAAATTTGTTAGAAAAATATGTATATACAATTATATTCTTTGTTTTATTTTGATTTTTGTTCATGGCATGATGTCATTTGTAATTTGTGAGATGATGTGGAAGTAAATATTGTTGCATAAGACATGAGAAGAAAATGGTAGAATGTAGTAAAATGGTATCTTGTAAGAATATAGTAAAATGGATGGAGAATCTGTGAGGAATTAATGACGTTGGAGTAAGGAATTTGAGAAGAAATGAAATATGTTTGGGATGATGATGAAGATTGAAAAAGAAGAAGAAGATTAAGAAGCAGAGAGGATAGGTGTGAGATTTGGTGAAGTAGAAGGGGACAGAATAGACATCCGCCCGGAAATACAGGGATGCCGTACAGTCTTAAATACTTTTTATTCAGTTTGGGATATTTTATTGGTGTTTAACCCACACATAACCTCACAAAGTGAGGCACTACCACTACTACAGTCTTTGTTCTTGTAGCCTTGTTTCTTTCTATCTTTTTCTCTCTCTCTCTCTCTCTCTCTTTCTGCCACACATCACACCCAACAGTCTCAGCATAGCATTGCATTGCAGCAGCAACTGCACCACTGCTCCTGCTTCACCCCACAGAGTAACGAGCAAAAGGGCCCAAAACACACATAAAATAAAACAATAGGGGATACAAATCTCCTATTTTTATATCACTCCAACTTAAATCTCACTGAAAGCTTGATTTGATGCTACCCCAAAATACACACACCTCCCTTCCAGCCATAACATAAAGTAAAAGAAAAGAACCCCAAAAAGAAACAAAATAGCAGAGAGAGTGATAACTCATAAAAGGGTAGTGAGAGAGAGAAAGAGAGTGGACAGAGAAAGAGGGTCTCTTTCTTTTTGGAGTATTGGGTCACACCTCTTTTAGCAATGCCAAAGTTGCTCAACTACACCTCAAGCTCTCTGAAAATGCTGCAGCAGGCATGAGACCATTTATTGAAATCTTCCCCTCCTTCTTCCTCTTCCAAGCCTCTCCTTCCCTTGTTAGATTTTTTAACATTACAAACACCACTTTGTTGCTATGGGGTTGATCGATCTGAACACCACGGAAGATGATGAAGCTCCATTATCTGCTTCTTCTTCTGCTTCATCTTCTTCTTCTCACTCCGGTATAAGCACTTCTGCTTCGACCTTGGTTCCTCCTCCTCCTCCTCCTCCCCCTTCTGTGTGCTTGGAACTGTGGCACGCATGTGCGGGGCCTTTGATCTCTCTTCCCAAGAAAGGAAGTGTTGTTGTGTACATGCCACAGGGACACTTTGAGCATGTTCAGGATTTTCCGGTCACTGCTTACGATATCCCACCCCATGTGTTCTGTCGTGTTCTTGATGTCAAGCTCCATGTAAGTGTGGTTAGGTTCTTCACCTTTTTTTCCCCCCTTTCATCAGACAAAACAAAACCAATGTGTCGGCTAAGGGTTTTGTATCTGAGTTTCTGTTTGTCTGCTTTCTGAGAAAGTGATAATTTTCCTTGTCTAGTTTAACTATTTATAAATGAAGGAGTGACCCCTTTTTTTTTTTTTCTGGTTCTGGTTCTGGTTCTTTTGGATGAGTCATGTGTAAAGGTAAATATGGGTGGTCTGTTTTGTATTTTACATGATATCTTGATGCAATATGGTTGTGCTTTTTCTGGGCAGGCAGAGGAAGGAAGCGATGAAGTATATTGCCAAGTGTTGTTGGTTCCCGAGAGTGAGGTGAGGTTTCTCTATGATGTTGATTTTACTTCGATATAGTTTGGGTCCGGGAAGCTTAAAGAAAAAAAAGACATCTCAATTTGTCTGAGTCATTAGGGTCAGATAAATTTTGACTAAACATAGTGAGTTTGTTTGATTGAGCAGAATGTCATAGCTCTAGAAACCTAGGGAGGAAAAAGTAGACTGTGTGTGTGGTTTCTGTTTTGTTTTCTTTCCATATACATATTACTGGCCCTTTTGATATGATAAGTACAATGTTATTCTATTATTAAGTAAATGAAATGTCTTTATTAGTTGATTTTAATTTTAATTTTGCTTGAACTTGGCACTTCATTACAGCAAGTAGAGCAAAGTTTGCGGGAAGGTGAAACTGAAGCTGATGGGGAAGAGGAAGATGCTGAAACTATGGTGAAGTCAACAACTCCCCATATGTTCTGTAAGACTCTCACAGCTTCAGACACCAGCACTCATGGCGGATTCTCGGTGCCTCGGCGCGCAGCTGAAGATTGTTTTCCTCCTCTGGTAATTACAATTACATTGAATTGTTTGTATTGAAGTGTTTTGCTGACTGGTCTAATTTGATTTATCCTAGTTGATATGCTAAATTCAAGCTTGATTTTGTAGGTTTTTTTTGTGGTAGTATTTTGAATTTGTACTTTACTGTTATTTTTAGGATTACAGCCAACAGAGACCTTCACAGGAGCTTGTGGCGAAGGATCTTCATGGCCTGGAATGGAGGTTTCGTCATATATACAGGGGTATGTCACTTGTTAACATACTAGTGCATAGCCAGTTGAATACTTGGGAATTGGGGATTTTATTTTTTATCATGATGTGAGTGAGCAGGTCAGCCTCGGAGGCATTTGCTAACAACTGGGTGGAGTGCTTTTGTGAACAAAAAGAAGCTTGTTTCTGGAGATGCTGTGTTGTTTCTTAGGTATCCTGACCTGAATTTGCATCTAATATTAACTTCTATTCCTAACCGTAATTAACATTTTATAATATAAATCAGGGGTGACGATGGAGAACTGAGATTAGGGATTCGTAGGGCAGCTCAATTGAAAAGTTCTGGTTCCTTTGCAGTTCCCACTGGTCAGCAATCAAATCCTGGAACACTTGTGGATGTTGTTAATGCATTATCTACAAGATGTGCTTTTAGTGTTTGCTACAATCCAAGGTATTTTTCTATTAATTCACTTGTACTTTTCCCAGGAGTTAGTCAAGGAAATTTGTAAATATGTCAGTTTCTATGTACAATTGTGGAGTGTCTTATGTTTGAATTAGATGGGGATGGGGATTTCCTTATAATATCTAATGGTGGATTTCCCTATTCACCTCAGCTCTTTTATTTTAAGGTGCTAGACAGGAGATTCGGTTTAATAGAAGAAAACAACTTGCATTAAATTTCCCAGGTCCTTCCTATTAGTTATTGAATATTTTAATGCTTTAAAATTCCATTGCTCTGTATTCTTTGTATGTTCTAACAAGGTCATAGTCAAACAAATAGAAAAAGTCTAACTATCAGTTCGCCTATTCCATGCTCTGAAAGGGATTTTGCTGGAATCTCTCCTTTAGGAATGTCTTTTAATATTACTACTTCTGTCTCTCTGTCAGTTTTCTTCTCTCAATCTCCTTTAAGAATGTCTCATATACTTTACCGTTCCTTTGTAGGTTTAGCTCTTCGGAATTCATCATACCTGCTCACAAATTCTTAAGGAGCCTTGATTGTTCTTATTTAGTTGGAATGAGGTTCAGGATGCGTTTTGAAACTGAAGATGCTGCAGAGCGGAGGTTTGTTAAATTATCAAATATCATACATGTTCAAGCTGCATATTGATTACCTATCAATAACTGATCTTGGTCTAACTTCCATTCAACAGAATTACTGGATTAATTGCTGGAATCAGTGATGTCGATCCTGTTAGATGGCCTGGATCAAAATGGAGATGCCTGCTGGTATGTCATTTTTGGTCCTTATATCTATCTTTAACATTTTTATTGTTTATGTGCACGTGAAAGCTTTAAGGCTTGATATTGTAATGTTTATGATCATCTCTAAGCTCTTTATGAAAGATAAAGTCTATACTCATCTTGGGATTTTCAGCTCGTGACTTTCTATAGACTACATTAGTTCTACACTTCTAAATTATTGTGTTTTTCACATTTGTTTAAAAGTGAGCAAGGTAGAAGGAATACTACTTAGAATTGTTTTTTCCTCTATGTAACCAACAACTTTCATATTTTTGTTTTGGTACATTTTCTTTTTTTATGTTCGTTTTCCAGAGGAAGCTTTAAACAAAAATCAAATCTTTTATTGTTCCATCTGTCTTTATTTGATGCTGTTTTTTTATTGATGGATATTTACAGATCTTCTTTCTTTGGCTTTCCTGCTGCTTCAAATTCATGTGACTCCATTAGAAAAATGATTCCATGAATGAATTGGGTTTGTCAACTCTTCAGGATGTAATAACTTCCATGGATCTGCCTTTATTAAGTAGTATTCCCTGCCCTTTTGTTGTGCATCCTATAGAGGCTATCAGCTTGACAATCATCTTTTTGAAATTTGGATTGTAAATGATAGTTTACCTCTCTTTTTTTCAGCCATAATTCATTATTTATGGTATGTAAAATTTCATTAATGTATTCCATGCCTAGTGGTGGAATAAAAGTTTGATAGGAATCCGTTTCATCCAAAGTTGGGTTGTCTTTCAAATCTAATTAGTAACTGGAGTGGTTCGTTATTTTCTTCTGCCAACCGCTAACAACATATCTCTATATTGCTGGTCAATGATTGTTATTGCTCTTAAGCTTGTTATTCCTTCTTAATTTCATGCATTTACTTTGTTTTGTACGTCGACTTGTTAGATCTCAAAAGATTTGAATGTATTCATTCATAATGGACACAGCAGCGGTTGCACTATGTCACTACCGACCCTATTGTTGATTATGATTTGTTAAGAGATGTCATTTCTATGTACATTTCAGCCATATGTTTTAAATTTTTATGCAGGTAAGGTGGGATGACGTAGAAGCTGCTAGGCACAATAGGGTTTCCCCATGGGAAATTGAACCATCGGGTTCTGCTTCAAGTTCCAGCAACATGATGGCAGCTGGTTTGAAGAGGACCAGGATTGGAATGACTTCAGCGAAGATGGAATTTCCTTCTCCCAGTAAGTCACTAGACCAATTTTGTTGGAAGAGAAATATATTTGAGCCTTGTTTCTCCATGCAATAACATTGATAATATGTTATTCGTAGCAGGTGGGATTGGAACATCAGACTTTGGGGAATCATTAAGGTTCCGGAAGGTCTTGCAAGGTCAAGAAATTTTGGGTGTTAATCCTCCCTTTGATGGTATTAATGCTCAGAGTCCTCGGTTATATGACTTAGGGAGGTACTATCCTGGTCCAAACTGTTCTGGGATTCCACCAACAGGAAACAACATCAGAATGCCACATGCAGCATCTGATTTTTCCTGCAATGCAACAGGCTTTAGTGAATCTTTCCGGTTCCAGAAGGTCTTGCAAGGTCAAGAAATTCTTCCAAGCCAACCATATGGAAGAGCCTTGTCAATCGAGGAGGCTCGAGCTAATGGTCACTTTGGACATTTTGATGGTTATCAGTTGCTTAACTCTAGAAATGGGTGGCCTGCACAGATGCATGAGAATGCTCCACATTTGCATGCATCCGTGACACCCGCACAAGTGTCTTCTCCATCATCTGTGTTAATGTTCCAGCAAGCAGTTAATCCAGTTTCAAACTGTGATTATAATAATAAGAAACATAATAAGATGGAGGGTAGAGTGCATTACCAAGGTTTATGCACATCTGAAGTGAAAGCTAGAACATTTGCATCTCCCCCATCTGATGATCTTATTTACTCTAGGCGAGCTGTGGAAGGTGCTAATTCTATAGGCATGTTTGATGTTCGTAATCAGTTGGATAGCTCACAGTCACACAATTCTGTGTCAGCATTGAGAAACAATCAAGAGTTGGTTTCCTCATGTAAAAGTAGTTGTAGACTCTTTGGTTTTTCATTGACTGAGGACACTCATGTTGCAAATAAAGAGGCTGATTCCTCTACCATCACTTTGCCATTGAATGCTGGACCTTCCTTCACTAGACTTGTTGAAGATGAGTTCCACCCCAGCCGGGTGCTCCCGAGCAAGGCTGTTGGAAGTAACTGCACCAAGGTTAATGATCTTTGAATCCTGTTCTTGACCATACTGGATGTAATTCTTCAACTAATGCTTCACTCTGATTGTGGATAATTTTTCCTAATCTTTGCAGGGTGTGTTGCAGTATTGAGCGTAGAATCATGTGTGCTAGCTAATATGACTCGTTGGAATGAGATAAGCTGAAGAATGGGTCCATAGTTTGCTCTGGTTATGTGCTTTGCTATATCTTTTGGATATCGGTAACGAGGAAAATTGTTATTATTTGCCAGATTTGGTTAATTTTATCTATATTGGCTATGACCAAAGTTGAAGTACTTGTGTTTTTTATGGTTTGTGGGTAGGCAATGTTACCTGTAAGAGATGCATACTCGAGTAAAAACTATTGGGGGTATATGTATCTTCATCCTCCCTTTTGAATGTATCTATTAGAATCAAGATGTTAAAATTTCAATTGGAAGGGTATGGATCCTTAAACATCTAAAACACTAGGCCAAACTTTCTTCAATAGGCACTTGTCAATGATTTCAGGTCACCGGAGTGATTAAGTAAAATTCAATCGACGCTGATTAGTTCGCTTCTCTTAAAATTTGCGAAGAACTATGTTGGGTAGCGCTCATTGTGAATCTTCTTCCTCCCAAGTCCAAACAATAACTTTATGGAAAATATTTAATGAACATGTGTTATTTTACCTTCATAATAATTGAAGAATATTAATTAATGATTCTAACATATTAGATGACTATATTTGGTAAAACTAACGAGAAAGTTAATATCAGGAGAGCTAGGTGATAAATGAAAGTTTATAGTTATTTTCTTCTCTCTATACTCCTTCCAACACATTTTAAAAGTTTTTTTTACTCTTGTTTTTACCTGTAGTCAAATTTCTTATGGTTACGATAAATGCTAAAGTATTTATTGCCTTTAAATTATACATGTCTTCTTAGAGGTGAGAGAGATAAGAACAGGAGAGAAGTATGTGATAAGGTGTTTTTTTAAGTGGATAAAAATAAAGAATGAGTTTTAAAAATAGTGAAAAAATGAATAACTTATTTTTTGGCTCCAAACTAATAAAATAACACCATGCAAGTTTTAAAGTGAAGTTTTGAGCGAATGGAAATATGAACGGCCCGCCAGGCCCAGGCCCGCTCCTCTCGCAGCCTCTGGGCATGCATGATTGTTACATAAATAAAGTAAATATGACATTTTTAAGAAAAAAAATAGTCTAGGATATGAGGTTTAACTGAATAATATGGCTACGTTTCAGAGACAACATTGGAAAACACACCTGTGGCAACAGTTTACTGGGTGGTTCTTCTGTGGACAGGAAAAAAAAGAGTATCATTGGTGTCGAGGGAAAGAACTGCAATACTTCATCTTCTATCTGCCCGTGTCATGTTATTTCCTGCATCCTCACCTTTAGTCTTGGAATGGGGAAGGTAACTAATTATCTACACCATGTTCAGGGTTTAATTAAAGCTATATATAATAAGACTACTACAGTATACATTTAACACGAAGTGCTAAACTCTAAGATTCTTTGTCTGAGTCAATTCTTCGCAATTAATGAAGGGGGTGATGTTGGACTTGTGTTTGAGAAATTTAGCTTTGAAAGCAGATGAGGCGTTGGGGGTCTTGGAAAGCAGAAACTAGAACATTGAAATATCACTTTGCATATGGTAAGTCAATCTCCCAGTCTTTATTGGGTGCTTCTTTATTTTTTATCTTTGCACTTTAACTTGTGCAGGTCTGTCTTGTTAGACAATTTTATAAATATGTCTTCAAGGTTGATTACTTCACTCTTAGACATGGATTCATCACCGTAATGCAAAATTTCAAATAAACAAGTTTGGGTTCATATCATCACTTTTTAGTAAGATTGTTGTTATACAATGAAAAATCTCATTATTACATTTTTTTGTTGCTATAGATGCTGTTATCCTAGCCACATTTTGCAGAAGGAAGTAACTTTGATTTCCAAAAATATATAAAACGGGATCTGGAGAAAGATTTTGGAGTGGTATTGGGATTAAGGTACCAACTACTGACTTCAATGAAAGCGATTGAATATTTAATTATCGATTGTCTTTTTGTAGTGCCAAAATTTATCAGAAATATAATTGCATTACGTGAGCATATCATTGCAGCTGGTGGATTTGGATCTTCTCCGTACTTTACATATTCTTCAATGCAAATTGATAACTATTAAACTATATAATCATGCCCAAAGAATACCCCATAACACAAAATGACAACTCATAACTTGTATTTTATTTTCTCCCTTTTTCCTTCTGCAGCATTCTACAGACATTTCTGGCTTCCTTTTATTCCCCTGATGGTAAGTCCTTTTTTTTGGTCATGGTACTTTTGTGATATATAGGATATAATAAGTGATATTTCGTTTTATGTTGGGTAAGTGCTTTTATTGGTGGGAACAAAGCTACAAAGCATTATAACAGATATGTGTTTGGATAGTGATGACAAATCCCACATGATCAAAGGGACTTTTCTTGTGAGGCCCAGTGACCACTTTTTCTGGTTTGGATGGCCCAAGCTTCTGTGCTTCATCTCATTAGCTTCATATTATATCAGGTTATTCTTTAATCAGTTCTGCCAACCTTACACATACAACACAGTACAACTCTTAATTTTAATTGGAAAGAATATCTTTAAACTAATGACAGTATTTTGTATCATACAGAATTCCTTCCAACTAGCATTTTGCACATGGACTTCGGCAAGTTACCCATTTATTTGCTTGTAGAATATTACCTAAAATAAATAGAAAAATCAGATTGAGGATATCAAAAATTTCCTTTTTTGTGTTATTTTTTTTTTTTATTGAAAACAAATTTAACTTACTGTTTTCCTGAAGTAGAGATCCGATTCGGCATCAGATCATGTTTTCATCAAGAAACTGAGTATATATCATAAGGGTGGCTATGGGTGTTTCTGTCCAAATACTCATGTAACACTACCTCTCTATGCTTTAGTTACTCAGGTACACAATCAAACCGTAACTAATAACTCTTATCACTTGTAATTATGCAATTCATTTCCACAGTCTCATGTATTTAACTGTTTCTTACAAATTCTATCTCCTTGGACTTTTGTCCCTTGATGAAAAAACGTTGACACTTGTACACAATGTTTTATTAGATAACATGCAACATGTATCAGATGGGTACCTCGATGAACAAAGTTGTGTTTACGGAGAATGTGATTAGAGACATCCAAATTTGGCAAGATAAGGCCAAGAACAAGGATCTTAGAATCCATATTCACAAGGCTCAAATCTTAGGCACTTCGCGTTCTTTCAGGCTTCATGGGTCGGTCTCCATTTCGATGAGAACAACAAGAATAACAGATTCAAGAACCAAAGCTAGGTTCATTTCAAGGATTTTACCAGCAAAATACAGGAAAGCAAGGGCATTTTCATTAAACATTTATAAGCTTCAATTCTTGGAGTTATAAAGCCATATCTAAATATATGACTCAATAGGGTCTGGGTTTGGGCCATATCATTTTTATAGTCAGAAGAATTTTGTTGGGTCTTATGGGCCCAAATTAGACAGGCCCATCATATTGTATATATATATTTCTTCTAAGCAAGAGAAACTCATCTTTTCCTTCTCTTTTCGGTGTTATTAGAGTTATACCAAATTGTCTAATAGGACAAGAAAGTAAAGTTCTTTTTGGGGAAATTTTTTAACGGACATTATTAAACTATCAAATAATATATAAATAAATTATAGTAGTTGAGGACAAATAAATCAATGGTACGAAAATGAAGTTGTAAACTGAACAATTTTCTTGTTAATCTGTCTAATGCGAGGAAAATATTAAAAATAGAATACATTAGAAGTGGAAGCTGATCGAACTTAAAACTCGTATACCTTTCTCTTTACTTGTTCAATTTGGCAATATAAACAAAATGTTGCCATATAAATGAAAAAGACGTGAAAAATAGGTGTAGAGTGATATAGGAATGACATTATTGGTAATAGAATATTTAGATGATATGGTATGATTTATATGAGTTTCGCTTTCAGGCAGTAAAATAATAAACATATAATGTGAGAGTTTCGTCACTGGATACGTCAAGAAGGTGGAGCAAAATGACGTGCATAAAATGTGGAGAGTGTATGCGAGATGATTTGTGTGGGCGATTGATTGGTGCATATTTTAGTGATTACCCAATACCCATCTAAACCATTGGAAAGTCAAATTTTGCAACAAAGGAAATTTGGAATAATGTGGATACTGGATTGTGTGGTCCCTTTCAAGATTCTATATAAACAAAACTACGGTTGTCCATGGAGGCTAGCTACCTTTGCCTAGCTTCAGTACATGGTTTTATCTTTACATGGGGCGAACCAAAGTGATTGCATGTATGGAGAAGATAAGTGAGAAATGATGAAATCCATACAACTTTTTTCTTCTCTTTCCCCGCTTTTTAGTTGCTGCCTATAAGGACTCACAGAACATATTATACCTAATAATAAAATATGTATTAGAGTGAGATTAATGAAGTTTTATGTTTAAAGTGGAAAGAAAGGAGTGTGATGAGTAGACTATGGGTGGGTGCGTAGATAAGACCGTGTTTGAATTCACTGACCCCATAACGCGTTAGAATTGATAGGAATGATTTAACGTTTGGTGAATGAATGGCAAATGAATCTTATCTTGAGGAAGCGATTTATTTGATGAAAGTATAAAGAAACTCAAGGAAAACGTGTAGTGGGGCTGAAGTGAGTGAACCAACCAGACTGAGTCACTCGGTCACACTACACCCAGATTTCGAAAAACGACAGCTCCTGAACATGTGGACGGCGAAGATGGTTGTGCTTCCCACAAGCACGTGGCCAGCCAATGGAGTTCGTGCAAATGGCCAACGACGTCATCGCAACGTTGTCGTTTTCCCTGCACCGTCCTTTCCTCTGTCACTCTCCACACCCACACTTCTCACTCACTAAGTACTATAGCCCTCAAAATGTGCCTCTGGACGGTGCCACGTCACCCCTCTTCATCTAATCACCCTTTTTTATACAAATACTACATTATTCTCTTCATCATCCACATACACCATCTAATTATTTTTTAGATTTACTTTCTATAAAATTAAAACAAATATCACAACAAACTCGATGATTTGTAATTGAAGATATTTATTTATCAAATTTCTTCTGATAAATATTATTTCACGTCGTGTACACCTAATGGTTGCGGGTCCTTCCGAGAGAGATTTTTTTACATGATTTATTATAATAAGTAAGTACTAGCGGCAATAATATAATATTAGACAAAACGCGCTATTAATTAAATCATAAATAAATGCAATTGAATAATTACAAAATTACGGATATTACTAATAGTAACCCTTGTTAAGCACAACTAGCACGTGATATAGACTATCGTGCCCAATTTTAATATTCTTTAATACATATGTTTATGTAGGAACGTTACGGCGCTTTTTTAATCAAAATAGTATATATATTTTTTAAAATACAAAAAAGATAGATTTATATAAATAAATCTATTAATTTTAAGTGCAGTAATAAATAATTTGTCCATTGAGTATTAGTAATAAAAATAAGGATAGTGATTTAATGGGACAAAACAAAACGCCGAGGGAAGCATCTCAGCATTTCATCATGTCATGGATGTAACTTCCGGGAATGTGTTGACCGCGTCGGTGACGCAATACCGCGTCACCCACAACAGCGGTGACGTACGATTTGTAACTGCCGTTGACGTTACAGTCCCCCCTCCCTCCACTTTCTTTATATTTCCACCCCTACCCTTCACTACTCCTCCCTCCCCCACACCACTCTCTCTCTCTCTCTCTCTCTCTCTCTCTCTCTCTCTTTCTCTTTCTCTCTTTCTCTCTCTACCATGCACCAAGCCATTCCCTACAGAGCCTGCATCTCCACGGGTGGCGCACGTGACCTGTCACACGCTGGAGGGATCGCGGAATCCAATGGCTCCGATCCAGCCAACGTGGCCACCATGGTTTCGGAGAACGCCGTGGTGATCATTGGGAGACGGGGCTGCTGCATGTGTCACGTTGTCAAAAGGTTGTTACAAGGCCTCGGAGTCAACCCTCCCGTCTACGAGGTCCACGAGGACCACGAAGCCGCCGTCGCTCGCCACCTCTCCCCCCACGCCGCCGAAGCGCTCCAGTTTCCGGCCGTCTTCCTCGCCGGGAAGCTGTTCGGAGGTTTGGAACGAGTGATGGCCACTCATATCTCAGGTGAATTGGTTCCCATCTTAAAGGACGCTGGTGCCTTGTGGCTCTGACTAATTTACCTTCTTCTTTTTTTTATCTAATTTCTCGTGAGGGAAATTAATTATATATAGTAAATTTTTCGTAGATTGATTTCCCTCTTCTTTCTTTTTCTGAGTCTCTTCCGTGGGCGAGAGAAACTGTCGTAGCGTTGTGAAAAACCACGTTGTGTTGAAAAGCCTGGAAGAGATTTTGTACATTATGTTTCAGTTAGTTAATGTTGACGTACAAGTTCATCTTGGATCTTCAGAATCTCTTTTACAAAACCTTCTTCTAACTGTACTTTGAGTAACTTTTTCTCTTCTCGATTTATTCTAAAGGGAAAACGAAGCGAAATTAGTATAATGATTTTTTTTTATTTTTTATGTTTTAGTTATAGTTTTGTGGTGGAATGGCAGAAAGAGATTTGGTGAATATATTACGTTTGAATTTAATTAATTGATGGGGACATGAAGTTGATCTTGGATCTGAATCACTTTGAAAGCGATGTTCCGATAATGTTTGGAAAACGTCTTCTCTGAGTTAATGGATTGGTGGAGTTTCACGTTAATGTTGTTAGAAGCAGAGAAAACCAGACCAAGTCAATCGTACCCAATATTCCATACAAGTCCAGATCCCTTCTTTTTTATTTTCTTATATTGTCTTTCTATCTGCACATGATTAAGAAATTAACTTTCCAAAATATTATTAAGCACAAATTTATAGTTAATTAGCAATTTATGCACAATTTTAGAAATTCGTTGTTTTGAAAACAACTGAACTTTCTGAAATCAATCAGCTTCCTGAAATATTATTATTCAGTTTTTGTATTTGTATGTGTAGTTTGATCATTGCTTCACTTTTTTATCTTTGACCTGCCACTTTTTCATATGGTAAAACAAATAAAATATATTCTGAAAATGTTAAAATATAAGATGTGAAATATTTTCAAAAGTGGAGGCATGACACCTGCATGGTTAATATGGTATAAAAGTTTAAAATATAGAAATGATGAGAGAAGTTTTAAAATATGTATAAAGCTCCAGTAGAGAATCCGGAGGTAACCATTTTTACTAGGTTATGTCATATCAATCATGTTTTTATTGTCTAGAATTCAATTCCAAATCTTATTTGAAATTTTGTAAATTTAGGGTTTGTTTGAATAAAAAAAAGTGAATAAAAAAAAATTATTTAGATTAAAAAAATGAGTAAAAATGATTTTATTTATTATTAATAATTTATTTTAAATAATTTTATTTATTATTAATAAAAAAATTATTTTATTTTAAATAAATTTATTATTTTAAAAATATTTTTATTATTTTTATTATTTTTAATATTTAATATTTATTATTATTAATAATTTATTATTTTAATATTATATTAATTAATTATTATAATAATAATATATAAAATATATTAAATTATATAAAAAATATAATTGATTAAACTAGAAAAATAATTTTTTATCTATTTCTTCGTATATATAAGAAGAGAGAGGAAGTAATTTTATTTTTTAAATTCATACTTCGAAATTTGAATTTTCATTTCAAATTCATTCCCTGTGAATTTGTCTGTGGATCCAAACAGACATTTAATATAAATTAAAAAATATATTTTAAAAAATGAACATTAAATATTAAAATGAGATGATTCAATTTTTTTTTTTTTGAAATAAATATGGTTAATATATCTTAAATGATTATTGGATATAAAAAAAATTATTTCAAAGACAAAAAATGACAATATTTAAGGGCCAAAACTAAAACTTGTTTATTTATTTTCTACTTAAAAACAACTTAAGTTAACTGTCAATTGTTATACTCTTTTCATCATCATGTTTTTTTTTCAAATTATAAATTATGAGTAAACTTAAATAATTGTATATTAGAATTGATAAGTTTTAAAACTTTTAATATTTTAATTTTAATTGAAATTTAAATATATGTTAATAAAAGTAAAGTTTTAATTACTTTTTGAACTCTTATTATTTATTTATTTTAATCAATTTGGTCTTATCATTAATACAAGTTTAATTTTCTTAATTTTTAAAACAAATTTTTATGATAAAAATTTTATTTAATTAATAATAAAATAGTTAAAAAATTATTAATATTTTAATTTATATATGATACAATTCATAGTCAACAGATAGTAACAGATTATAAAATTAATATTGTAAATTTCAAAAAAAGAGTTATATTTTTGAAAGTAGAAGAACTTAAATGAATCTTAAAATCTGAACAAAATAAACAAATAATGAAAAATAATTAAGTTATAATTAAAATAATAAATTATACAAATATATTGTCTCTTTGTATTTTATATATTGTAATTGATGTGATATGCCTTCTTTTTTGGCATTATATTCTATAATTAGTATAAAAGAAACTAGTGATTCTAGTTTAGTAATAGCCAATGTAAATATATTAATGACATCTATATTAATTTTATAATTGATATAAAATTTTTAAAATAATTTATATAAAAAATCTATTTCATAACAATATTTATGATATTAATTTACTGAAAATTAACACAATTCTAAAATTCATAGTTAATTTACTTAAACGTTATGATTAATAAATATAAAGTACAAGCTTTATATATATAAAAAACAATAGCATAATTATTTGAGGTTATAACATCATAAAAAAAGTAATAAGTGTTTTTATATAAATATTTATCATAATAATCTTCACAATTTTTTTTATATATATCTACATATTATATTTCTTAAACTATTTTTAAAAGAGTGTAAATAATACTGGTTTTTTTAAATATATTTGTTTATTACTAACTTTTTTTATATTAAAATATTGATATCACACTTTATTTAATAAACACACTAAAGTTTAAAATATTTTTAACAAGATTTGAAAATGTATCATTTGATAATTTAATAAACTTCATGCATGATTATATGATTTTATGAATGTAAACAAGTTTGATTCAATAATAACAAGTTTTTTCTTTTCAAAATTTTTTTACCAATAGTTATTGAGATAGAGTCAAATATACGACTAATTAACGTGATTAAGTAAAAAAAAAATGTTCATTATCAAGGTGCATATATTATTATGAACATCTTTACTTCTTATGTTAATAATACATTTACATGTTTTAATAAAACAAAACAATATTTTTTTTTTGAATTATAATTATTACTTTTAAAAAGTGAACCGTTGTATAAATCTATTACTCCACTTAGCTTAAGTTCATTTACTCTGCAAATTAAGCAACGCAAATCAAAACTAATTTACTTTAATTTAGATTATTAATTTTTTAGAATGACTCAATTTATTTAACAAGTTTTTCAGACATATATATTGGAGGAAACCTATTTTCAGAAGTCTATGGATGTTTGGTCCCTTTGTAGAGACAACAAAAACTATGTTACGACGAAATGACTGAAAGGTCCTGATGTGGGTGAGTACCTTGACAACAGATACAGGGACAAAATGGTCATTTCAAATTCCCCTCCACCCAAGTTTAAACGTCCCTATTTTTGTTTTGCCGGTTCTCAACACAAGACAGAAACAGAGGAAGAACTTGAAGAAGATGATAAACATTTTCAGTCGAAGAAGGGACGATGCCGTCGATGCCTCACCGGCGGCGACGACCTCGTCGTCGCCGGTGAATGGTCTGGCGAGGCCAATTCGCCTTGTTTATTGCGACGAGAACGGACGGTTCCACATGGACCCCGAAGCCGTCGCCACACTCCAACTCGTGAAGGAACCCGTCGGCGTGGTCTCCGTATGCGGCCGCGCTCGCCAGGGCAAGAGCTTCATTCTTAATCAGGTGGAATTGTCATTTGATGTCAGTGGATGATTCTTCCTTTGGAGTTTAGGGTTTAATAACTTGTAATTTACTGGAATTGTGGAAAGGCACTCCGTGCTGTTAGAGACACTGAATACGCTTAATGGCTAAGTTTTTAAATTTTAACTCATGAATAGTCACTCAGATATGTAATTTTACGTTAATAACTTTTTTGTTACTACGTAATTGATGATTATTAGATTGGGGACCGGTTTTGTGTGCCTAATGAAATGCTGTGCGTTGTGGACGTGTCTGTGTTTTGTAGATTGTAATTACCTATTGTGGTGTGGAAGAGAAAAAATTGTAAACCTTTTTTTCATGTCAGTTAAACTCTTTGACATTGAACTTAAAGTGAAGAATAGTGATGGTTTTTATACACTGGGTTTGGACCTTATGCTGTGGTCCCGTTACTGTCACGAACTACAAGATCAATGAAAGCACCCATTCGATAAATCATTTTAATGTTGCCTTCAAGTAAATATTTTGCCTCTTCACAAAATGTTATTAGCTCTAGTGCCAGCTTTTTTATCGGTATGAAAAATGACTTTTATTCTAGATTTGCTTTTCCTCTCCCCTTCTTGGATATGATTATCAGAGTGAAATGCGATTGAAAGAAACTAGCTAGTGGCAGAGAGAAAGTAGAAGAAAATATTGGAGAGAATTTCAGAATAAAAAGTGTTTGGTCTTAATTAATCTGAAAACTTTTCCTTACAAAGTTCCTATTTATACATCTGAGAGATTACTTTGCTCTATTACACATTCTGACAGGTCAGTTACAGTTGGCATGCCAACCAACCTTAATAATAAGTCACCATATACTAATTACCTGCTGTCATGAGACTCAGTCATTTTGAGTACCTACTTTGTGCACAAATTACTCTATCAGTTTTGTGATAAAAAGTATTGAGACTTTGTTCTCATACTCTAATCTTTATATTGCAGCTTCTGGGGAGGACTAGTGGATTTCAAGTAGCATCAACACATCGTCCATGTACCAAAGGGCTTTGGTTGTGGAATACACCGTTGAAGAGGACTGCCCTTGATGGAACAGAGTACAATCTCTTGCTATTAGACAGTGAAGGAATAGATGCTTATGATCAAACGGTTAGCTTGGGTTCTAAGTGATAGACACAGGCTTTATTCTATTTTCTGTCTGTTTGGTGTTCCAATCACTGGATTTTGGATATTGATGATAACTATTGGAGTATTATGATAATACTTTTTGTATTCAGTTTTTTGTGTATATGTAGGTAGCCCATTTCCATCCGTTGTAATGTTCTTTTCCTCTGTCTCTCTTTCTCAATGTACAGGGAACATATAGCACCCAGATATTCTCATTGGCTGTCCTTTTGTCTAGCATGTTTATTTATAACCAGGTTGGAGCTTCTTATAGAAGTTTATATTTAGGCATAATTAAGTGTGCTTTTACTTCAACGTATGATTTGATTTTGATAATTTAGTGACCAGTTTGTGGGTCCACTAATGAGCATACAGATTTATTCCCTCTTATCTCTTGCCTAGATGGGCGGCATCGATGAGGCTGCCCTTGATCGACTTTCTCTTGTCACTCAGATGACAAAGCACATTCGTGTTAGAGCATCTGGAGGGAGGAGTTCTGCATCTGAACTGGGACAATTTTCCCCTATTTTTGTCTGGCTTCTAAGAGTAAGAAGTTTACAAACCTATTGCCAAAGTTCCATCATATATTTTGGGAAACTACAAATTCTTATTTTTTGTCCTGGTGCTTTGATGTCATTTTAGCCTACTTCTGGTGTCCAGTTTCAGTCTTTGCCTTATTTGTCTTTCCTCTCGCTGGCAGGACTTCTATTTGGACCTAGTAGAAGATAACAGAAAAATAACACCCCGTGACTATCTGGAAATTGCTTTGAGGCCTGTCGAAGGGAGTGAAAGAGATATAACTGCCAAAAATGAGGCATATTTCTATTTCTTATTTTTTTCTTTATTTTTCATAGAAACTATTATTATTGACTCACCAGGCTTATCTGTCTGAACATGATCCTTAAATAAATTGGAAATTCTTGGTTTGATGTGGAATGAAATTGATAGACATGCAAAGGATGAACAATTTTATTGAATGCCTGATAATAGGAGAAATAATTTTCCCCTTCGCGAAGGGTTTCCCCTTTCTTACGGACTTTCTGATTCTCTGAATGAAATTAATCCTTCAGTTCAAGACTTAGTTTTGATGAATTACTGGAGTGAAAATGCACTCAGCAGGAAATATGTTTTATATACAATTCAGAATTAATTACATTTAAGAAGAGTAAATGTATTGTAAATGGAATCCTATAAGGACATAATATAAGCACTATTCATGAATCTCAACATTCATGAATCCTAGACTTTAATGCAGCAATTCCCGATGAATAAAAGACCTGTTTCTGACCTTCCATCCTTAATATTTTTTAATTGATATGCTCTAACTATTTGGTCTAACTTTCCCTAAATGTTCTAACTGCCCCAAACTAACAGTTTGAACTGCCCTTAATCCTTGTCTTCTGTGGTAACAACATGAAAACTAAGAGTCTTACCAATACAGAACCTACTAGTTTTTTGCTACATCTCAAAAATACATCAAATAATATGGGAAATAAAATAATCAGATGGAGATGCATGTAGAACAAAACTTAGAGGTTGTTTTATAGGTATTTTTAGTGCTATTTCCCTATGGAAACTCATGTAACAATTATAACAAATTTAATATTTTCACAGAAGAACTGTTACACTTGTGTTTTTATTGGAAAATAGCACCAAAATAAAAGTAACTATAAAGCATCACTTAAGTCTCGTCCATGAATTTATCAGGAATTTCAATCTAGTACTGCCCTGTCTATTTCCATTGCTTATTTTATTGTAGTGCTTGTTCTCATTATAGTTGTGTACTATCATTTTAAACCTACTGCATTTCATAAGCTTTTTAAGCCTGTAGGAAATTATGAAATTGGTTTTGTTCTCTGAAAGTGCTAATTTTCTGACAATATCAATCAGTAGATTCGAGATTCCATTCGGGCTTTATTCCCATATAGGGAATGCTTCACTCTTGTGCGACCTCTAAACAATGAAAATGATCTACAGCGACTTGATCAGATATCGGTCGGTGACTCACCAGCTACCATATTCTTTTTTTCATTTATTTTATTGCCTCTTATTTCTTGAAAATTTTATCTTCAATGTGCAGTTGAAAAAGTTACGACCTGAATTTCGATCTGGCCTAGATGCTTTGACAAAGTTTGTTTTTGAGAGAGCAAGGCCAAAACAAGTTGGGGCAACTATGATGACAGGTCCTGTGTTGATTGGTATCACTGAATCTTATCTGGATGCTCTCAATCATGGTGCTGTGCCTACAATTTCTTCCTCCTGGCAGGTTAGTGTGTCCACCATTAAATGAAGGCTGCATGTAAAAAAGGAATGTGGATGACACAGGTCATATCATAAATAAATTACTCCTTCCATTTCATTTTATCTATCATTTAAGGTTTTTTCACACATATTAAGAAAATCATTAAATTAGTGGATAGAAATCATTTAGTAAAATGTCCTTACATTCTTTTCTATAAATAATTAAGATACTAGGTTGCTCTCCCAACTAATTGGGTTGTAACTTGCAATATACCAACGATTGTTGAGCAATATTCTCTCCCACCTGATTGGTTAATGGCTAACAATGAAAGAATTTAGAGTAGTGTGAACTTTTATTTAGGGTAATATTTACAGTCATTTGAAAAATCATCGGAAAGCTTAAATGACACATAAAGTGAAATGGAGGGAGTATTTAATGTTAGTAAACCATGCTTCTAATTCTAGTCACGAGGTAATAACAATATAATGAATATATTTTCAGAAGCATTAGTAATGCACTGCATAATAAGAATTTTAGACAGCTGTTGTCTTATTTTTACATTTTACCATCTTTTATTTTTGTTTGAGATTGTCATTGTACTTCTTAAAGCTTTGGCCCAAGAATTTGAGAATCTAGTCTCTCTTATCCTATCGGATTTTATGTTGAAATCAATTGGCATTAAGGGAAGTTGTTCAATAGATTTATTAGCCGTACATCAAGAATTGAGATAGACAATGTGAGATTTACCAATATCCCCCTCCTTAGATGCCCGTCAAACTAGACGAGTCTACTAGAATAAATGATTATCAAAATGAGTTATAGGCTTTGATACATATCTGATTTTATCTTGAAATCAGTTGACATTCACTGAAGTTGCCCAACAAATATATAAGTCACATTACTAGAATTGAGACAGGTGATGTGAGACTTTCCAACACCCTCCTTCCATAGATGCTTACTAAACTAGGCGAGCGTACTAGGATAAAAATTACAAAGATTAGTTATTGGCTCTGATAAAATATCAAATGTCATCATAAAACTAATTGACATTAAGCAAAGTTACCCAACATATTATAAGTTGCATCTCAAGAATTGAGGTTAGTGATATGGGGCTTTCACCGTGCCTCCACAAATGCCTTCCAAATTAAACGAGTCTACCGGAATAATTATCAAGATAAACTGTGGGCTTTAATAGCTTATTAGATTTTATCTTAAAATCAATTCATATTAAGCAAAGTTGTCCATCAGATATATAAGTTACACCCCTAGAATTGAGGTAGGTGAGACTTCTTAATATCCCCTTCCACTGAAGCTTGCCAAACTATACAAGTGCACTAGAATAGGAAATTTACTAAGATGAGTTATTTTTTATACTGTCAAATTTCATCTTAAAACCAATTACATTAAGTGAAGTTATCCAACAAATATATAAGTTGCACTGCAAAAATTGTTGTAGGATATGTGGGGCTTTCTAACATCTCCCTCTACAAATGTTTGCCACTTAGGCAGCCTACCAAAATTGACAATTACCAAGTTAAAAGCACTAATATCATGTTAGATTTAATTTTAAAACCAATTGATAGTAAGTGATGTTGACTGAAATTTATAAACGGCGGCACTCTAAGAATTGGGGCAAGTATTGTGGGACTTTCCAACACCTTCTCTCCACCCTCCCTTATGACATGCTTGTTTAACGAGACGAGTTTACCAGAATAGAATATTATCAAAACTAATTCTCACCTTACAAAAAGTAAGAAAATTTTGTTATGAATTCTCTGAACAGGAAACAAGAATATATTGAAAATGAAAAGTTGATTACAAGAGTTGTAAGCTTACCTATTTATAGGAAATTGAGACTGTACAGATTACAATAGATGGGCTTGGCTAAAGCCGAATAGGCTAAGCAGCTTCTGTTACAACTAAATAAAAGAGAGCGAAAATGGTTAGTATTTCTACTATACTCTATTACTTCCCCTGCTATATGCCTCTACTATTTATAACAGCCTAACTAATTACCTATTCTAAAGATTATAAGGTCAACTCTCAAGTTTCATCTGAGAAGGCCTAATTAACAAGGGTCATCCTAACATGATGATTGTTTAAATAACTTGTTATTGTGTCATAATATTCATTATTTTAACAACCACCAAAATTTTATTTGGAAGTGAAAAGTTCTTTTGCTATTGATATTAAAAATTGGGAAATTTCTTCAGATCAATATATGTGTACTGTATTCTTCTATGCCCTTCTAATGTGAATTTGTTCTATTTTTCTGGCTTGTGAACTTATTATACCTGTGAGGATTTTCATATGTGCTTCTTAACATGTATATTTAATGGATTCTTGATGGAAGTAAAAGATATAAGTTGGGACAAATATTTCAAGCGTAAATTCCTTATTTTTTGTTTGTTCTTGTTGACTTGCAGAGTGTTGAAGAAGCCGAGTGCCGAAAGGCATATGATTCTGCCGCCGAAGTATATATGTCCTCTTTTGACCGAACTAAGCCGCCTGAGGAAGTGAGTGATTCAAATTGAATGTTGATTATATATTTCATCTATTTTCATATTTTAATTACAATGCTTGTAGGTTGCTATGAGGGAAGCACATGAAAAAGCAGTTAGAATTTCAATGGGAGCTTTTACTGCTAGTGCTGTAGGGGTTGGTTTAGTACGAACAAAATATGAAGGCATGCTGCAGAAATTTCTCAAAAAGGCGTTTGAGGTATTGAATATTCAAAATTATTTGAGTGCAATTAACTGATTAAACTTTATTTGGTAAAAGTTATTTGCACATCAAAGTAGATATGAAACTTCTTTTGACTTACGTATGTCACCAACCCTACAATTTAGTCTGAACTGTGGATAGAGAGACAAGAAAACAGAATAGAGAAGAAGCAGGATCATTTCTGTAATGTACACCGAACGACAAAGAGAAAAAGAGAGAATTCACTTTCCAAGGGTTTCCCTTTCAAATAGTTTGCCCTTTTACAACTTAACTGCTCTTAGCCTTAAATGCTAATTCGGAATGAAACCTCTTCTACTCTGTCCTATTGTTTAAGCTAAGTCCATATTCACACAACACTAACAGCATTCAATTTTGTAGCTACTCTTAACCATGCAACTATTTTTTTTAACTACTACAACTGCTTTGCCTCATCTGTCTTTTACTCTTCTATCATTATTTTGTCCTAAAGGTGGAAATTGGGATTCCCCTGTAGGAGAACTTTTTCTGTTCATCTTCCCATTATGTTTTTCCGACTTTTGTTTGGATAATCCCCCTGTTATCATCTGCCTGTTTATCTTCTACTGTTACGAAGATTATAGCCATCATACTTTTTTTTTGGGCATTTGTACTTGGGATCAAATGGCTTGCCACATTGAAAAACTCTCCCTTCCCTTCTTTTGATATTCTTGATGATGAAACTTGAGCTCGTGTTTCTTTTGAAATTGTGCTAGTGGTGTGGACTTTCGCTGATAGATCTGATGCTCTATGTTCTTCCACACCTGTGTCTAAATTGTGTTGGGCCGAAGGTACTCCTGACTGGGCCCAATGATGCCTGTATTTGAATAAGTTTGGGTAATCCCATGGGGCTGCCCAGATGTCCTCCCTTTCAATGCTAATGCTCTCTTCATTCATTTTTTCTGTAGTTTCCCAATCCTTCAATATTGTCCCTGCCTCATTTGAGTCCAGATAGCATAACTACACTATTCTTGCTGGTTATCTTTCTCAGAAACTCCACTGAGCTATCTAACACATCTATCCTTTGTTCCATCTCTTCCTCTGTAAGAGATCTTTATGCCAGGTCAAATTGTTGTGAACTGAACACATAAGTCTAATATTTCATGGAAATGAACACTGGAACTGAAAAAAGAAAGAACATTTCCATGTAGGTTGAATGACAAACAAAAAGAGGGGAGAAAATTCTCCAAAGGTTTCCCTCCAACAAAGGCTTTCTTTTTTACAATTGAGCCACCGGTTCCTCAGTGTTAACAATTCTTAGTGAAGCCTCCTGTACACCCTCTAACTGTTTAAGCAAAGCCCTTGTTCCTACAACTCCAACCACCTAGCTAGTAGTACTGTAATTACAGCTAGTTTGTCTCATCTTTTATTCTTCTGTCTTGAATCTTATTAAGCTGTGTCTCTTTTTTGTGTGTGGGGTTTAGGGTGGGGGTTGGGTAATAATTTTTTTCCTATTGTTGTGGAGTGCACAGCCCTGTTATTGTTTACTTATAATGCTAAAAAATCAGTTGTTTTCTGTTGGTGGCATATTATGTATAAATTGAAAGCAGGATATTTTATCTCTACTCTCTGCTTTTGTTGAGAGAATAATCTAGCTTCTCTAGTTTAGAGAAGTTTAAATCTCTGTAAACTCAACCTACTTGGGCAAGTTTCCTGGCAAAACTGTAGTGTGCTGCAGCTGCTCATTGTTGGATTAATTTCAAAGGATTTGTGGGAGCCTGGCAGGGTTTCTGCTTTCTTGCAGTTGGAACCTTGAAATAAATATGCTTGTTGCTGCATAGGATCAGTTGTGTGATTTCTGTTCCAAATAGAATATTTTATATAAGGTGGCTAAAGTTTTATTTTGGCTATATAATCCCTTTCATCATTTGTCTTTCTGTTTCGTATTTTAATCTGTAGAATTCGGTGATAAAGCAGTGGCTTGGTTTTGACCGAGAGACCCTTGGTAGGAAAGTTCTCTCCTTTTCTGTCAATGAATCACTCAATCAAATTAGATTTGACCTTTCTTGTGGGTCAGTGACAGTTGCTTAGATTTATTTCCTTCTTTCTTATTGCAAGCATCATGTTGTGCTTGTCAAGCACCATATGACACTGCTTGTGTTAAAATTTAAAGAATTATTAAAATGAATTCTTGTTTTTGATCTTTGACTAACCTAACATGACCAAAATTCTCACGCTATATATTTATAATGGGTGTGACTTTTTTCCTGTTTAGAGTGTGGGCTTATATTGTATGTTGTGCTACTAATATATTGGCTTCGGACAGGATTATAAGAGGAATGCATATATGGAAGCTGATCTACAATGCTCTAGTGCCATACAGTCTATGGAAAAGAGGCTGAGGGCGGCTTGTAATTCTTCTGATGCAAAGATAGATAATGTTGCCAAGGTAATTGTTTGGCTAACTGCAAATATTCATTACTCTAGTTTTAGTGCTCTGTTTGTTGGTTCTTATTTACTGAATAATTTGGAGATATCTTGTGAGCATTTTTGAAGATAACTAGGCTGCATATACTTGAGAAAAATAATAGAGAAAATATATTTTAGAGAGCTTGAAATTGTCTCTCTTGGATTCTCATATATAGAAATGTAGTCTCCATCTGAGATACAAGGAAAGAGAAAAATTAGTAGAGAAACAAGTACAAATAGATACAACTCAAAACAACTTTTTAATAAAGCCTATTCTAACACTCCCTCTCAAGTTAGAGTTTACCGATTGTATCTACTAAGCTTGCTTGGAACATATAAATTGAATCGGGGACCTTTTCAAGGATTTTGTTAACAAATTTGCAAGTTGATTATTGGATCCGATAAACTTAATACAAAATTTTCCTCTCTATTATACCATTTTGTTGAGGTGTGGGAAGACAAGTAGACTAATGTAAAATGCCATATGAGCTTTAAAGAGTAGAGAAATCAGAGGAAAAATATTCTTTGGCATTGTCAGTTAAAATTTTTTTATTACTTGACCAAATTGATTTTTGATTTCATTAAGGAAAGACATAGAGATTGACAAAAGTTTAAAACTGTCTTTCATTATATAAACCCAAGTACATGTAGAATACTCATTTACAAGTATAGGTGAAGTATCCTAGAGTATTAGATACGTACACATATTAGACATGGATACTTGAGACAAACGTAAGT
Organism: Macrotyloma uniflorum; assembly: GCA_016859785.1. Taxonomy (NCBI): domain Eukaryota; kingdom Viridiplantae; phylum Streptophyta; class Magnoliopsida; order Fabales; family Fabaceae; genus Macrotyloma; species Macrotyloma uniflorum. The sequence continues at coordinate 523,396 of BDMB01000010.1, read as the reverse complement.
ATCGATGTTTCATAGATCATAATCATATATAATTTGTCCAGTTTCTTAATTTCTTCAAGGGTATTAGCTTCTAAGAACATCTTTTATTCCTGAACATTAGATTGACCTTCAGTGATAAGAAACATCATATCATGAGCTATCTATTTAAGAGATGCCATTGTGGGTAGAGCTGCTAAATGTCACTTGCAAAAATACTTTGGACTTTTACCAAAAGGATCTACTTGCTTCAAAAGTTCTAAAGGTTCCCAGTGTATTGGGTTCCACAAATTGACATAATAGTGCCCAAAGTTGAAAGTCTAGCTTTGTCCATTGTGCAACACTTTCTGATTAGATTTCACTAACATCTTTTTCCTAGTGATCTTGGCCAACAAACAAAAGTTCAATTGATGCTGACCAAGATAAATAATTTTTTTCATTAAGATTTTTTGACGTAATGGTGGGAGAACTTGAAAAACAGTGTGTTGGCCCAAAAGCCATTTTCAACTAGAATAAAGGGGTTAAAAGGGAACCTTACAAAGGGAGAAAAGGGAGCCAAACAACCAACTCGCAAGGATGGGACAAATAGGGATTGAAACAGAATGTAAAGAGGACGACAAACCCAACCGTAGCAGCATGACATCACTGTAATGGCTGGAAGGTGGTGCATGGCAACACATGCTTGAAATGCACTGATGAAGAAATGCGAGGCAGAGTTGTCCTTTGAGACTAGGGGGCTTGTTTGCTTGGAAAGATGCTCCAGATCTAGTAGTTGGTGGAGCAAATTGTGACGGCAGATAGCAGATGATGATGGTTGGACAACGTTTTCTTCACTAGTCAAGACAAGAACAGATAAAGTGGGATCAACCCATTCTAATATCAACTTGATGTATATATGTATATATAAATCTAAGATACAAGGAAAGAGAAAACTAAATAGAGACATCTTTAGGACCCTAGGTACAACTCAAAACAACTTTTTTATAAAGCCTATTCTAACACATTTATGCATGATGGCTTAGTGAGAAGGTGAGATATTAATTATCTAAAATTTATTTCTCCTGAGTTCCTACTACCCTCGCCTTTCTTTTGCTTTCTGAATCATTAAAATGTGCTATATATGAATTAGGATATTTGTTTCTGGTTACTAGATGAGGTTATTTCTGTTTTAAAACTCTTCGATGATTTACAATGGAAGCTTATAAGGCATCAATAAGGAGCTGAAACATGAAGCATACTTTTAGCAAGTTAGTTTTGTGAACATATAAGCAGCTGTATATGTAAAATGGGGTTTTCTTTCAACTATACATAAAGTATAATCATTATCTGGATTGATTTTTGTGGAGAAATAAAAGCTCTTCTATGAAGCTGGATGCCGGAATAAAAGTTATTATTTCTCTAAAACAAGGTAAACTAAACATGATGTATATGAAATGTGAAAACACAGTGGAATAAGTTTTATTCATTATTCTACAGGATAGCAGATCAATGAAACTTTACATAGTGCTATACGGTGTTTTCTTCTGTATTTGACTGAACTTAGGACATTTATTTTGAAAAAAATTTTAACCGCAAAATTTCCTGACTTAAGATTGAAGGAGATAATATTTCAAGACTGGATGAAAAGCTTGAGTAAAAATGAACTCTGCCTCAGGAGATTTATATCATTATTACAAACGAGTAAATACATAATGCAATTTACTAGAAAAGATTAATTAATTTTAACTCTACTTCCTAAGTTACAATATATCTAGGCTACTTTGGTAAGTGGAACAATTATTATTATGCAATTTCCAACGCTCAGCACTCCCTTATTCTATATAATATCTGTTAAGGTTTTGTTTTGCCTGTAATTTTTTGGTGCTGCTGCCACTGCTTTGATCACATTATAGATTATAAAGTTTTAGTGACCTGGTTATAACATTAGCGCATCCTTTGCACTACTGATGTGTCCCCCAGATACAAACCTAAAATAAAAGAAGAAACAAACATATGACGATTTTATATAAAGCTACTTTTCACAGAAAATTTGCTTGGCTTTTGTCTCGAGTGGTGCACTTTGAAGTGAAACGTGCAAAGTTATTAGCAATAATTTCAAAATCAATGGCTTAGATTGTGATAATATTCATGTAGATATATAAGAAATCATGAAGTTGTTAATTTCCTAGATTTTATAATCATTGGCTATAATTTGGCACTGTTCTCTACTTCTCTCTAAGTGCACTCCCTCACTTTAGAGAGTCTAATTGTGTATGCTTCAAAATTGTTGTCAACCTATGTAAAATGTTTTCATGTGCACATCTTTTAGATTTCTTCTTGTCAATGTTTTTTCATTTTTATATTGAATACTTAATTGCTTCTGCTGTCCTGAAGAAAACAACAGAAACAGTTATCAAGTGACATATTCATTCTTTTGGGCTATGAACTTTCTTCATAAAAGGAAACAAGTATTTATCTCTAGATGATGTGTTCATTCATTTAAAGTTATCAATCTTTTCTTTAATTGGTCGTAGAATGTAGAGCATATGTAATCTCTCACCTGACAGTTTGCAATTGCAATTCAAGGTAATCCATCTTATGCAATATGGAGATCCTAAAAGGAGAAAAACGAGAAAGAACTTGTTTAGATTATTTATGTTCTTACTTTTTGCACCATATATTGCGGCCTTATTGAAATGTCAAACTGACTTGATCTTGTGCAGGTTTTTGATGCTCTTTTATGTGAATATGAAAAATCCATTCAAGCTCCAGGGAAGTGGCAAAAACTTGCTGTCTTCTTGCAACAAAGGTTTGTCTGAAGATATTGTTTTCAATTGTTCCTTTAAAAATGAGTTTTAATAATTTACTTTTTGGTGACACTAGTTTTGAAGGCCCGGTACTAGACCTGACCAGGAGACTGATAGATAAAGTTGAATCTGACAAGAGTTCTCTCGGTTTAAACTGTCGACTGATTGAAGATAAGATGACCCTGCTTAATAAGAGGCTGGAAACCAATGAAAGTGAAAAGTCTCAGTATATTAAACGCTACGAGGATGCCATCAATGATAAGAAGGAGCTAACTGATGAATATATGAATCGCATAACTGATCTGCGGGCAAGCTGTTGCTCGCTGGATGAAAGATATTCTAGTTTATCAAAAACATTGGATTCTACCAAGCAAGAATCTATGGACTGGAAAAGAAAATTTGAACGAGTTTTATCAAGGCAGAAATCTGAGGACCAAGCTAGTTCTGAAATAGCAGCTCAGAAGTCACGTAGCAGTGCTGCTGAAGCAAGGTTGGCTGCAGCGAGGGAGCATTCTAACTCTGCTCGAGAGGATGCTGAAGAGTGGAAGCAGAAGTGTGAAATTGCTGTTAGAGAAGCAAGAGCTGCTCTAGAGAAGGCAACAATTCTGCAGGATTACACAAACAAGCAAACACAATTGAGGGAAGATGCTTTAAGAGAAGAGTTTTCTTGCACTTTGGCTGAAAAGGTAACCTATAAGCTCTCTGATGTTCTCACACTTGACTTTTGCAAATCTCTGGTTACCTAGAATTGCTATTGCATAAAGTTCACAGACACTGCTTATTACATGATGAGTGGGATGGAGAACGAAGTTCTTATTCATTTCCCCTTCTTGATTGATACAGGAAGATAAAATAAAGGAGAGAACTGACAAAATTGAACATGCCGAGCAGTGTTTAACAACTTTGAAATTGGAATTGAAGGTAACATTCATGCCTGTTTAGATAATTCAAAATTTTTTTTCTATAAACTATTTTGCTTTCACATCCACGTTCATATCATTTTCGTATGCTCAGATTAGACAGATGGAGTATTTGCCCCCACCGAGCACTTTAAATGCTCTGTGAAACAAGATTTACCTTAAGTATTTTTTAATGAATTACGTTATATATTTCATACTCTGACCTCCCCTTCCACTCCCCTCTTCCCCCAAAATAAAAGAAATAAAAAACCAACTGATAGTTGGAGTTGATAGTATTTTGGAATTCCGAGCCATGGTCGGTATTTCAACCGAGTAGCACTTGATTTCAACAACAATGTACGAGAGAGAAACATTTTTGAAACATGAATACAATTTGGATAATTTTGTAATTGACTTTTTTGTTTTATCTATTCAACACATGTTGACCTTTTGGGTTTAAATACCATGTCTATTCAAATTTGTGCAGGCTGCAGAGTCAAAAATAAGAAATTATGAATCAGAAATATCACCACTTAGGCTTGAAATTATTAAGTTGACTGAGAGATTGAAAACTGAAAATGCCAGGGCTCTGTCGTATGAGAAGGATGTGATGGTAATTCAACAGGAGATTAACCATCTAAAGGAGAAGTACAAATCTGAGTGCAAAACAATTGAGGAAGTCAAGGAAAGATGTCGAAATGCTGAAAAAGAAGCTGTAAGGGCTACTGAAGTAGCTGACAAAGCTAGGCCTGAAGCTGACTTGGCTCAGAAGGAGAAGAGCGAGATGCAAAGGCTTGCAATGGAGCGACTGGCACATATTGAGAGGGCTGAGAGGAAAATTGAAAATTTGGAGAGGGAGAAAGATAATTTGGAAAATGAATTGCAAAGAGTGTGGGATTCAGAGAAAGATGCACTTCTTAGGGTTTCAACACTAGAGGAAAAGGTGGAACAGAGAGAGAAAGATATTGATTCACTGTTGGAGAAAGATGGAACAAACAGGCGAAATAGCACACAAATTCTTGATCAACTCTTGGAAACAGAACGTGAAGCATGTGCTCAGGCAAATAGCAGGGCTGACTCTCTCTCTCTACAGTTACAGTCCGCACAAGCAAAAGTTGATTCTCTGCATCAAGAACTGACCAAGTTTCGACTGAATGAAACAATACAGGACAGTGAACTAAAAAATGTCTCTCGTGGAAAGCGTTTGAGGGTAGATGATGATGTGGGTGCAGAATCTGTTCAGGACATGGATTCCAGCCCTAGAATTTTAAGGGGGACTAAAAGATCTAAGAGTACATCTAATCCACCTAAGTTTACAAGTCTGGAAGATGCTGGTTCCGTTGGGGGTGATGAAGACATCCATAGTCAACATATTAACGTGGATGATTATACGAAATTTACTGTCCAGAAGCTCAAGCAAGAGCTGACAAAACATAACCATGGTCATCAGCTGCTTGAGTTAAAGAATCCCAACAAGAAAACTATTCTTGCCCTGTACGAGAAATGTGTTCTTCAGAAGTCATAGCAGTTCTGTAAAGAACTTGTTACTAGAACGAAGCACCTAGCGTTTCCGTACACTAGTATAGGCGTCTAGCATAAATTTATGCCATGGTGGCTCGCATCTAGACCAAAAGTTCATAGTTCGTTTGCTAGCAATGACATCAGGTTGGCGAAAGAAACGAGGGTCTGTTCTTTCTTTGTTAAAATTAAATACTCAAGTTAGCTGTATTGAGTAGATATTTTGTAGTTTTATTCGGTGTTTATTTGTAAGCTAACGCTACTAACAATGGTTGTTAGATTAGTTTTAAACCATATATTTAGATTAACCTTTTGTTATTGAAGAAACGGATTAAAAAGAATTTGGTAAATGTTTTCTAGTATACTCTCAAATCACTTGCGTAGTTGTATGCGTGAGTTGTCGAATGCAATAGATTTAGAGTAGTTTCAAATCATATAATTTAGTCTGGTTGGTTTTGACTTCATATTGCTTCTTGCTTGATGAGTGGATTCGATGTAATGTTAGCTACATATCCAACTCAATACCAAACAGGCACTTAGAATAGTCCTATGCACAGTAAAAAAATCATTTTAAACTAAAAAATAAATAAATTAAATTTTGTATATATTAGCAGCAATGTTAAGTAAATAAAAATTACTGTGACTTTTTTAAATAGTTATTAATAAAGTCAGTATCTTTTCGTAATGATAATTAAATTATTTTATAAAGAAGTTGTCAGTATATTTAGTTTATGTTATTTTTAATTAAATAAAATTAATAATGATGGTTTAGTTTTAATTACATCCACATTCTTCAAAGACTTCTTATATAAGGAATCACGATTTACTTTTTCATTTAGTTTTTAAATAAACACTTATTTTTTTATATTTAAAATAACATATACATATTTTGTTTTATTTAAATTTTTATTTATACAGAAATATATACATATAACAATGTTACTATATTTATCTTTGTATCATATTATATTTTTTATATATAGGTGTATTTATTTTTTTATATTTAAAGAATATTCTCATAAAAATATACATTTTTTATACGATAATTTATAATTAAGTTAAAATTATATATTTTTAATATTTAACAATTAAATATATATATATATATATATTCTTATAAAAATGATTTAATTTTAATTTTCAAAAATTTTATTTTTTATTCCATACTATATTATTTTATTTAAGTTTAGTTCATATGTTATTATTAAATAGAATAAAAAAATATTATTGAATAAAATATGTTTTTCATATTATTAACTGTTAAAAATATTTGAGTTTAATATGATATAAAAATTTTACCTACTAATAATAACGTTTAGATTTTAGTCTGCACCATTAAAAAAATTGTTCAATTTATGTTATGTGGAATAATTGTTCAATTATTTCTAAAAATTGTTAATTTTATGTTATAGTTTATTGATGTGTTGTGTGTCATGTAAAAAATTTAAAATTTAAAATTAAATTAAAAATAATTTTAAAAAGTGTTACATGAAAATCAATTTAAAGTTCAAAATAATAAAATAATTTAAAAGTTAAAATAATAAAATAGTTTCTTTATTGTATTAATTACATCAATCTCTTCATCATTACTATCATATATTCAGATAAAATTTTTGTAATACAATCTTCCGTCACTGTAAACAAATCTTTTTAACAAAAAAAAAAAAGAAACAAAATTAATTGATCAAATTATGAAAAACTTTAATCTTACTCTCTAATTTGGACCATTCAAAACAACATTAAATGTTTCTCGTGCCACAATCACACAACATAAATACTCGCAGTATTCAAGCATTATTGGTTTGAGCTTTTGCGATTTAAAAATATTCTTTTTCTAAATTCATTTTCAAATCTTGGTTACAAGCAAAATATCTTTGTTCATTATTTTGAAACGTGTCACTTAATATTTACAATAAATACATAATTCAAAAATTCTTATGACAATTGAATCATTATTTTATATAGTATAAAACTAACCAATTTTTAATAGTGGAAAGTAAAATCTAAATAAAATTATTAATAATATATGAAAATCAGACGAAATTTATATTATACTAAATTCAAATATTTTTGAATAATTGTTATATGAAAAATGTGTTTTATCTATTATTATTTTATTAAATCACGTGAAAAATTGAATGACTAGTGGACAATATTCTCGTGTGTCTATGTGTGGTTCTAAAGCAGTTCTTGGTCTTAATCAAAATATCAGCCACACAATTCTTTATATTTCGTGGACAATTGTTTTGTATTTTAATATTTATCATATATATATATATATATATATATAAAGATTAACAAAAATGAGTTTAATAATTTTATACTGTCAATGTAAATTAAAGTTATATTTTCTTATAGATTTTTTTGTTATCTTATAAAAAATTTAAATAAAAAAAAATCATTTAATGTCAATATTCTATATAAAGATTAAAAAAATATAAATTATAGAAAGTTAGATATTAATGATTCACATGTCTGGTGATAGTGGATTCACGTGTTGCAATGCAGACAACGCATTTCACTTCCAATTTTAATAAAATATTTATAATAATTTTTTAATTTCCCAAAAAAAATATTAAACTGTACTTATAAGGTAGTCCATATATGATGTTTGTAAATTACTTGTTATTCTATAGTTCCTTCTAGATTTATTACATTTTTCTCTACTTTCATTTAAAAAAAAAAAGAAAAAGATCAATTATTAAAAGAGCTAAAATATAGTTAAAAGAATGAGACTTGTAGTAAAGATAAAAAATAAAAAAATAAATAAAGTTAACAAGATATATAAAATATTTTCGTATCAATCCTAATTTTATATATATATATATATATATAAAGATTAATTTGTTTTTTCATTTTTATTATTTATTTTTATAATATAATAATGTATTTTAATTATTTAATAAAAAAATATCTTTCACTTTATCATAAATAAAGAATATCATAACATTTTTTTTCTTCTTTAAAAAAGATGTTAAATTTTCTTGGAATCGATTCTCTATTATGTGCTCCTGTTTACTATCAAAATTTAAGTCAAAGTAAAATATTTCTTTATTCAGTATGTTGTGTTATATAAAGATTAAATGATCTTAATAGTAATTTTAAGAGAGTTATTTTTCTATCATTCTATTATTTTCTTAATTTTATAGTTTTAATAAATTATTTATTTTTAACAGTTAGATCAAAATAAATAAAAGATAAAAGGGAAGAGTAATTATTTTGATTACTATCAGAAATATAACTTCTATCCTAGTTTATATATATTAACAAACACTTATCTTGTACAATGTAAATAGATGGAGTAAAATATTATAAAATTATTTGACGGTAATATTTTCAGAAAATCTATATTTAAATTATATATATATATATATATTAAGTTAATTTTGCAAAATTGAGTTAGAAATAACATTTATTTTTAAATCAATATCAAAACTTATCCTAAATTTATCAAAAGGTTAAATATATAATATTAATCTAATAATTTTAGATATAAAAAATATGTTAAAAATATATATCAAATAAAAATATAATAAAATTATAATATATAAATAAATATAAGGACTTCTCTAATAGGAATGATTTACAAAAAATATTTCCTATATTGAAAATAGTAAAATATGAACTCTACATATAAGTAACTTATATCAAATTTTGTTTAATAGAAAAATTAAGAATATTTTCAATGAGATACTTATCTTTAGTTAGAAAGTTTTGTAGAATTGCTTCAAACAACTTTATCATTAGAAAAAGATGATGTAACCATGGAAATTATTTAAAAATTATGAAAATTGTATCAACAAGTAATTATTATTTAAAATAAAAAACATATTATTATTTTTTCTAGATTGCAGTAGCAGTAGAAGAAATTTGGAAAAGGAAAAGATAAGGGAAAAGATATTTTAGAATTTCTTAACACTGGATTAAAATTTGATAAAATTTCTTACATAACAACGTAGATTCATAAACATAATTTTCTATGTATCAAGAAATTTATAAATATTTTTAATATTAAAGATACTCACAATTCATTATTTTATATTTTTTTAGTTTAAATTTGATTATAGTATATAATAATATTTGTTAATAAAAATTAGAATTATTATTATGTAAATTGGGACTCTTTTAATAAAAAATGATCATATATAATTTATAATTTATTCAAATATTTGAATAGACATGTGCAAGAAACATCATCATTATCTTCAACGGTGGTTTTATTAATTACATAATAAATGATGGTACTATTGTTTGTGTTTTTTTCTTATATATAGAGAGGCATGGCTAAGCATAATCATAACATTCACAAATGGCAAGGGATTTACTCAGCCTTCCCAATACCACTCAAATTCTATCTATCAACGTAAGACATGCAATAACTCTTGCCAATTCCAATACCAAATTTCTCAATAAATCTTTGCAACTTGTTTGTGCCAACACCAAACACCATTTCCAATTAACTCACAATGCAAATAGACGTTCAGCAAATTACCAGCCAAATCTTTGGACCCATGAATTTGTCCAGTCTCTGGGAAATCATCTAGTGGTAACTCTAACTTTGTTTACCCTTTCTTCTACTCTCTCTTTCCTTCATATTTCTTAAATGACAGTGTAAAATGATTTTCTGTAACTTCTTTTCTCACAATAAACATAGGTTGAAACAGTGCAAGAGAGAACAACAACGCTTGAGGAGAATGTGAGGCTTATGATTAATAGAATAGACATGGAGCCACGAAGCTTACTAGAATTAATTGACGACATCCACCGCTTGGGGCTGCACTACAAGTTCGAAGAGGACATAAACAATGCCCTTCCCAGGATTGTTTCAACACAAAACATCAGAGACCAATCACAGAAAAAAAAGTCTGCATGAAACTGCTCTCGTTTTCAGACTTCTTAGACAGCATGACCTTGATGTCTCACAAGGTCTCATTTCAACTTTAAATCAATTTTATCTTCATGTCATGTCTTTAGATATTACTCATACTTAAAGAGCTTTCATTTACTTTGTGAGGTGCAGATGTTTTTGACAGTTTCAGAGATGAAGAGGGAAAATTTAAAGCTGACATTAGCAACGATGTTGAAGGAATGTTAAGTCTGTATGAAGCATCCTACTTGAGCTTTGAAGGAGAAAGTGTTGGGGAGGCAAATGCATTTTCAAGAACATGTCTGATGAAGTTATTGAAAGAGGGGATAGATAAGGAAGTAGAGGAAGAAGTTCGGCATGTGTTGGAGGGGCTTCCCTATCACCAGAGCTTTCATAGACTGGAGGCACGATTGTATATTGACGCATACAATAAAAAGGAACGCCATAATCACTTGTTGTTAGAGCTTGCAAAGCTGGATTTCAACACTGTTCAATTATCATATCAAAAAGAATTGCAGCAAGTGTCAAGGTAAGAAAGAAATTATGTCAAACGTAATTGTAGTATGTGTTCAAAGAAATAGAGAAGGAAAACGAATAACTAACTATACATCGTTAAAAGAAATTATTTACTAAAAGTCAACACCTAATGAAAAAGTCAGTTCCTAAAGTTATGTCCTCATTAAGTTAGCATTTCTTTTCTATAAAAATAAAAGTCAAACTTGTCTTCAATCATGTTTTAAGAAAAATAAAAACAACATTTTTAATCAGGAACAGAGTAGAGTAGTACAACCGTTTTCAAAATTTTAATTTTTATTTATTTTTATATATAAAATAGTAATTTCACTTCAATAATGTTTTATAATGCAAATTTTAAATAAAATTTCCATTCCGATTAAAGTATAGCATAAAAATACATAAGGAAGTGTATTTATAGTCTTAAATAAAACTAAATAAAATATTTTTTTAGAAGGAAAGAAAATCCTAAAATTTATCATAAGGAGGAGTTGAAAAAAAAAATGACACATTGAGTCAATTTTTACTTTTTTATAAACTCTTCTTAAATTATATTTATTTCTTTTAATGTGTTGTTATTTAGGTGGTGCATGAACATTGACCTCACAAGTAAATTGAAGTTTGCTCGAGATAGATTTGTGGAATGTTTTGTTTGGTCGGTGGGAATGGTACCTGACCTTAAATTTGTTAATTGTCGTGAAGAACTCACTAAAGTGGGAAAATTGATCACAATCATCGACGATATATATGATGTCTACGGTACTTTGGATGAATTGGAGCTCTTCACAAATGTTGTTGAAAGGTTTGTTCATCATATTTAATTAACTTTTGCTTTTAAAATTAATACTCTAAGTTATTTTAAGTTTTTAAAGAATGTGACAAATCACACTTCTAACTAATGATTCAAATTTATTAAAACATATAAAATCGTAACTGATATTTATTACATAATTTGTACTCATAAATAAAAGTATATCTTTATAGTTTTGAATAAATTTGAAGTAATGTTAGAGTCTAAATTTGTATATCTATGTTACAGATGGGATTTAAATGCCATAGACACTCTTCCAGACTATATGATGCTGTGCTTCCTAGCCCTTTACAACACTGTTAATGGAATGGCTTATCACATCTTTAAAGAACGCCACATAAATTCTCTTCCTTACCTCACTAAAGTGGTAAGTAATAATATAACACAATTAATTATTATTATTATTATTATTTTTAGTTTTAGTGTCTTATATTAAAATAAAGGTTTTATTGGATTACTTGACAGTGGTCTGATTTGTGCAAATCATACCTCCAAGAAGCAAAATGGTTTTACAGTAAAACGATTCCACGATTCAATGAGTTTCTAGATAATGGATGGATCTCATCTGGAGGTGGGGTTCTTCTTACTCATTCCTACTTCTTAGTCACTGAAGACCAAGACATTACAGAGCAAGCACTTCACTCCTTAAGCAATTACCATGACCTCTTGCGCTCTCCAATGACCATTTTAAGGCTTTCTAATGATTTGGGAACATCCACGGTATTTTCAACTTTATTTCCCACAACATCATTTAGTAAGACAACTGCATAAGACTTTATGGCTAACATTGTGCCTATTCTTCTATACAGGATGAGATACAAAGAGGTGAAATTTCAAATTCAATTGTGAGTTACTTGCATGAAACTGGTTTTTCAGAAGAACAAGCCCGTCTATATTATAAAACGTTGATCGACAAAGAATGGCAGAAGTTAAATAAATACCAAGTTACGAACTCTACGTTTTCCAAATCTTTCACACAAGTTGCCATTAACACTGCTCGGATTGCTCAATACACATACCAGAGTGGAGACGGATTTGGACAACAAGATGCTGTATCCAAGAGCAGAACCCAATTTTTGCTAGTAAACCACATTCCAGTCAATGTGGCATGATGATGTTGAGAAAGTGTAGCTGGGTTTAGTTGATTTATTCAAACTCAGTATCTATACCATGTTAATAATATTGGAAAAGTGCTATATTCATAAAATCAATTCAAAGGTTTCCCTCCAATCTAATATCATATTATTTTAAATTTAATTTAATTTTATAAAATTAATTTAAATCTGATATGAAATTTTCAATATTTTTATTTAAAATAAATTAATAATTAATTTTTAAAAATATATAACATAAAAGTACTTACTAAAAAGAAGTACTGAATATGTTTCCCTTCGTAACTTTTGTCGTATGAGATACACTTTGAAAAACATTCACTCCTTTTTCATGAGAAACACGATTGAAGGGATAGTTAAAGGTCCTTTTAGAATTCAATCTCAATTATTTGAGTGTCTACCAATTGAAAAAAGTTAAACATAAAAAATTATAATCAAGAAGAAAAACTATTATTTATTTTATTTAAGAATTATGAGATGTTAGTGGTTTTATTATTATGCAATTTTTGGATTTAAAACATTGTTAGAACTATTATGTTTTAATTTGTATAACTAAATGTTATAAATTTTTTATATTTTAATATATTTGAATTATTCGAATATGTAATTACTTTTAGTTGTATTCATTTTAGCATTTAAAAAAGATCGTGTACACATTATTATGACATTTTAAAATAATTAGGTGTAATAAAAGTTTAATAAAAATAATAAAAAATTTAAATTAAAAATTAAAATAATTAGTTGTGACAAAAAAATTTGACAGTATTATTATTAAATTCAAATAATAACCATTAAATCATCATCATTATTACTATATAATATGATCTAATATATTTATGAGTGTTTATCACTTTTACATGTATAAAATATCGGTGACGATATATTTATTACAATATTTTTTTCTTATACTTTTGAAAATATCGTTACTAATTTTATATTAATTAAAAAATTAGTAACTATTAATGATAAACTTTAATGTTCATCACTATAGGTATATAATAACCACGCTTTTATTCTTTTTAGTGATGAATGTTGTCCATCAGAAAGAGAATTTTTTATCCGTAGTCTTGATGATTTATAATCTCAACGAATATTAACTTCATCTATGTTTTAAAGAATTAAAATGCTTTGTTTTATAAATTTTCACGTATGGTTATGTTAAATTGTTTTATTTTTTTTATATATAAAAAAAATTAAAAAGTAACTATAGATTTAACTTATTTTTAAAATTAATTTATAATATAAAATTTACACCTTAATTATATATTATAATTTAATCTATTTTTAGTTAAGGCAAGATTTTTCTAATAAAAAATTGTTTTTATTTAACCAAACTTACCAAGCAATCAATTTTTATGAATAAAATTTAAGGTCATGTAAAACGAAATTCTTAAAGTTTGATTTTATGTTTGTTAAATGATATTTTAAATTTAATCTAACAGCTTAACATCATATTTTAAAAAATGGATATTGACAAGAAAAGCTTTGATAGTTTATGTGATTGCCAACAATTTCTGCACCTGTAAACAGTGGTTTGACATAGAACAGAAAAAGCAATGAAAAACACAAGGAGCAACGAAAGGTAACAATAGCTCTTGAAATAGTTTTTCTAATTATGTGTTTTTTAATTTTTTTTTCTTTTCCTTTTTTCTGCCTTACCCTCGATAATATTGTTTATGTGTAAATTGTATGTATTGTGGAAAATAATATATGCTTTGTGAATATTGTTTGTTCAAATTGTAGATGTAAAAGGAAAAAAAAATGGCTAGTTAAGTAAACAAGAAAAATCATTTTTCATCCAAACAAAACTAATAGATGTGGCTGATATCTGAACATATACCAACCTATGACTTTTGTTTGCATTGCATGTCTCCATGTCCAACATATACCAACCTATGGATCTCACATTACATTGTACATGTCTTTTCATGTGGTAACTTGCATGCTAAGATGCTCCTGGTTTCTTCACATCAATTAAATCGCATTGAACAAGCTCACAAAATAGCAATGAGAAATAATGTAGCCAAATTATAATTTAAAAGAAGACTTCGTAACAAGTTTGATTCCTTTTCATCACAGGTCTTAATTCATTGAAAAGTTCGAACGACTTTTAAGCAACTTACTTTTCATAAATAAAATAGACAACTAAGGACAAGTCAGAAAAGCAATGAGGACATGATATGTAGTAATGAAGTTTGTTGGGTAAACATCCAATTTAAGAAAGAGAAATTATATTCGCACAATGAACAGAGAAATGGAAATTATATTCGCATAATAAACAGAGAAATAGTAAAATATTAAAATAAAAATTTAAAAAAATTACGTAAAATTATTTTATACGTAATATAATTGATTAAGAAAACTTTTGTTTGGATTTATTCTGAGTGTACGTACGTAGAATAGATAAGATTCGTTGAATAACGCGGTTTCCAATTTATGTTATTCAAAAGTTCACATTTTCTTTCTTTCTTGTCGCGTAAGCTATTGGTACTTGACCTTAGTCAATAAGTTAGTGGATAATGTTTCTACTAACATATTAACGCCATAATTTCTTAAGTAGATCCTTCTGCTAAAGAATAAAAGAAACTTACAATTTAATGCGTGTAATAATCGTAATTATAACATTGTGTAACTTAATAAAGAAAGTGATTCAGTCTTAAAATATGCTGATATTGTTTTGAGTATGAAATTTAAATGTTACAAAAAATATCCATCTTATAAATTTAAAGATACCCGATTGTGTTAATAATTGCTTTGATGATGAATAATTCATATTAATATTATAATTAAAAATAGTAGTTACAATATAACTATAGATTTTATACCATTATTATATAATCTTTTATTTTTATAATTATTATTTTAAGTTATATTTACAATTAATTTTGATTGATTAATATATGTTTACCATCCATGAAAAATAAATTTATATCCTCATCCTGCTTAAAATATTTTTTTTCTTTTGCTCATACTACAAATTCGTTTCATACAAGCTTTTTTTTTTTTTTTTTTAGTTTTACATATATTTTACGTTAGGAACATTTATTTTTCATGTTTGATTTATTATTTAAAAATTCATTGTTTCTAGATAAATTTTGTTACCTGTATTTTCTAAAAATTAGTGTTATAGAGAGGTGGGAATATAACTTTTTTGAATTATAAGAAAAGACTGCTATAAAAATGACGTATCCTTTTTTAATAGAAATGTCGCATTCTCTTTATTAGCTCATTTAATACAATTAAATAAAATTGTAGTATATTTTTTTAAAACGTGATCAATAATTTATTTAATTATTAAAAAAATTATAAACATTTCCAAAAAAAAAATTATGATTAACAGAAACAATTTTTAGCCATCTTTTTAGAATATCATGATTTTTTATAATATGAAAAAAAAAATCGTTTTTATCAAACACGCTTTTAAGTTTCCAATATAATTTTGGATCCAAAAAACATTTTTTAAAAAAAGATCATGACATTCTAACTAGTATTTTCTAGATCATTAATATTGCATACGTAACCAAATATGTTCCTAGTTTGTCTTGCCCTTATAGCAAATAAATTATATAAAATTAGCCATATACGTGACTCGTCATAGTTTAAAATAGTTTATTTTGCGTAAATAAATTATATTTATGTATGTAATGTTTTATTTTTATGATTTAATTTTAAAAATATAAGAAAATAAGCTACTTTCAAAGAAAAAAAGAGAAGTAAATAAATACAGGTAAAGAGACTCAAATAAAGGTAAGAAAGAGTTATAAAAAGTCTTCCATGATAAAAACATGGAATAAGTAAGAACGAATCTACGTCTTTGACATTATTTCACCATCCTCCATTAAAAGAAAAAGAAGGTTCTATTGTATAAACGACCAAAGGAAAGAGGGAAAAACTACAGGGACAAACTTCCCAGCAAAGTTGCTGAGATGTATGATATAATAATGAAACATCTCAGCAATTTATTCAGGATCGAGGGGTTGAAAATTTCCAATTGTAGACAAAAAGATACAATATATGACATAGTACTGATGAATAGTCAATAAAAGATAACCCTACTACAATATATCGTAATATCTACTAACACATTCTACCAAAGTACATGTACCTTAAAAGTTAAAATCAAAGCACAGTCTGCATATATATACACCTTGCTTCAACCAGGATCAATAATGGGAAATTCATCTCCATATATGTATAACTCGTGGAATTCCTTCATTCTAACTCCTCATTTAATAAATACTGTCATCTAATTCTAACGGCAACCCTATATCAAGCACATCTATGTAATCATTGACGCTGCTCTACCTAGAAGCTCTTCCCAGTGTTAGCTTCAAATCTTGCTTTCTTTGCATCCATTGCATGGCGAGTGTAAGAGCCATCAACTTGAACAACTGAGTTGGGAATAATTAGTTGTGGGGAGCTTTCCCTATTATAACTCAAATGAACATGGTCATAATTTATGTAGGAAGCATTGTAGCAATCCACAAGAGCCACAGTTTTAGGTATTGATGTATTGTTGTCGTGGCCACTGCCATCATTGTTCAACATTTTCTCGTACGGGTCCTTTATGATAATGGGATTATTACCACATTGTCTAGGTTGTGTCTGATAGAAGACCTTTGAAACAACTAATTCTCCATCTTTCTCTTCTTCCGTGCTGCCAAGATGATATTGATGCATCACCCAGTTAGTCTTCTCAGGCTTCCTTTTCCTGCCATAGTTGGTGTAGAGTACTAGTATTTTTTTAAAACCTTTAACTGCACCACCAGCTGCAAAAACGGCTCTAGTTTTTCCCGTTTTGTGCCATCTTGTTTCACCTCCTTCTTCATCTGTGTGAACCTTTCTTCTTTTCCTTGTTCCAGTTGTGTATGCTTTTGATGGCCTGTGAAAGAAGTGGCGGATCTGTCCATCTTTGCTAACTCCTGCATTGTTTCAGACAATAATTTCTCATCTCTCCCATTGTAAAGAAATCTTTGGTAATACGATACTTGTATTGTATATGCATAATACACAAGATATATATATTATTTGTGGACAAAGAGGGTTAACACAACGTATATATAGTAAAAGAATTTGTTATCCTCTAAAGGAAATAATGACATAAATATGAACAGTTAATTCTCTAATGCATTCATAATTTCTTGTATATGCACTAATAAAAATCAGTCATTCATTTTCTCATCAATTGGGATTACTCACTTTATTATCTTGCGTGAATTGCTCACAGGAGCAGCTAGATTTATAATAGAAGAGAGTAATTGCGTAATAATTAATGAAATATTATATTCATGAATGTTATTAAAGAAAATTATTCACCAGTAGTAAATACATAGATATACAGCTGATATAATATGGTATGATGAAGAAACATAAATAGAGAAAATAATGAATGTTAATAAAGTGTTTGAAATAATAAGGATTATCTTTACCATATTACTCATTCAATGATAAGGTTACTAAGAATATAGGAATTTAATAAGGTTATGAAAAACAAAGTAGAGAGTACGTACATGTTATTTATGTATAATAGTAAAGTATCTATAAAGATAAGGAGAGATAATACATATACAACTATATATATATTATTATATATGCTAATAATATTTATTATTTCTATATTTCTATATTCTAATTACGGTATTAGATTAATCCGTGATTAGAAATTAGAAGAAAGATGATCATGTAACATATTAGTACAATAATCTATTATATCAATATTTTCTTTTTCTCTCTTTGGTTCTTTAGTAAATAGAGTTTGGTGTCTAGTAAACTTTTTCCAAGGACTAATGATTGATTAAGAATTCAATAAAATAAGGAAACATGATTGTTTCAATCAAGTGTCTACTAATTTCTTTCACATGTACAAGTGTTTTATGAATGAAATAAAGTTATATCTACCAAGTATATATACAATGATTGTCTAACAATTGTTGTAGTTTATATATGTAACAGTTGAAATTACTTTAACATTTCTTTTGCTGTTTGTGTTGATAAAGTATGTGTATATTTATATCTACCAATACTCGTTAATTTTGTTAAATCTACGTCAATTAAATTAAGGCTGTGATGTGTAGAAAAAGAAAATCAAATTACTTGCTTTAGTCCTAAAACTTAAGTATATATTCTCTTAATTAACAGTTACATAAATGTCATAGTAAAAAACTAAGATTTTAATAATTATACATTTATAAAAGGTTTTACATTATCAATCACTTTTAAGACAATCATCATAAAAAAAATCAATAAATAATTATAAATGACCTTTTATAATTAAATAATCGATTAAAATGTTTACTTACACTAGAACTAAATTTTTGAACACTCATCTATCATTTGTTTTCTTCTATTTTTATTGAGGAAATAGGTAAATTTAGTTTCTCTGTCAGATTTTTTGTAATGAATTTCTGCTATTAACAATTTCAACCGTTTAATTATAATTTAACTAAAATTATTGATTTATAGAAAATATAAAATAATAGCTGAGATCCTTAACAACTAGAATCTAGTATTAAAAACCCAGCGGAAAATTCAAACTCCAAAACTATATGTTCTTTTCAATGATAAGTGATTGATGTTAGAAATTGGATATCATAAAAAATACGTGGGTATATCAGATGAGACTATAAAAATTCTAATAATTAAGGGCTTATATTTACATTTATCAATCTTTTGTTACGTTACATGGCTAATTAGTGCAAGATAGGATTCCAATTTTGGGTTAGGTAGTCATTGCTAACTTAAGAACTTTCTTGCAACATACTTGAAGAAGAAGGTAGTTATATAGAAGAGGTGCGTGCTCATGTGCTTCTTTGTTTGAACATATCATCTTAAGAATGACACATACAAAGATTGGACGGAAAGTTTTCCTTGCTACGTTACAATTGCAAAAACAACGAATCAAGAAAGACACAATTTGGACTGGTAAATTTGTTTATTTCAGGCTATCCAACTTTCACATACCTGAATTTCTAACACATCTTAAAATTTTGACTACATATCTTTAAATAAAAAGAATGTTTAGAAAGGCCATGTTCAAACAATAAACATCATTATTATGTTTATTTCTTAGATCTGATTTCATACAGAGAACATAAAATGTTCAGCTGTCATTTTCAACCGCCTTATGATTAGAGATCTTTTTCAAAGAAAACAAAAATCATTTCATTGCCAAAACAACTAATTTTATGCATGTGGTATCGTGCACAGCAAGACGTGTCTCCCAATAAATGAGAATTTCATTGATGCGTACATAACATATATTCAATAGGTATTCCAAAACACTTAACTATACTATATACTACTAATTAGACAAAAATAAAATGAAACAAAACATCAAGCACCTGGTAGTTTTTCTGGGTGTGTAGAACAAATCCCATTCTCGCCTTCAAGCGTTGGTATGAACTCATCAATTAGGGGATGAAGCTTGCATGCATCGGACGCCACTTTTGCCTCTAAATGCTCTAGTATTTCTTGGTCACTTGGGTCAAATTTCACTCCAGCTGGTAACCCCGGCAAGTCATGAATTCCACCCTAATAGTAATAGTTCATCAAACGTACAATACAAAGTAATTAAAGGCGGTGCAGAAAAAACAACTTTTTAAACGATGAAAGCAGAAACATATAGGTTAAGAAAACATATGTATGTAAGGATTAGAATTAGAAACCTTTGTCTTAAGCATTTATATAGTACCTGATCTTTGAATTCAATGTTATGACCGCACGAGAGACATGTTATAGTTCGAATTTCTTCGGTAAGTTTTATGTCCGTAACATCAGTGTTTGGAGTAATAGTCATAGTTGGCGTGATTGATTCAATCCTCCTCTTCTGATCAGAGTCATTGCACCATGTCATCTTTGTGTTAATTTCCTTTGCACATGCATATATATCTCAAAGCCAAAACCCTTTTAATTTTCTTCCGAACCCTCCTACAATATCAGCTCCCTAATAAAATATATATAAAAAAATTAGAGATGAAAGGTAAAGCTAGAAGCTTGTCTCTTTTGGGACTCGTTTATCTGAATCAACTTCTATAGTTGCCGAAAGAGAGAGAATTTAATCTTACCAGGTTTCCACTTTTGCTTCTTCTGTATTCTCTACGATTCAATTATTGAACTGAGTTTGATTTCCCTAACTGGTTGGCTCCTGTTCGCAGAGAGAGAGAGAGAGAGAGAAAGAGAGAAAGAGAGAGAGAAAGAGGATATAGAGGTTATAAAATAAGGTGAGAAGTAAAGGGTGGGTCTAAGTATAGGCAAAAGTTGCTTGGAGACCACGTTTGCCTAGGCTCTCGTATATACGCTTTTCTAAGGAATAAGTGCGGCTTAGTTAAGGACGCTTTTTAAGAAGGGAAGGTTGAAAGTGTAAAATTAATTTATAAAAAATTGTATGTAATTTTAAAAATAAAATATTTTTAATTTAGGAATAGATAAATTTGAATTTATCTAAAGATGTAATTGTGGAATGTATGGTGAGTTAAAAAGATGGTGGCAAAGAGGTGCGTACCCGATTCTTCTTAAGACGTTTCACCACTCTAGAAAGTGTATGTGTTTGCGCGTGTTGGAACTTCATTAGCTGCAGTGTCAAATTTAATTTGAGTGTAGTAAAAGATATGTAAAATTTCATACACATCAGACATATACATACGAACCGATAAAGAATATTAATCAACAATACGTTGCTTATTATTATTATTATTTGACGGCTATAAAAATGCTGTACATTCCAATTAATCGCCTTGTTCACGTAGATTTCACATTCACATTTTAAATACACGCTCCACTTTTAATTTCCCTTCACACGCATACCACACTATTATTCCTCGTACATTGTCTCCTGGACACAGCGAAAATGAGTTCAAAGTTTCATGCAACATTAATATTAATATTATGGATCGATATTGTTGAAGTAATTTCACGATTTTGGTGAATGTTGTTATTAGCACTTATTGTCTCGTGTGAAGACATGCAAACCTGGTTTTTTCCATTAGACAAGAGATTATGGCATTTGGCAAAGTCATTAACGTTGGATGTTTGGTGCGATGGTCACGTTGAAGGGATGTTTTTGTCAATTTGCATAGAATAAAATTTGATTTGGAATTATATGATTTGTTGAGTTCAAAGTAGGAATAATAGACTTGAGCACAGAGGAGAAAAACCATTGGTTAGTTATATAATTTTCCACTTGGCATCCGCCGACACGGCTTTGTGAGCTTCTCCGATAAGCCACGCAACGCAAGAGAAACTTAGGCGTTAAGCTGCTTGTTTTTGTTTTTGTTTTTTTTTTTCCTTTTTACCAGGATTTTCCCGCGGAATACCGTATAGTATACGCACAAGGGATTGATACGTGCTTTTTAAAAAAATAAAATAAACTATACTTTAGTATCTGAATTTTTTTTTTAAATTTCTTAAATTACAAAATATTATTTTAACCTTTCAAATTTAATAAAATATAATTTTAATTCTTAAATATTAAGTTTAAAGGACTAATAATAATTTTATGAAACTCGTTTTACTCTTTCAAACTTCATATTTAAGAATTAAAATTATATATCTTTTTTATATTATAGAATTAAAATAAATATTTTAAACTTAAGAGACCCAAATCAAAATAATTAAAAAAAATTATACTCCACAAAATATACAACAAAAATTATATGACATAAATTTCTAACCAAACTTCAAAACAAAAAGTATATAAATCGTTAAATAACATAACTTAAATCCAACAATTATTTTGATTTTTTTTCCCGTAAGATGAAATATTTTCTTTCATTTTTTTATCACTGTCATAATTTCTCATCAGTTTCATATATTTCAACAATGACAAATTTAAAATTGAAATAATATTATATACATAATCCCAATTAAATTAATCAAATTATCCTTAAAAAAACGCATACTTCCAAATAGAAGTATAAATAATTGTTTTCACTAAGACATCATTCCTATATTTATTAAATTCGAGAAACAATATCAAATACTGATTCAAATATGGTAAAAGAGATGTTCAATAAATTCTTAGTCATATATTTTTATTTTTTATTGAATAAAATATTTTAAAGAAAAATATTTAGAAAAAAAAAAATCCATATAAACGTGTTCGTTTCAGTTTCCTGAATAATCACAAGTTCGAATCATGATCAGAAAGTAGGTAAAATATTCCAAGAAAAAATTATAATTCATTGTCTTCTTATATGATTGAAGCAATTCTTTCCAGGAAGAAAACATATGGTCTATAAAAAAAATTATTATTTTCATTTCCTTAAAATACATACCAGGCGTAGCTTGTTAATTTGTTAAAATAATTCTTTAAAAAATAATTAGATATAAGTTAAAAAAAATTATGTTATCGTTTATCCTTTTTTTTTTTAAGAGTAATATTTTAGAAAATTATAGTTTCAATTTTTTAAAAATGTACTAAAGTTGTAATTTGCTAAAATAAAAAGTGAATAAAATTAGTTAATCTTTTGTTTACAATTTTTATTTAAAATTTTCAAACTTATAAATAAAAAAGGGAAATGTGAGAAATAAAAAACAAAGTCAATGCTTATGATTAGATCAAGTTGCTTATTTCTACACCATTCTTTACCCTTTTTTTTTATGTATTTGAATGTTAGGTTTATGATTCATTCAATACTTATTTGCTTAATTTATTTTGTTCAAGACTCTTTTTTTTATATTTTTATTCAGTTATACTTTAATAAAATTGAACAGCTTTATAATCAAGAAATACATTCACAGAGAGAACAAAGAAACTGAAAAAGATTCCGATATTGATTAGTCAAAAAGTAAGAACAAAATGTCTTTTTAAGAATTTATATATAAGAAGAAACTGAAAATAACAAAAAAAAAAAAATACAAATCATTATCTCTTAATATATGGCTAACTGAAAATGAAATTGTTCTACTTTATTACACATAGTTGTTATAGATATAATATATTTTTAACTTGACAATAAGTGTTTTTTTCACATCAAGATACTTATGATAAGATTAAGTTGATTACATTTGACCTTTATCTATTTAGAAAGACTTTATTACAAAATACTCTTTTAACCTATTTAAATATGAATTATGAAAACAAAAAACAAAAATAATAAATGACATACTAAGAAATTTATAAATAATTTTAATTAAAATGAGAAAATTAATTACTTGTTAATTTTAATTTACGTACTGATAATTTATTTGATAGAGAAAAACAAGAATGAAGTAAGTACATAAGAAATTTCACATTATCTGAAAGTACATACATTGAGATATAAACTAAAATTTAATATATTTTTTTTGGGTGTAAATGTTATATATATATATATATATAAAATACATATATTTATTAAATACAATTAATACGACAAAATAAAATTTTAATTAATAAAATAAGATTTTCGAAGAAACACAGGCTTATTTTAAGTCGACTAAAATATATTTATTTCACACAAAAATTTTAAGTCAACAACTGAAAATTTTCTCTGTAAATCATTACTTTTTAATGAGTTTACTTCTTATTTAACATAAAATATTATAATTTTTTAATAAAATTTAAATAGTAATAAAAAGAGAGTGATAGAATTATCTCTGTACTTCTCTTTTTAAATTAAGAGATTGAAAAAAAAAAAATTGTGCCATTTCGTTTTGGCAACTACTCATTCCTAAAGGTATAAAGGTTAATTATATTGTTGTGATATTTTTTTTGTTATCAATTTCTATTTTTAGTTCCTAAAAAATAATAGACCGTTTTAGTCTTTTACAATATTTTGGTCCGTATTTTTAGCAAAAGACTATTAATAAAAAAAAAACCTATACAGTTTTCTATTTTTTTTCCCTAACTACCAAAAATATGTTTTAATTTAAATTGATTTTAACTCTTAACATTGTTTGAGAAGTCCATTTAATTGCATCATCTTGTTTCTTAAAAGATGATCTTATGATAATGTTTTTATTGTCATGTTTATTTTAGTGTAATAAAATAATTCAGGTTTTCCTTAATTTGTAAAAACAAAAAGATAATTAGTGTGATTATTTTTAATAAGAAAAGTTCTCCTAGTTTCATTCATTAACATAGGTTAAAAAATTACAAAAAAAAAGAAAAAGATATCTCGATTGAACCCAATCAGGCTAATTAGCCCAAGTCCAATTATTATAAGGTTCCATCTTTTTGAAGAAGAAAGATTTACATTTAATTTAGCTTGAATTCTAAAGCTCAAGACATACAATTTTATTCCTGATTGATTTATTTATAAGTGAAAAATAATTATAATAATATGAATTACATACAATTGATTATTTATTAATTTTAATGGTTAAAACAAAAAACAAATTTTTTTTTATGAAATAAAATTGGTCAAACTATTTTTTGAATGACTAAAAACATAAATCGTTAATATAGAAACAATTTTCATAATAGGGTTGTCAAAATATAAACAAACAAAAAAATCACAAGACTAACACGTCATATTAAAAGTCCTTTTTTTATGAAAATCATATTAGTAGTCTAAGCAATAATCCATGTGATATCATGTATCATTCAACGATTGAAGTTAATAACGAAAATATAAAATCTGGTCAAAAAAAGTTTTTATTAGAAACTAAAAGCAGAAATCAATTTAAATGGAAGGAGTAGAGAAATATCTCTAAAGTTTTCCCTCAAAATAGTTAAATTTGAGTCACTGAATCGTTAGCATTGGGTAAAAGATATAGCCAAAGCCCAAGACCTTGGGCCTCGATTTAACGTTTGTCGAGGAAGACCCAATTACAAAAAAGGTTGGCCCATGATAGTTGAATTAGCTTATTTCTTGCCCTCACTTACTTTCATATTAATTTTTGAAATAAAAATTTATTTTCAGTTTATATCTCTGTAATTTTGTAGTCACAACTCAATTTATTTTAATAATGTAATCTTCTGATGCTAAAATTAAAACTCCAAACATTTTAGAATTGTGGTAATTTATCTTTATCAGTTTATGTTTGCAATTGCAATGCAATATAACGGTTCTTTAAGTTTGTTGGTGAAGAAGTATCCTTAGCCAAGTATGTGGTAGCTTTTATTCTACAATTATGACATTGAATAATATTTTTGTTTAATTAATGTGAGAGTAATTGGCTGAAGCATTTCTGGTATGATTTTCAGTTCACTATTATGTGGATTAACCACTTTTGTCACCTCTACCTATCTCAAAATGATTTTTACAATAGTTTTTCTGATCATATTATATTTATGAGTTTAAAAGTAGCCATTAACATATCCTTCCAATAAGTTTATTTTTAGGTTATGTGGTAAAATAAAAGTATAAAATATATAAAAAAAATATTTTTAAATTGATTTATTTTTATTGTTTAAACTTTTATAATACAACATGTGTTGTTATAGAGGGTATTGTTATTATAGTGTTATTGATTATCTTTCATACACTATACTATTTCTTTCTTATATTATTGACCTTTTTTTAAGGGGTACTGTTTAAAAAGCTATCTTTAAACTTAAAAACAGCACCGACATTTTGTTACGAAAATCTACAACGTTGTATACGACTACCTAATTACAAGCTGGAAAAAATAGGTACATACAGAGACATTAAAAGTTGGTGGAAACTATGACTTAAAAAAAAATATTGTCACTTTCATGACAAAAAGGATCCCAGTGCTACACGGAACCAGAGATTAATATTCACCGCCCTAAGGACAACGGCACCGTCCCACCTTTCTATTTCAAAATTCCCCACCAGAAATTATTCGCTCACAACATTTGGGATTAGGTCCCTCCCTCATCTAAATTTCACCAATTTTCTTACCAATCACTCGCATCCGATGAATGTCAATCCTCTTCATTTCAATCAGTTTAGTAACTAAATCATAAGATAAGACTAAGTTTTTCTCTGACTAGAAACACATGGCGTTTGCATTTCAATCAGTTTAGTAACCCTTTTTTTTGTACAAAATTGAAGGCAAATTGCTCAATCAATTTAACTACATCATCATCATGGGGATCAGAGGCACACTTCAGTTTCTAAATTGTTCAAAATGGTTGCCACTTGGGCCACCGAAGGCCTACATTTCCGTGAGTTACCAACACATGCTGAAGCAACTTTGGCTAATCTAACCAGAGGCTTCATGTCAGAAGGAATCACCAACCTTGGATCCAAAAGTTCACTAAAACTCGTTTCTCTGATCAAAGGCAATGCCCACTTTACCAACAATCCTCCCTCACACCCTTTACCTGTTAAAAGCTCCAACAGGACCACCCCTAACCCGTAAACATCACTCTCCTTAGTAGCTCCACCACCCCTTCTTTCACTCCAATACTCATCATCCACATACCCCACTAGCCCTCTCTTTTCCACAGGTGCCAAAAAGTTAAGCCCATAATCAGAAATCCTAGCACAAAAGTTGACATCGATGAGAATATTAGAGGACTTAACACACCCATGTACAATGTTTGGTGCCACCACTTCATGCAGGTATTGAAGCCCTCTAGCTGCCCCAGCTGCAATCCTGAACCTCTTGTTCCAATCCAAAAGTGAAGCCCCATCTTGGTTTTGATGCAAGTAGAAGTCCAAGCTTGCCATGTGCACAAACTCCATCAAAATAACTCTCTCACCCGGTGCTTCTGAGAACCCTATGATTGGAACGACGTTGGGGTGTTGAGCCAAGGAGAGCCATTTCAACACGGATGAGAAACCGAACCCTGCATTGCTCAACACAAGAACGGGGTGAATCCTTTTAACAGCCACGAGTTCTGCTTTCTCTAGTGCCCCTGCATACACAGTTCCTAAGCGACCCTGTCCAATGATTCTCCTATGGTTGAAGCCATCGGTGGCAGTATCAACTTCCATCAAGGGGTATGCACGAGCACACAGCTTCACAGGAAGTGTTTCTTCAGATTCAACGGGTTTCTTCTTGCAAGCAAGGAAGAGGATGATGCCAAGAACGATGAGAGATATGGATAGAGTGATCATGATCATGTCATAAGCGATATGCTCAACATGGTTCATTTTTAGTGTTGTGATGGATGTTTTCAGTGGCTAGGTAGGATGGAGATGGGGCTTTGGTTTGTGATTGTGATAGTTGTATAAACAAGATTAGGTTTTGGTAGTGGGTTATTGGTGGAGAAGATGGAGGAATAGAGTTGAAGATGGTGAGATTGGATGGTTTGTTAAAGAGGTGTGTGTGGAAAGAAGCTTATATACATGTGACTTAGATGAGGAGATATCAAACAGTTGGAAGATCAGTTGAAAGGAAAAAGAAGAGCGTATGCTTGACAAAATGGGTGGATGGATGGATGGATAGATCGGTCTGATTAGATTAGTTGTGGTAGTTGATAGCTGGCAACCCTACCTCTCATATTATCGACAGATTCTATCTCTATATAACTTTTTAACTTCAAAGAAAAAAAATGAGATAACATTACTGAAAACGAATATCATTTTGACTAAATATATGAACTAAGTTTTTATATTTTATTTGATGCATCTACTTATAATGGATTTCTCATTTGTGGTGTGGAATAGGAGCATGGTGACATTTTAAATTATATAATACTAACTACTACTAATCTAAAAGCATTTGGTTACGACAACCTAATGTTATTTTTATTTTCATCTTACAATTGTGTTGTGTACACATAATGAGACAGTAATGATGGTGGGACAATCCATGGGCTGTGTAATACTTTTAAATTATATTATTTCACCAAAATTTGCTCATTGCGTAGAAATTTCTTCTTTTCTTTTTCATTTTTTGTCTCGTACTAGGTATTATTTATAACTTTTTTGTGTACGGATTTTGTTATTGCCCTGGAAAACAGGACGTGTGGTCGTGTGGTACGTAGAACTATATCTAAAGACAATCTAATTAGAGACAGCTTACACAATTGTGTCTTTCCATATGCTTCTAGCTCTTTATCAAAATGCTTGGAATCTTTTTTATCGTAATTAAAGAAAAGTTTCATAGTTTGTTCTCATTACGGAATATTATGTATTTTTAAGTAACTTCAATTTTGCTACAAAATTTCTTATGAGAATGATCTGTTCTCCACCAACGATAAAAGGGGTCATTAAAATGGTATTTTTATTTTTAATTAAAAAATAAACAAACTAATTGACGTGTTTTATTTCAAGGAAAGAACATACTATAAGAAAGTCATTTCCTTTTTTTAATAAAACATATTATAAGCAATAATTAGTATATTTGAAGAAAAGAAGACAAAATGTTAATATTAAAACTACTTAAAATGTAGATAATTTGGAGTTTTCTGTAATTTGCAAACTGATTTTCAATGGTAAAGATTGCTTTTTTATTCTTAGAAAAACAGTATATTAGAGAAATCATTTCACTTTGAAGAATAAGGATCTATGCAAAAGAAAGGGTATTAGAATAAAATATCTGAAGGCTCATTGAAATTGAACAGTAATAATAATTGAAAGAAATAATAATAAAATAACAACAAAAGAAGAGGGTTATTGAGAATGCATAATTGAAAGAAAGTGATAATAACAGAATAACAATAATAAAAGGACGAATGGTATGAATTGAGGGAGAGAACATTGCGAACTGCGCTGGAATCTGGAATGGCCGAAACTAAGCAATTTCCCGCCATAAACATAGCTATAAGGCTACAGGCCACTAATGGAAGCCACAGAATGCATGAGAAGCCTACGTTGGGGCCCATGGTCTCGTCATCATCATCATCTTGGGCTTGGCTAGTAGCTCTGAGAAGGCCCACCAATTAATGGCCTGAGAGAGATATAATGAATCTCTCATGATGCTTCTTCTTCAGCTTCTATTATTTTTGTAATCAGACAACTGAGAATCTGGTTGGTGGATTTGGTGGAAGGATATGTTGAGTGTGGTTATGAGAATGAAAGAAGTGATAAAGTGCTTGTAATAGTAATAGTATTAGTATTGCATTAGTACCTTTCATCACATCATGCTCTATCTTGGAAACCATAAATCCAACATCTTCAATAATAAGAACATGATATATGAAAGTTCAAGGATGAATCTCTGGTGTCCAACAGGTGGCGATACATGGAACCACTGATTCATCTTCATGCTCATGTATATAATATAGAACAATGATTTTTACGCGATACTATAATTTACCAAACACATCAAAACGGATAGAATAATTTGATCACTAGTTTATCTTAAATTATTATATGTTATGGTTAAAAAAATTACCTACTCTAACCTCTTGTGTAGATTACTGAATTTAAAGGTTGGTTTACCTTAAATTCAAAAGAGTTTTTTTAAAAAATATATATTTTGTTAGATTATTCAACTAAGTTGGACATGTAAGAGTGTAAAATATACAGTGTAGATGTTATTTTAGATGGGTTGATAAGTTAATAAGTTTTATCATAGATTTAGTTTGAAGTGAATCAAGAGTTTGGGGGTTAGATCTCATTTGAAAAACTAATTATAAAAAATATTACTTAATATGACCCCAAATTATGTTGGACGGATTAATTCATGAATTTGAATTTATTTTGACAATTCTAACAAAAAAAAAAAAAGGTTAAGAGACTAAAATAAAAAACAAAACTAGAACTAATCGGGAAATTATTTGAAAACCAAAACAAAAACACAATGTTATTGGATTAAAAATTGAATTTTGTAAAAAAAAAAAACTGAAAACAAAATTTAACTCGAAACATTATATGTAATTATTATGTTAAATTCGTAATCTATAATTATCAATTCGTTATTTAATAATAACCATTAAATAATAGGAACTAAAAATATATATAAAAATAAAGTTTAGTGACTAGAAATAAAAAATTGGGAAGTAAAATAAAAAAATTCTAAAACTTGGGAAACTAAAATTATATTTTGTAAAAAAATAAGAAATCTGAATTTATAATTCTTCGTCTGTTTTGAGTTTAAACTAAAAAGAATCAATTCTAACGTGTTTAATTTGAGTTGGATGGGAGGGTTTATCTTGTCTATGACATCGCAGGAACACTAATAGGTTTTACTAATATTTTGATAATTGGTTGCTTAGGTTAAAACCCTTCGTTTAACTCAGTGCCGTTATCGGTTCATGAAGCTCAGGGTAAGCTTCGAAACTCTGATCGGATGCGTACCCAATTTCTTCAGCCGGTAAACCCCACTAAGAAGGAAGCAAAAGTTTTCTACTTTACGAACCAAGATTAAAAGATTCCTCAAATCAAATACCTGGTTCGTTTTCAACCCCCCTTCATTTTCGCGGTTTCTACTTGGTACATGCCAATCGATGAGTCGCAATTTTTGTGACTCATCTTTGCTTCTTCTTTTATCGTAAATTTCTGTATGTCAAAGTTATCTTTGGAAAAAAAAAGACTTTGTGCTAGAAACACACTCCACACTATGATATAGGAACAACGTTACAGTTTGGCCATAATATAAAACGAAGAGTTTTTTTTTTTTTCTTTTATTCAGGGCAGATCAAGTTTTTATCGTTGTTTTTTTACTTTAATCTGTTTTGTGCTCCAGTTTTCTTCAAATAGAATGCGTAAGTTTGTTGTTAATGTTGTCTTCACTATTGATTTGAATGCTATATTTCCTTTACACATCACATCGTTATTATTGATTTAGGGTTTATGTTATTGGTTTCTCTCTTTTTCGGTTATCAGACAATTGTTTCTTTTGATTGAGCTGAAAGACTTCAAGACTTGAAGACTTCAAAGATGTTGGCCTGTCATCCTGCAAAAAAGTTATCATTTAACCGATCAATTAGTAATGGAGATTTGGTTATTGTTTATGAGAAGCATGACAGCATGAAGGCTGTAACCGTATGTGAGGGTTCCGTCCTGCAGAATCGTTTTGGTGTTTTTAAACATTCAGATTGGATAGGAAAACCGTTTGGGTCTAAAGTATTCAGCAGTAAGGGCGGTTTTGTGTACTTGTTAGCTCCCACACCAGAATTGTGGACTCTGGTATTAAACCACAGGACTCAGATTCTGTACATTGCGGATATTAGTTTTGTTATCATGTACTTGGAGGTTGTTCCTGGTTGTGTGGTTCTTGAATCTGGAACTGGTAGTGGGTCTTTGACTACTTCACTTGCTAGGGCAGTTGCTCCTTCAGGACACATCAATACCTTTGATTTCCATGAACAAAGGGCTGAATCAGCTAGGTAAGAAATAAGGAAGAATAGTGTGATTTTACCCATAGACATTGACGTATATGATGTTTGGTATTAGTATATTTGTATGTTGCTTTCGCCTGCTTCTTCTGGTTTACTTTTATGTATCTATTCTCAACTATCATCCAAAATAGTGAGCTAACTTACTATTAGATGATAGCAATCAAAACATTACTTTTGCCGTGGATGAAATTTAAACTTGTTTACTAGCTTTGCAGTGTGGTTTTATTATTCTTATGAAATTGTGGGCAAGATATTCCGTGATTAGATACTCTGTAGTTCGTAATTCAAAATGTTATCTTCTGTTACTACCTGATTTAACAGTACTCTGCTATGATCTTAGATCATATAATGATTTCTGTCAACAGGATCTAGCTTTCTAGGATGTCTATCTAGAAACCAATATATAATTTTACCCTGTAAATTACTCTCTTTTTTATTCACAAGGTTATATAGAATGTTGAATAATTCCTATGTCATATATTCACTTAATTTCTTCATCCTTGTAGGGCTGATTTTGAGAGAACAGGTCTAAGCAGCTTAGTCACTGTGAAAGTTAGGGACATTCAGGGTGAAGGATTCCCTGATGATTTTACAGGCATTGCTGACTCTGTATTTTTGGATCTACCTCAACCTTGGCTTGCCATTCCTTCAGCTGCAAAAGTTTTAAGACATGATGGCACATTGTGCTCTTTCTCTCCTTGTATAGAACAAGTACAACGAACATGTGAAACACTCCGAATCCACTTCACAGGTAGTTTTGCATTTTTCTTCTCTATGTCCCCCTTTATATCTCTTAACGTCATTTTCTTTGTGTGCTTGCATTAGACTGATAGAAAACCCATTCATAATTTTGCCTATGTACAAAGATATAAGGACATTTGAGGTACTGTTACGCACGTATGAAGTTCGGGAAGAGAAAATGCAAAGCTTAAGTGAGGATGGCAATGGTTCTAATGGTTCTCTTCCTAGCAAGAGGAGGCAATGCTCTGATGGAAGCTACGTAAG
Organism: Macrotyloma uniflorum; assembly: GCA_016859785.1. Taxonomy (NCBI): domain Eukaryota; kingdom Viridiplantae; phylum Streptophyta; class Magnoliopsida; order Fabales; family Fabaceae; genus Macrotyloma; species Macrotyloma uniflorum. The sequence continues at coordinate 490,786 of BDMB01000010.1, read as the reverse complement.
CAGCAATCCTTCTATTTCTTCTGTCATGGCTAGACCTTGTGGTGAAGCCCGAGGTCACACAGGCTATTTGACATTTGCAAGAGTTAAATGCATCTCATGAAGAGTGCTGTCATGTCCATCACAATTTTGTATCTACTTTCAACTTGAGCCTCGTGCAGAAGATTGTTTTTGTTCGTTATAATACAGTATCCCTATCATTCATACCTTGCTACAAGAAGCATGGTCTACATTCTTCATATTCTTTACAAATATTTAGAGGGATCAAGTTTTTTAACATTGCTTGAACAATGTGGTAAGAGATCTGTGTCATCATTGATTGATTTTCTCACTCCTATTGTGTGAGAATTTCATGTTTTGACATTGTCTTTATGTAGTTGTATACATTATGCTGAAAGTAAACAACTGAACACTTGGACATTCACTTTTAAGATAACACTTTCTATTAGGGTTTTGAGCTTGCAGAATTAAGAATTGCGGCCAGAATAATGTTGTGATATGTTATAGTTAGAATGCTTTATATATCTAATTAGCATAGATTCTCCCTTTCAGTTCAAGAGAAATAAAGAAGAGGGGATTTCTCTCATCTGGTTTGCTAGGGAAGAAAAATTGTAAGATTATTTTGCCTTTATTAATATCATTGTAGAGAATGAGAATCAGAATAACATTTAAGGGTAATTTAGTTAGCACGATTTAAAAACGATACATACTTTTTTCTTTAGTTTTTTCTTTTTAATATTGGAAGCGGGACAGAAGTAAGGGGGTTTTTATTTGTCTCTAATTTTGTAATTAAAAAAAAAGTAAAATAAAAATTAAGATCCTTTCCTATGTCCCATTTCCCATCAACTAAACAAAATGGAAATAAAACTAAGACATTTTTTAAATTGTCTTACAAGCTATGGAAGGAGAGAAATAGAGAAGAGATATGATGATATTTTTGGTTGTTTAATTTGAGAGAAATAAAAGTAAAATTAATATATATTATTTTTCTAAGACCAAATTACCCTACAGTTTAGATCTTCACCAACCATAAAAGTCACACGTGACTGTTTGGAAAAACGAGTAAAGATGGATTCAGACCAAAAGCAATGGAAATGGGTAGAGGCATTGATAGAAAACAGTTTGCCTGGCCTTTGTCAAATAGCATTCGGTTGTCAAGCACAGAAAACACCGAGGAACTCAACGACTCAGAGAAAAGAGAAAATCAAAAGTATGAAAAGCTTAATTTAATTAGTGAGATAAGATGATACCCTACTCTCTCTTCAATTTAATGTGTGGAATTCTCTAACTTCTAATTTCTTCTTTCCTATTTTCTCTCAACTAAACAAAAATATTCTCCTTTATATACTAGGAACTACAATTAATAATTCCTTAATTGGTTTTGTTTAAGAAACAACTCAAAAGTAAATTATAAAGATTAAAATAGAAATAACATTTTTTATAAAAATGAGAAAAAGAAATGATTAAATATCATAAATCCACAAATTTATGAAGGAGCAAAAGTTACTGCCAAATAAATTCACGAAACGTTTCTCGTTTTGTACTTGGTTGTATAAGTGCATGACTGCGTGGTAAACCATTTATGAGTCATAAATTGCCTTGGCATTTAGGACTCATTCATTACACACAGTCAACACGAAGAAGTGGCACATTTGAGGAGCCACTGAACTAAATGAGCCATAAAAACTGGTGTGTGAATCGTGACGCATTTGGCAGCAACTACCATACAAAGCAGAAAGCAAATAAAACGCCTGCATACATTGGAAATGCATAATCAGAGAAGTGCAAAAAAACCAACAGTGTTGTGTGGTCGTATCTCACTGTAGGTTAAGGCAATTACATTTTACAGACAACTTAAGTGTGTACTCGATGCTAAATTCAGCAAAAATATCACGACTGTAATGCACTGATCATCATACAAATAGGTACCCTTATGCTACGATATAGCCGATCATCATTTATCTCACTATACAAATAGGTTGTAGGCATGACAAATAGATGGAACTTGCAATTAAACAAGATGGCCCACGAAGGACAAGGCCTGTCTAACCACCTCATTAACTCAACTCCTATAGCTGTACCCAGCACATACCTGAGACCACAGTGAGAAGTAAATTTTTATGCGGACAACAGTCAAAGCATTTAAGCGGGAACATCCAGAGAATTACAAGCATTTAAGAATGATTTAGATACAGATTCCCCCAATCTGGTGATAATTTTTCTATCACGTGATTGAAGTTAACTGAAATTACTATAGGGGTGATTTTTCTATTACAATTTAGAAGCTACTACTGATTTTACAATTCAAACATTCACCTGACGCATTCCAGAGACGGGTCACATCTATTCTAATTTTTAACAGTGAGAATATCGTTTCTGATTATACAAGAGGCATTAATGCAGACACCAATTTAAATTTGGTAGGGACGCGCCTTGCTGTCGTCGACCAACTTCATTCAGAGGACAAAAACTTGAACTTGTTTCTATTTCCAACCCCCAAAAATATTTCTCTCCCCTTTTTTTAGCCAATTTTGTAAAGCAAACCATGCGTGAAGAAACACAAGTCTGTTGAGTTAAAGAAAAGATTACAGCTTTTCCCCTCCCTCTCTAAAGAATCAAACTATCCAACGCTTGCAAGAACTTGACCTAAGCAACACTTCCATGATCTGACCCATCTTCATAGTAATAAGGGGACAACTTTCCATCTTTCTTGGCTGGTTTCGTTTGGTTCTCTGTGCCCACCTCTTGTAACATCTTCACCACTCTTCTCATTGCAGGCCGGTTGATTGGAAGAGGACTAGTGCACATGAGGCCAATGTTAAGGACCTTGCAGATTTCTTCTTTGAAACAAGAATCAAGTCTCGAGTCAATCACATGATCCACGCCTTTCTGATCCAAGGTGGTGCACGCCCACATAACCAGGTCCTTTTCCCCAAATTCAGGGTCAATGGGCTTCCTTCCAGTAACCAACTCAAGTACGACAACACCAAAACTATATATGTCACTCTTCTCATTCACTCTAAGTGTGTATGCATATTCTGCAGAAGGAAAGTCTAATTTCAGTTTGGCGCCATAGAGACAAGGAAACTGATCATTATTGCAAAAAATAAAATAATGAGATGCAGCTATTAAGAAGAGGTATAACACCAATTTGCCAAGCAAAAAAAAACCATTTGATACAAAGCATAATTTATCGGTTAACATTGGTATAACTCATTCACATTCTTTCTATGGGCACGAAAGGATTATCCTGCACAAATCTTCTGCATATACTTATAGACCATTAGCTTTCGACGTAAAGATATCTCAAATTAATCTACAATGTCATTAGTGTGTGTTAAGCACACTAGCAACATACTTATTGTATCTCATATTTATCAAAATACAATTGAACGTCAAGAAAAACTGGAAATAAATTGCATGAAATTTCTGCTAACCTGGTGCAATGTACCCACAAGACCCAGCTATGACAGACATGGATTTAGTTCCTTTCCCGGTGGCATCAACTACCTTAGCTACTCCAAAATCTGCCACCCTTGCACCAAAGTCCCCATCCAACAATATGTTATTAGATTTCACATCTCTATGGACAATTGAAGGAACACAGTCGTGATGCAAATAAGAGAGGCCTTCTGCAGCATCAACAGCTATCTTATACCTAGTTGGCCAGTCCAACAACCCTCCTTTATTGCTATGCAGCAAATCACCCAGACTACCATTCGGCATATACTCATAAACCAATAGCTTGCTATCCCTAGTGGTGCAGCAACACCACAGCTTGACAATGTTCTTATGCCTAATTTTGCCCAAAGTTTCAACCTCGGCGTCAAAAGCACTCTGTTGATGAAACTGATCCCTCTCCACATCTCCACTGTCAATTTCCTTCCTGACCCCACCCCATATCTTCTTCACAGCAACCACTTCCCCGCTGGTCAGCACAACCTTGTAAACCTTCCCAGAAGACCCACTTCCTATCACATTATCTTCATCGAGGCAATTCAAGATCTCATCTTCGCTGAAACCCAGTTTATGAAACGACATCAAAGTCCACTTTGATTTATCAACAGATCTCCCAGCATTCTTGAAATTCCTGTACCTGAAGTAAAACCAGACCACACCGATGACAAACACCAAAGTGGCAACTATAAAAATAGCTCGCAGAATCCACACAAAACCCTTACTCTTATCCCCATCTTTGCCATCACACAAACCTTTGAAATCCCCACACAAACCAGGATTGCCAATAAAACTAGCTCTGTACATATCCTTGGCCAGCATTGGGGGAAGCTTTCCAGAAAGCCTATTATAAGACAAATTGAGCTGATTGAGCTTCAAATTCTGCAACCCCAGAGGAACCTCCCCAGAAAATTGATTGTTGGAAAGATCAAGAAAATTCAACACAACCAAACTCCCAATTCCATTAGGAATCTTCCCACCAATCTCATTACTAGCCAAATTCAAGTCATTGAGTTTCTTCCACGATTGGATCCCCTGGGGAAGCTCCCCGGAGAGCATATTGTTGTGGAGATCAAGAGTTCCAAGCTGCCCAAGATTCACAATACTCCCAGGCAACGACCCATTGAACCTGTTATCACCACCAGAAAACTCCTGAAGATTCTCCACCCACCCAATCTCGTCGGGGATCACACCGGAAAAATTGTTCTTCGTCAGAATCAACGACGACAAATTCCTCGCCCCACCAATGGTCCTCGCAATCGAGCCACTAAACATGTTATCCATCAGTTCAAGCAAATACACATGTGGAAGACCCCACATACCGACGGGAACCTCACCGGACAACCGGTTCGTACCCAACCTCACACGCGTCAAGCTCCGACACGTGCCCAAACTCGCCGGAATCTCCCCGGAGAACTCGTTGTTGAGCATCAACATCTCCTCCAATTCGCCCTGCTCGCAGAGACTCACCGGAATCCCACCGGAGAACCGGTTGGTGGAAACGTCAAGCCACCTCAAGGGAGCATTCTTCCCCAAACTGTCCGGCAACTTCCCGGTGAGATTGTTCCCGAACAGCCTCAGCTCATAGAGGTTCGGCGAGTCAGCAATACTCGGCGGCAACTCCCCGGTGAAGCCGTTCTCATAGAGGTTAAGACTCTCGAGAGGCAAACGACACAACTCATCGGGAATGGGGCCATTCAAATGGTTCATGGACACATCAAAGAGCCTCAACGAAGTGAGATTGGACATTCCTTTAGGCAACTCACCGGAGAGGGAGTTGTTGTACAACTCAATCTGCTTGAGAGTGGTGATGCGAGTGAGCGAACTCGGGATGGGTCCATAGAGGTTGTTGAAGGCCAAATCCAAGACGCGAAGGTTTTTGAGGTTCCCGAGGGAGTCGGGGATGGGGCCCACGAGGTTGCAGCCGCTGAGCCAGAGCGTTTCCAAGTTGGTGAGGTTCCCGAGGGAGGGAGGAATGGGGGAAGGGTGGAAGGGATTGTAGGAGAGGTTGAGCGTTCTGAGGGAGGTGATGTTGAAGAGAGAAGGAGGAACGACGTCGTCGAGGAGGTTGAATACGAGGGAGAGGGTTTGGAGGTTCTGGAAGGTTCCAAAGGAGGGCGGGACGGGGCCGGAGAAGTTGTTGCCGGTGAGGTCGAGGTAGCGGAGGTTGAGGAGGAGGGGGAGGGAATGGGGGAGGGTGCCGGTGAGGAGGTTCTGGGAGAGGTCGAGGTGGAGGAGGGAGGTGCAGAGGGAAATTTGGAGAGGGAGGGTTTGGTTGATGGAGTTGTTGAAGAGGATGATGGAGGTGAGGTTGGGGAGACGGCAGAGGAAGGTGGCGGAGAATGGGCCAGCCACGTTGAAGTTGGAGAGGTCGAGTGTGGTGACGGTGGTGTTATTCGGGGCGCAAGTGACGCCAGCCCAATTGCATGGGGTTGCGTGGCGGTTGTTCCACGAGGCGAGTGATGAGTCAGGGTCGTCCAGCGTTTGCTTCCACTGGTACAGATATAAACCGTCTTGGTTGAGAGCAGAAATGAAGGAAGGTTGTTGGAGGAGAAGCATGGTGAAGAGGAGGAAGAGAGGAAGTAAGGACATTTTGTTCTGTTTTGTTCAGCAACAATTACAATGTTGCTTCTTCTGCTTCTCCTTGTTCCACTTTTAGCACTGCAACTTCCAACTCGTTTGTGGTTACTACTACTACTGCTACTCACTCACTTCCTATCTTTCTTTTCATTTCCTTTCATTCGGGTTTCGCAAGGGACCATTTTCCCTCTCTCACTCTCTATAAAGACACTTCAGATTTCATGGTTGACCACCATCTTCCAATCACTTTTCATCAATTTTTTTTTAAATACACAACAACCGAGGTAACTTAAACTACACCATTTTCATACCAAGCCATACATTTATAGAAAGATGTTTTCTATATTATTCTCTCTCCTCTCTCAACTTTCAAATTATTTCCTACTTTATTTTTAGAATAATTCAAAATTGTCCACGGTTAATTAATTATTTTACACACTAGTTTTTAAAGTGTTATATATATACCTTTATTCTTTATTTCTTTAATTAGTTTTTGAAAAATAAAATATTTTATTCATTCGATAGACAATGTTGCCCTTCTAAAAAATTGTTCTATCCAGTAGATAGATACAAAGTGAAACAACTAAAAGGTTAAGAAAATACAGGCATTATATAATATTCTTTAAATATATAAGCTTTTTAGACAAATGTACATTGAAAGAAATTTTCTGTTTGCTTTGAAGAATTATTTCTTTCTCAGTAAATAACAAAAGTCTGTTTCCATCTTAGCACAAAACATAAGTAATTTTCTGTTTAATTAACTTAGGAAAAGAAAAGGAAAAAAAGTTGTCTGAGAGATTCATTTAAAAGTGAGATATGAAATTATAGTTCATTACTTTAGTATTTTAAGTGTAAAGTAGAATTTTAATAATTTTAAATAAGAATTAAAAAAAAAAAAACAGAGACAAAGCCAAAGCTGCATTTAAATAATGTACATTTTACTTACGAATTTTGTTCGAGAAATAAAAAACTAATTATGTATATTGTATATCTCTACATTGCGAATGTGTCTAGAAAATGAATGTTTTCAAATGATAAAAACCTGTGGAGAGTTTGTTTTGTTAAGTCTAGGCCACATGGATTACTAGATTTGATCCTGAAGATGAATCTTTACTAATTCAATTAGGGTATACGAGGCATTCCTCAAATGTACTCAAAATACTATATATATTACCCTCAAAGTCAAGGTTGCAGTTCCCAAAATGTGATTTTTCAGATCAACCAAGCTTGGTACATCATAATGATGTCAACTAATTAATTGACTTAGTAGTTAGAGGTAGATGCACCTTGTGCAAGTCCATTGGTAAGAAAATGTTATGTTTAAAGTAACAAAATGATGGTTTAAGTAATCTATATTGATGATTAGTGTCTGGTGAGAGAGAAAAAATACATAACAAGTATTATGCTACATCTGAAGAAAAGGATGGTATTTCTCATAATGTAACTGGCATGGAACAATGAGAAAATAATGACGCGTGACTATTAGGCTACAGGGAGAAAAGAAAAGAAGGTAGTAACAAACAACAACAACCGTTTACTTTCATAAAGTGGTGTGAAATAGTAACTGTTGTGACTCCATAAAGGAAAAGGCAAATGGTAGTGGAACACTGGAGTGTTTGTAGCAATGAACATGAATTTGGAGTCTGAACCGGTGGGAAAAAGATGCATTACCCGTGCCAGTTACAACAAACATATCATCATGCTTTCTAGACCAAGAATTGCGTAAGCAGAACAAACAACAGTGAATATTGTTGTGTGCTATCGCAGATTAATTATGAAGGAGGTTGTATAAAACAAAATTTTGAGTAATGTTTTAATGACATCAAACATTACGCTCAAGTTGTCTAATGGTTTCAAAAAGCTACATTTTCGCGAATATACATGATTGTGTTTGTGACACTGAGTATTTATAAATGCTGCTGTCTCATTTTTTAGTTAATAGATGAAAGTTACGAATCTCTTATTTTAAGTTGGCTAGATTATTCTTATAGCAAACAAGCCTGGGTTCGAATGTCGTGAAAAATGCCATTTTAGAATCGAATAATTTGAAACAAAGGTTATTGTTTGTATTAGGCTATTAGGACATGAAAATCAAACACATGATATGATGGGTTGGGATAAGTTTTTCAGTAATATTATAGTCTGTGAATGATCGAGGAAATATGAATGAATCATAAAGGGGGGCCAAACTTATAAAATATAGAGCATTGCTTCCATTTGTTACATATGATTGATGTATGCTGTTCTTATCTCTTTTGGGAAGCTTCTAATGAGTGCAATAATTTGCCAAAATATTATTGGGAGAGTGAATGAGGAAGGAGGAAAAGGTAGGACAGAGTTGTAAGCATTGAAGAATGAAGAGAGAAAAGTAGAAGGAGGGAAGTATAAAGGTTTGTAGAATATTGGGTTGGAAACTGCAACAGTGGATGAGATTGAGGAAGGCGAAGTGAAAGTACATATCTGAGATTCAGATAAAGAGGGACAGAGAGTGGTGCAAATGGACACTTCTCAAGTTTCAATGAAACTGCATTTTGGTCAATCTCAGTCAAATGTCGGAAAACGCGTCAATTTGTTTTATGCATGCAAATTAAACAGGACCTTCACAACTAATCTAAACATTTTGTGAATCAACTGAACTAGACTCGGTTATAAAAACAAGAAAATACGATGGTTAATACATTTAAGTAGATATATAATAAAAATAATTAATCAAACTTATGATTCATGAAATATCAAGTATTTAGTTGTTCAATTTATTGGAGAATGTTTAACAAGTATACTTATGACATTGGTTAGATGTTTTTTTAAGAAAACATGGTTTGAAGTCTCCATGTATTTGCTCAACTTTGACTTTTGACACAAGTTATGAGGACTCTCAGGACAGTGATACTTAAGATTGTCGTTCTTATTCCTATGAGACAAGTATTTTCAAAATGAACAATTTGTTGGGGACTAGTAGCTATGCATGGAACCTTGGCGTTCAAATTAAGGTCTTGTGTTTGGAAATTGCTATTCAAATTAAGGTCTTCAGTTTTCCTCATTTTGTTTCGGGAAAGATCATTTTGATTATAGAGTTAGCTTCATTGTCTCTATAAAATAATGATGCACCATAAATAAGCCATGTTCATTTATAAGAAAGTTTAAGTCATTGAACTTGGAGCATTTAATTTCAAGAATCTCGCATATCACATATGCTATCTTGATCTTCAATTCTTATGATCTTGCCGTATTTATTAATGAGGTTAAATGAACGGCTTTTATAGTTCGTTTGAAGTCATTTTTCATTTTCATTAAATAAAGACAGCATACTTTAAGTTATCAATACTCCTTCCATTTTTTTAAATTCAATGAAGAAATATAATATTTTTTTTATTTTATAAAATATTTATACAAACTTTTTAGTTTTTTATTTTTTTACATAACACAATATTTATACAAACTTTTTTATCAGTAATCAGCAAACAAACGCGACATTAACATTATTCTAATCCAAAATAAGTTATTAAATCGGAGAATTTTGGCATTCCAATTCATTCCATTGTTGTATGCAAGACAAAGTAGCATCTATGTGTAAAGGCCACAGTGGTGATTACTTATTAGTAACTTTCTTTTAGTTCTGTTAACAAGTAGACATTGATTAAGAAATATTTGGTATGTTCTTCTAAAATTGTAAAATGATTTTTTTTTTAATTGTTTTACTTTTGTTTTATTAACTGTACCTGGTTAGCATTTGTTATATACTTTGTTAAGAAAAACAATACTAATTATGGTAAACTTAAGAGTCTACAGTTTATTGTTAATATATTTGTCTTCCCATAATTTTACATTATTATTCTTGACATAAAAAAGAATACTAAAAAAAATATAATCCAACTATAATTTTAACTAGTTCTCACTCAAACTTAAATTTCAATCATCACAACCACCTTTTTGTTGGCACTTGGGAGTGAAACTCTTTAAGTCCCTTTTTCTTCTTGGTTTCGTAGATCATAATCACAATTATATTTCATATTTTAAGAAAATATAATTTTATTTATAATTTAAAATTTTAAGATTACATGTAAATCTTTCTCACTTGTTAAATTTTCTTAACAATTTAAGAGTTAAACTTATCTTCGAACTCTAGAAGAAAAAATTATGAGTGAATTGTAAAGCTGTCTTTGGACACTTTATGCAGCATGCCATTGCTTGTTATGTAGGTATATATAAGTAAAAAGAGATAAATTCAAATGCTTCCAAAACCCACGTTCCAAAATCTGCTAAATAGAAACAGTGAAAAGGTGAAGATGTTTAGTAATGCATGATGTAAGATTTCACTACACAACATTAAACAAACAGAAACAGCTGCATGTATTTTCCCAGAAAGAGTTGCAAAAGTAAGAGTCTTAGTTGTTTATTCACTTCTTTATTTTAACTTTATCAACAAAATACACAATAATAGTCTAAATTAACATTTTTTACTATCTAGCTCGTGGTCCAGGCTAATTAAGTGGATATCTAAAGCACGTTCTTGTCGTCCATGAAGAGTTAAAATCTGCTTTATATAATAAAATCACAAATATATAAAATAGAAAAAGATAGTAACAGGTTTCTCATATTGTTTTGTTTGTCGGATGCAAAAGAATTTAGTGGTCCAACAAATAAAAACCCATCTAAACAATTTCCTGATTCCAAGATGTCACACACTCTACTACTATCTTCCATTAGAAAAACAACAATGATAAGATATTTTAAAAGCAATAGCTTTTAGAAGAGTAGGTTCACAGTGAAAGATATACGGTGGAGCCCCAGGGGAAAATCTGTGGGGTCTAAAATCAAAGCTTTTACAAACTTTGAGGCATGGTTATGGCCCTGATCTGTTATATTAAGCTAGACAAACACACAAAAGGCTAGTATAGTAGTAAAAGGTAATGGTGGATCCAACTTCCAACCCATTCGAGCCTGTTCCAGTCACATACATTATTGTCGTCTTATATTTCAAGTCTACTATACCATTTCCCACTTTTTTCTGTCTTTGTTGCAGCCTCTGGGGGAAATTCTTTTTCCCCATTTTGGTGTGGCTTTCTCTTCTTTTGGTACGAAACCTCTTGTTGCCAACTACTGTGCATGATTAGTGAATTAAAGGAGATTTGGAGAAGATCCCTGTGGATCTTTATTCCTTTGATCTACATTGTTTAACATATAAAACATGTTCAAACCACATTCTTTATTAGAGGAGCCTTGTAGAAAGTTAGTACAATGTTACCTGTATATTCCAATCATGATCTCTTTGTGTCTTGGTTTAAAACTAAATCAGGGTTCATGGGAGGAAAAACATGCATATTCTATAAACTACCACTACCACCTGTATAACCGAAAGGTTCTGCCTTCAAAATTGAACTCACACCAACCCTTAATCACTTTAGTTTTGCTTCTTTTTTATGATTCATGATTCCTTCACATATCATGCATCAATCAATTGGGAATTCTTTTAACAAGTGTGAAATGAAGAAAACAACTTCAATTGGCTAGGTTGGAATTTGCCACAGATTTGAAGCCCTTTTGAATGGACTAAGAACTGTGGGAAAGGGAATGAATATATATAATATTTGAGAGAAATTAAATTATATTGTAATTTTTATTGAATTTTACATCATTTATAACTTTTATGAAAAAATAAATTTTGTCCATCCAATCATCAAATTATAACTTTACATCATTATAATTATTTATATTAAATTTTATTAAAAACAAACAACAATAAAAATGATAGATATACATATTTTAAAAAATATACATTATATGTATAAATTAGATATCAAATTATGTTAAATTCAAAATTTTATATGTATAATATATGTAAAATAATTTTTTTAACTTACTGTCAATTTTTAAAATATAACATAAGTTAATCGAAAAATACTAAATAATATAATATTTATTAAAACTTATATTGATGTGATTATATATATATAGGAATATTCACTTATTCTTGAAGTAAGTTCTATTAATATAATAATTAAGATTATGTATTATCATAAATTATTAAATTAAAAAAATTATGAGGATAAAAAATAACTTTATTTTATTTATTTTTAAAATGAATATTTTTTTTCTCCCTTTTCTCCTCTATTAATATATATACATAGTTTCTTTATTTTTCATGTTATCCAATTATATTTTGCATTTAAAACAATGATTGAGGTATCAAATCTCTCTAAACTGGTGATGATGGTGATGCCATTTTAATGTCAAAGAGATGGGTCAGGGCGAGGGTCATGAATTGCTTCATAACGGGAACTGCTTACCTAGTATCAAATTCTAGGGTCCAGAAAATGGTGTTGTTTGATTGCAATATTATGCATGTTATTGTACATTTCTCATTTCCTGTAATATTCTATCACGTGGTTCTGTTTAGCTGTTTAAGGATAATAGAAAATGAACCGAAAGAAAACCCTCTTCATCACCTCCATTAATTATAGCATTAGCATATATATAGAATAAGATATGACTGAATCTGCTTTCTGACTTAGATATATCGGGTTAAGGTTATCTGCTTCACCCCTTTGCCCTAGTTGGGTATCTTCATATGCTACATACATACTCTCTCCTCAATAAAAGGGGAGAAAAAGTAGAAGTGATAGGTGGAAGAATACAATTAGAATCTCATCTAAAACACCACTTGCCACTTGGCAAGTAAAAGTACCACACCTTTGAAACAAATGCAACTCTTAAAATTACATCAAAATTCTAATCATTAATATGATAGCATTGGCCTGAACATAGGCATATAGGGACACCCAGAAAACGATAAGAAGGGCAGGTCAATAGGTTTTCCTTCAACCCCAAAAAGACCAATGGACTTTGGAGTGTCACCTGGCATTAAAAGCCACTTAGTTAAAGATATAATCTTAGGAAAATATTTACCCTACACTACATGTTATATTAATATGATATGAAATAATTGAAAATAACCTTATTGTTTTAAGTATGTTATCATAGATTCAATTCTAAATTTGTGTGCATAAAACATATTTATTAGTAGATCCTTAAGAGACCCCAAAAGAATCTGAATTCACTTGAAAAATATCAGTTATATTGTTCACCTTTTCTCTATCTCATTTACTATTTTGGATGTAAATACTAATAGTTTTGTTATGGAAACTTAAAAGATTGAATAAGAGACAATATCCCAAGATGGGGAAGTGATTGATGGAGGGATACCCAAGGCAAGTGTCTTGTTTCTTGCAAATTGCAGCCATGTATCGTATCCATCCAGTCACATGTGTTTGGAAGACTGAGGTAAAGTGGAATTGGGTGGTAGAGGCATGGCAATTGCAATACGGAGCACTAGAGTACAAAACCATGTTGTTGGAACTTTTCATCTAATGCTATAGCCCAAGGTTTAATGTCTTACTTATTTGAGTATAAAAAGAAAATGCAAGAAAAAGAAATTGAGAGAAAGTAATAGGTGGAGGAAACACTGACAAATGAAGGCCTTCAAAGTGTTATGGGATTGATTCCTTCATGTCATTTCCTTTTGACATACACCCAAGATTAGTAGTGGGGTCCCCACTTTTGGACAAGTTCTTGGGATTATAATGCAGAGTTGTGCTTGTGTAGACCCTTCATACAGAAACTGAGTGGTGCATACTGCTATTATTGAGTAGACTAAAAAGGTGTAAAAACACAGCATGTGAACTCATCTTTTCCTCACTACATTTTGTTAGTAAAAATTGTTTTCCATGAAAAATACATCGCAATAGAAAGACAAAAAGAAAAGTATTTTCTTGCAAGATGTTGATATCATCATAAGCAATACTCACTTTCACTCAGATCATGTTTTCTATGGTGGAGTGCACCCCATAACATTATCAATGTGGATTGTTAGCACACCAGTATCCTAAAATTGAGGAAAAAAGGTCAGAAACAAATCAATTAGTACTAGAAACAGAAAGCTGAACCGATTTAACAAAAAGTTCAGGGTGTCAATTATTAGGGAGGGGAAAAGGTTTTCCCTTCATGATTTTGATGGGCTATTGCGCTATCAACATACTTGTTTGCGCTGAAGAGCTATTCGTTTGTTTATTTATGCTCTGTGGCGTAAAAGAGTGGTGAACTTTTACAGTCCATGCAACTCATCATCACTATATCTACGCCTATCTCTCTTCATGATTAAAAGAATTGAAGTTGAAACGTGGCTTATAAAGTGATTGATTACATCTTTATCAGAGTGATTTACATGCTGGTTCATTCCCTGTGATTCAAATGAGTGTTTACTGCTGTTATTGACTCAATTAGTCCAATAATTCACAAGGCTCCACTAGGGGCCAGGAGTTTCATAATCTTGAAGACATCAAAAAAAGACATAATTTTAGAGTAGTGTTTAAGGATTGTAACCATGATGATCTTCAATTCCATTGTCCAATTTTCATCAACTAACCACCAGAAATTAAGATAAACAAAATTTTTAACTCACATTTAAACTCATTATCCACTTGAATTAATGTATTTTTAAGTAATAAAACAGAGGTCCTTAATTGATGTTTTTTTTATGGTCCATCACCAAGCTATTTTGATTGTAACGATAATGCTGAGTTTTTACTATAGAATAGAAGACTTGTAGTTGGGGGTAGTTGCGTCAACTAAATAAAGTTAATCTGTCTAGACAAAAGTAGTCATGGAAGTTGTTTTAAAATAGTGCTATATTTATTGTTACCATTTACAATATGTTATCATAGCATTTAATTTACAATATATTCCTAATCACTATTATTATAATATTTTAAACATAGCATTATTATTGCCCTAATCAAACTCAAATCGTTATAATGGTGCTCTAAATTACAATATATTCCTAATCGCTCGAACTATTAGCGGCGTAATCTAATCCAGTATGGTTCGTGTCTGTCCAACAAGAAAGTAGATTGGGGGTCTTAGAAATGTTGATCGTTATTAATTATTAATAGCATGAAAGCAAACTAATCAAGAACATCGAAGTGGAACATTGAATTTTTTTACTTGCTGCATAGAAGAGTCATTTACTATTGTCAAAGACTCACAATAATTATTCGACTAAATCACTGATTTATTTTAGAAAATTGTACTTTTTATCATTTTTAGTTTATGAAACTAAGAAAAGCTTTTAATGAATAATTCAAGAAATTTAAAGTTTCATTAAAGTTCATAAAATGAATAGTTTTTTTTTTCATTTTTGTTTTGTTTTTGGGGGTAAGGATTTATGAATTTGCTTAGGAATAAAAAAAGAAACTTCAATGAAACACTAAAATATTTCAAAAACGTATTTAAAATTTTCTTAATTTCAGGAACTAAAATGACAACTAAATACAACTTCAAACATATGATGGTTTTACTTCAATTATTATTATATATTACTATCACTGTTATTATCTTTGTGACTAACTACCACTCAATTGTAATTATTTTACCAATCATTTCTAGCTGTCTCAGTAGCTAACGTAATAACTATTATAATACCACGATCATTATATGTGGTTATCATAATGTGATGATTATTCTTATTATTACTATTATTGTCGTCATTGTTGTTAATATCAGAAGTTATAACTATATAATTTTTTTTTCTATCCTGCATTTTTCTATCAGCAACTAGAACTGGAACAGAGGTTAAAGACAGTGGGCCTTGCGATTTAAAAGGAGTTGGACAAAGCCTGTATTCTTAAGTGGACCTAGAGCCTACATGGGAGCCCAAGCCCAATCTGTTTTTTCTTCTAGGCCCGTGGTTTTAGAGTTCGAATAGTGGATTCTTAAAAAAGCAACTGTTTAGTTCCTTAAGTTATTTTGAATTCGAATAATGTGTATTAAATGTGAGGATAAGTTAGAGAAATATTTGTAAAAATTTTATTGTTTTTATAGTTCATTTTTACGATGTAGAATCTGAATGCAGGAATATCGTGAAAGATGTTTTATCAAGTTTAGTTTGTGTTTCTTGCAAGTAATGACAAACCTTCCTTCCCTTCCTTTACTTTCCTTCTCTTTGGCGCCACTCAAATATGCTGAGCTATAAAGATACACCTGTTCAACAAACCTATGCTGCAAAGATAGAGGTGACCAAAACAGAAACATCAGAGGCTGCTAAAAGCTTCAACAAGCAATGGACATCAAAATAGAAAATGATGATTCTGGGAATCAGGAAGATGAAGAAAAGCTACCACTCCTGAGAAATAGTGAGGTGCCAGAAGCAGAGAGGAATCTGATTCAGAAAGCCATTAGTCAGACATTTCAGAGCACTGGGCATTTGGCGAACCTTTTACCAACTGGCACAGTCCTTGCTTTCCAACTTCTCTCCCCGATTTTCACAAATATTGGCAACTGTGACTCTGTCAGCAAGGCTATGACTGCTGCACTTGTATCTCTCTGTGGTGTCTCATGCTTCCTGTTATGTTTAACTGATAGCTTCAGAGACAACAAGGGAAACATCTGTTATGGGTTTGCCACCCTCAGGGGCTTGTGGGTCATTGATGGATCAACCACCCTTCCACCTCAACTTGCCGCAAAATATTGCCTAAAGTTCATAGATTTCATGCATGCAGTGATGTCAGTTTTGGTGTTTGCAGCAATTGCCTTGTTTGATCAGAATGTGGTAAATTGCTTCTTTCCAGCACCCTCAACTCAGATACAAGAAATCCTCACAGCATTGCCAGTGGGAATTGGCGTTTTGGGCAGCATGTTCTTTGTTGCTTTTCCTACACAGAGACATGGAATTGGCTTCCCCCTTTCAACAAATTAATACTCTTCTTCTTCTGTTTATATTCAACTTTCTTATCGATTTCAATAATTTAATTGGATTGATTATGTCTTGTATCTCGAAGAAATTACATATATTTAAACCAAGTTCATTATTTAAATCTTATATTATTCAATTTTTTTGTATTGGATGAGTTTCTGCTTATTTCTTGAATAAAATAAGTATATCTATGTTGTCGTAGCACAATCATATTGAAAAAAAAAATTAATATATTTTTTTATTTACATGATCATAAGTGGAACCCAGTACATGAGTACTTGCATAAATAGACTTATTTTATACTATTTAATATCTATTTATTATATTTATTTTTGTGTTATATTACACTTATTTAATGATTATGACCACTTATCTTCCCTTATTTTAGTTTATTTAAAGAAAAAGTAAATTCAAATTTAAAAATTAATTAAGATAGCTAACATGTTATTTTAATATGTGAACATTTTATTGGCTTTTTTTACATTTGTATTCATGCAAGGTAACAAAGTGTTTATCTTAATAATAATTAAAGCTATATTTGAAACTATATATAATTGAAACTTAAGATTCTTCTTGTTGAGAATCACATATGTGCTAATCAAAACAAGCACTAATTAATTATTTGGTAAGATTATAAATATTTTTTGACCAATATGATTAAAAAAAAGAAAAGAAAAGTTCCACTCATAGTGTTTAATGACTACTTCCAAGCTTGTATCCATCAGCCACACTAATAATGATTGTCAAATTTTTGTTAGCTGAACCTTTTCTCCCTTGACCATTAGTTTTTTTTTTTTTTTTTTATGATTTTCTTTGACCATTAGTTGAATATTTCCATTTCAATAACATATAGCAGTAAACCAATTCAACAAATTTCAAGAACTTAGAAAATGTCCACATACTATTCAATTTTTCACAACTCTACATATCCTAAACCCTATCTAAGTCTTTATTTAATTACTATCGTAGGTTCAATATTGTACTTATTGTAAGATAGTTTTTTTTTTTTTTTTTTAATTTTCCTGTAAGAAGAAAAAATGTTTTTTGTTTTGATCAATGGAAGAGAGAAGCATCTGATGACTGCAACATGTTGATCTTTGAGGCCCAAAAACGCTTGGAGTCCAATAAGAAACCCAACTTGATGAAGTGTGGCAGTCACAGGAACCAGAACGGGCCCCACAGAAACACGAACCTTAAACATCGATTCGATCATAGCACGCCGAAGATACCAAATCACCAAACCTGAGCCTTCGAAACAAAAACATCTTTCTTTGTAAAGAACCAATCCAACGCACACCAACTTGAACAAAACACACGTTCAGTAATTCTTCTCTCTCCAATTCCCTCACGCTCTTAACCAATTGACCAAAGTTACATTAAAAACTAAAGTAATATTAAAGAATAGAAAACCATAACCAAAAGAAAATTCAAGGAAAGAAAAATCAAACCCGAGATGAGAAAGAACCTCAGAATAAAAAGTTCATCGAATTAAAACAACGTGGGGAGAGAAAGTGATGCACACAACCACACGCAGTGAGAGAAACATTTCATTTTGGTTAATATAAAAACCCACACAAAATTTAGAAACATAAACAAAAGGAAAAAAAAAAAATCATTCTTCTTTCTTCGGGTTTGGTTTTGTTTTCTAGCTGGCCCTCCTGTTTGACACGAGCATCAAAGGATCACACCGTTGGTTCATAAAAACGAAAAAAGGAAGAAAAACAGATTAAGTTTATTATTATTGTAATTGTAATTAATAATTAAAAGAAATTATTATGAAAGGTGGTAGAAGAGTTATAGTAGTCGAGAAGAGGAACTGTTGTTGTTGGGTTATTAATTTTGTTTATGGATTATCACTCTTTTTATTAATATTGTTTTATTATTTGTTTTGGATTTTGTTCTTTTATTCTTCATCTTCATTGTTCTATCTTTTCAATCTCTTATTACACGCTGCTTTTCCTTTTATCTTTTGAAATTAAATTATCGTGTTGCTATTTATTTATTTTTCAATTTCATCAAAGGATAATAATTCTGTGCCTTTCCATTCCTTGACTATCACGGAATTTTTTGATTTCCAAAGAGAAAAAGAGATGACAAAAATAAATAAAAACAAAGAAACACTAAAATCGATTCCATTCAGTTGCCCTAATTATTTTTTCCCTTTCCTCTCTTTGCGTGGTTGTGTTTCTCTTTGTGGCTTCGTTGTGGATTCTTAGGGTTTGAAGGGGAAAAGTGGTTCGATCTCGATCCATGGAGGCTGAGGCGGAGAACAACGAAGTGAAGAGGGAAGAAAACAGCAATGACAACAACAACAATGAAAGTAACAGCAAATTTGGAAATTCCAGTGAGGGTCAGAGCAAGCCCAAGCGCCAGATGAAGACGCCGTTTCAGCTTGAAACGCTCGAGAAAGCTTATGCTGGTTCGTAGTCGTTAACCTTTTTTTTTTTACTTGTTCAATTTCTTAGGTTTATTGTTCACTGATTTTTTTTATTTATTTTTTAGTGGAGAATTACCCGTCTGAGATGATGAGGGCAGAGTTGTCGGAGAAGTTGGGGCTGTCGGATCGGCAGTTGCAGATGTGGTTCTGTCACCGGCGGCTGAAGGACAAGAAGGACTTGCCGTCGAAGAAACCACGTAAGGCGGCGTTCCCTGATTCTCCGGTCGAGGAGCCCAAGCTGGCTTCTGAAGTGGGTGCTGAATATGGATCCGGGTCGGGTTCAGGGTCCAGCCCGTTTACCCGTTCGGAGTTGAGGAATGTGGTGCCTCGGGGGTACTATGAGTCGCCACAGACTATAATGGAGCTTAGAGCAATTGCTTGTGTTGAGGCTCAGTTGGGGGAGCCTTTGAGGGAAGATGGGCCTATTCTTGGAGTGGAGTTTGATCCGTTGCCACCGGACGCATTTGGGGCACCCATAGGTATGGTCTTTAGTTCTTTGACTTGGTAAATGGTTGTGTACTTGGCTTCAATTTAGTGAACTCTATCAACGTATGATAGTGTGTTTTCTTTTTTACCTCCTGTTTGTATGTTTATTTTATTGGGTATGGGATATGCAATTCAACTGTTTAATGAACTTGTCTTGCATGCTTTGCTTATTGGCATTTCATTGTATGTTAGCACTTAGGTATCATGATAATGATGTGAACTATGGAGTTTCAATCTTTGATATGTATGTAGTTTTTATTTTGTTAAGTGGAAATGGGATAAACTAATTTCTTGGGTATTCTGTTTAAGTGAATCTTCAGACGGAGGGGTGAAATGTTCTTATTTAGCTTTGCTTGCCATCTTTCTTGTGATATTTCAACCTTAAAAGAATTTTTAGAAGCATTACTTTTTAAGTTGCTAATTTAATGCATAAACCCTCATTTTGATCTGTGATATTTATTTGTTGATCATTGTAGTCGATAACGTTGCTTAATCTCCACTTTAGTTGCTATATTTGTGGTACAACATTTACATTGGACCATACGTTTATATGGACAAGGATGAGTGTGAATTATATTTTCCAAAATCTGGGGCCCTACTAAAGTGACTAAAAGGGCAAATGCATGCAATATTATATACTAAAGTGAGGGTTTACTTGATGAATAATTGTTTGTGATGGTTGCATGTGCTTGTTTGACTACTTACACTTCTAGTATTTTCTTTTGGTGCAGCTGTTACAGATCCTCAGAAGCGGCCTAGTCTTTCCTATGACAGTAAGATATATGACAGACATGATGTTAGGACAAATAAGGTTGGTTTACTTTATGCTATATATAACTTCTTAGTGTTTAGGTTTGTAAAATTATGGTAGGACACAGAATATTCTGAAAAGGAAACAACTATATATTACCACTGGAATTGAACTGATAATCAAAATTCAATTCAAGCTCATGTCTCATCAACCAGTGTTCAAGGCTCTCAATAACAACTTTGCTCTAAAATAATACTGCCCATTCCTCACCACATAATCCTCCTTCTGTGGCAACTTCGCACCTCAGTGTTTTTCCTAGCTTCCTCCCAGTCTATCATTTTTCTGGCTTCTGGAATAAACCATCCAGATCATTGGTTTCATTGGACTTCCAATAATTGATTCTTGTCCTTTTCATCCCAATTATTGGTCTTAAGCCCAAAATCACTATCCCATCAAATTAGTCTTGGATCGAGCTCTGGGTTATTAATTATATGCAATATTGCATGGACTGGTCATTTCGTAGTGTGTTTGTTGTTATGACCATGGCATCCAAATTGCGGTTCAATGCATGCAACAGCAGTGCAATCTTGAGGGGTGATGAAAATCCAATGTTGCCCCTGTTCTAGTATAAAAATGACATTTAGCCTTGGTCAGACCTAAAATGGTAAAACCCTAATTCCCCTTTCATCTTTGTGATAGAGCACCGAATCTCAGGCCACTGCCAGTGCGGTCCAGCCTTCTCTTCTAAAAAGAATAGGCCATCTCTATTCTCTTTTAGTCTGTTTACCTATCTTTGTACCTGTTCCTGTCTCCTGCCACTTTTTCTTCACTGCTGTCTGAAATTGATACTATGATTGAGGTATTTGTTAAAAGAAAACCCTTTTTTTTAATCATGTTTGTATCAGCTTGAATTGTGATATCGGGCATATTAATACTTTAGCCTCTATCATTTATTTGTGTAAAAGGAAAAAATAAATTTAATCCACATGTGTATGTAGTTAGGTATTCCCTTGGTATGCTGTTTATTCTTTATGATAGTCATGGGTGTATTTTTCCGAGTCCTTCCATTCACACAATGTTTTTAAAATTTTCTTCTAATTCAAAGCAGTCTTTCCTCAGTTTAATTTGATAGTTTGAGACGAAACTTACTTAATTTATTCATATTTTGATTATATTTACTGTCAACTCTTTCTCTTTGATTGTTAATATGATATTATGGTTTTAAATGGAATCCATTTCAGGCAATAGCAAGGACATTCCACGAATATTCGTTTCTTCCAAACCAGTCTGGCATTAGATCTGATGTTTTTGGACAACTAAACCTACCTCACTTACATGAACCAATGGAGGGTCCTGCAAGAACTCCTTTTCCCCTTGGAAATGAACAGCAACCTAGAATTCATGCTCCCCAAACTCATTCTTCTCGCGTGCGTCTTTTGTCTCAACCACAGGACAAGCAAGTGATTCCCTATCCATCTCCACCTCGAGAAAATGATGTTGTACCTAAAAGGGAACCTCACACAAACATAACCAATACTATAATGAACTCCCACTATACTGATCACCCAATTGTTGGACAAGAAATTCCATATGCTCTACCTGGTGGGCAAGTACCCCATAACGATGCAGTGTTGAGGATGGAGAGGAAACGAAAGGTATTAATTGAATTTTTAATTTTGCTAAGTATTGTTTTATGTCATTTTCCTTGTCTATGTTAATACAATATTTATTTGCGGAGGATTATATATATTTTTGACATTGTTTATGTAGAGTGATGAAGCCAGAGTTGCAAAGGAAGTTGAAGCCTATGAAATGAGGATGCGGAAAGAGCTTGAGAAACAAGATAACCTCAGACGAAAGGTTTTAATGTTTTATTAAAATGAATTTTGCCTGCCACCTTGCCACTGTACATTTTATAGAGCTCAAAAGACATCCCCTTCACTTTAGCTAACCCCTCTATTTTCCCTCTCCCTTTTAGAGTGAAGAGAGATTGAAGAAAGAAATGGAAAGGCAAGATCGTGAAAGAAAGAAGGAAGAAGAGAGGTTGATGCGAGAGAAACAGCGAGAAGAGGAAAGATCAAAACGTGAGCAAAGGCGGGAAATGGAGCGAAGGGAAAAATTTTTGTTGAAAGAACATTTGAGAGTAATTTTTCAAAATCCTATTGGTTATAATCCATTGGCAAATATTCAAACATCTGGATTTTTAATGTACCTTGCTCCTTTTTCTTGTTGTCTTGCTTTAAAAAGGCTGAGAAAAGAAGGCAAAAAGAAGAGATTCGCAAAGAGAAAGAGGAAGAGAGGAGGAAAGCTGCACTTGAGAAGGCAAATGCTCGGAGAATAGCTAAAGAATCTATGGAGCTTATCGAAGATGAACAGCTGGAATTGATGGAGTTGGCTGCTGCAAGCAAGGGTCTTTCCTCTATTATTCATATTGATCTTGATACTTTGCAAAACCTTGAATCATTTAGGGGTGAGCAATTGTCCTGATGTTACTTTTTGTAATGTTATATAATTGGGTTCTAGTACTAATGCATGTTGTACTGTAGCTTCATTGTGTGTATTTCCACCCAAGAGTGTAAAGCTGAGAAAACCATTTGCTATCCAACCCTGGAGCAACTCAGAACAAAATGTTGGCAACCTTCTGATGGTATGTTTGTAGTTCCACTCTTTCATCATTATAGTAGGTTAATGTTGCTCTGAACCAGTTATCTCTTGCTCTGGTACTGTCCAAAGGGGGAAAGGGAACTTTTCCCTTTCAGTTTCTGACATTGGTCTATATTAGTCCATGATTTGAAATGTTTGGTTAACTTTACTTGTCTACCTGTATATGATAGTGAAGGTTATTTATGTTAAGCTTGCATGTGTGCTATACTGAGATCATTCATGTCTTTTTTTAAGCTTAAAAATTGAGGCTGTGGTCTATTGCTCTATTTCAGGTTTGGAGATTCTTGATTACGTTTTCTGATGTTCTTGATTTATGGCCTTTTACTCTTGATGAGTTTGTACAGGCATTTCATGACTATGTGAGTAAATCTGGCCTTTGCTATTTATTTTGTACTGCAGATGAACTGAATTTTTGTTCACTTCTTGCTTATTATGCGTGTTCCATTTAAACCTTTTGATTGCAGGATTCTAGATTGTTGGGTGAGATACATGTTGCTCTTCTCAAGGTGATAATAAAGGACATTGAAGATGTTGCTAGGACGCCTTCTACAGGATTAGGGATGAATCAGAACGGAGCTGCTAATCCTGGAGGTGGCCATCCAGAGATTGTGGAAGGAGTAAGTTGAAATATATCTTAAATTTTATTTTTCCTCGAGACATACTAGTTTTGCCTAAGGCTGTTGACTCGGACAATGTTGTTTTTATTATGTTTTAGGCATATGCATGGGGCTTTGATATACGAAATTGGCAGAAGAACTTAAATCAATTGACATGGCCAGAGATTTTCCGACAGTTAGCACTGTCTGCAGGATTAGGACCGCAGCTGAAGAAAAGAAGTATTACATGGTCATATGCAATTGATAAAGACGAGGTTCACTTTCTTTCTTGAGTATAAAAATTTATCTCAAGATCTTATGTTAAAAGTAGGCTACGATATTTTAGTGCCCATAGGCTGAAACATTTTTGTGTTATCATTTTAGTTCCTGAGCATTTATGATTTCCATAGGCTGAAACATTTTTCGGTTATCATTTCAGTTCCTGAACATTTTTTATCATGCAATTGTTTTAGACAACAGATTTAGTTGTCTTACTTTACTCTAATTGTTTAAGTTGTTCAAAATGTATTTGTTATTGCAGGGGAAAAGTTGCGTAGATATCATTTCTACACTTCGTAATGGTTCAGCAGCTGAAAGCGCAGTGGCAAAAATGCAAGAGAGAGGTTTGTTAGCTCCTCGAAGATCAAGGCACCGGTTAACTCCTGGAACAGTTAAATTTGCAGCATTTCATGTTCTCTCTCTGGAGGGTAGTAAGGGTTTGACAGTACTAGAGCTTGCAGAAAAAATTCAGGTGAATTGTCTCTCTGTATCAAGTGCTCTTTTTAAAACTGTCAAATTTGTTCTTATGTCTCTTTTCCTGTCAGAAATCTGGTCTTCGGGACCTGACAACCAGCAAGACACCTGAAGCATCAATTTCTGTTGCTTTGACAAGAGACACTAAATTGTTTGAAAGAATAGCTCCATCAACATATTGTGTACGGGATGCATTCAGGAAGGATCCTGCTGATGCTGATTCCATTCTTTCAGAAGCAAGAAAGAAAATTCAGATATTTGAAAATGGGTTTCTAGCTGGTGAAGATGCTGATGATGTTGAAAGAGAAGAGGAGTCAGAAAGTGATGAAGTTGATGAGGATCCTGAAGATGATGATTTAGTAAATCCTTCAAGTGCAAACCAAAATTCTGAACCGTATGATGACGCAAATGTTTGCTCATCAAATGGAAAAGAAAATTTGGGTCACAACATAGATCTTATTCAAAATGATTTTGATACTGATC
Source organism: Macrotyloma uniflorum (assembly GCA_016859785.1). Classification (NCBI taxonomy): domain Eukaryota; kingdom Viridiplantae; phylum Streptophyta; class Magnoliopsida; order Fabales; family Fabaceae; genus Macrotyloma; species Macrotyloma uniflorum. Next base: position 465,836 of record BDMB01000010.1, on the reverse strand, counting down.
TACCCTGTTTTCCTAAGAATGGTTCCACGGATGCTGATTGTCCCAGTTCTGTAACCAGACCTGTTGCTTGTGAAGATTTAAATGCTGGCAATCTTGATCAAGATAATATGGAAATTGACGAAAGCATATCTGGAGAGTCCTGGATTCTAGGGCTTGCAGAGGGAGAATATTCCGATCTCAGTGTAGAGGAGCGTCTAAATGCTCTTGTTGCTTTGGTTGGTGTGGCAAATGAAGGAAATTCTATCCGTATTGTCCTTGAGGTAATCTCTTTTCTGGCTAATGTGTACCTTAAGTTTATTTATGTATAGTTCTTAGGTTGACATGGTGAGTTTTTTAGGATCGACTGGAATCAGCAAATGCTCTGAAGAAACAAATGTGGGCAGACGCACAGATAGACAAAGTTCGTCTGAAAGATGATAATATTAGTAAATTAGATTTTCCATCTCTTACTGGGAATAAAGTTGAAACACAATATACGTATCCAGCTGTGGAGGGAAACCAAAGCCCAATGCTTGACATTAATATTAACAATAATGAAGCATCACCCAGCAATCCAGAAAACCAAAAAGGAGCTCCTGTTGTACAGAGCATGCCTATGGAGAAGTCCTCATCAATTCAAGATTTTGGTACAGGTACTGGTGCTGACATCCCTCAGACTCAGGTACCTGCACAATATTCGAAAAGGTCACGTTCACAGTTGAAATCTTATTTTGCCCACCTAGCGGAGGAGATGTATGTCTACAGGTCTTTACCCCTTGGCCAAGATCGCAGACGTAATCGATATTGGCAGTTTGTTGCATCTGCTTCTAGCAATGATCCTGGTTCTGGCAGGATCTTTGTTGAATGTCATGATGGCAAGTGGTGGCTTATCGATTCTGAAGAGGTATATCGTTTAATCTGTATTTTCGTTGAGATGATCTCTATTTTTCTGATCAACTAATTGTAAATTGATTTTGACATGTTTATTATATTCCATTGCATGCTTAATGACATGTATGTTAGGATTTAGAACACAGCTAGTCTCCCGTTAGACATCCTACTAGACTTTCCCTCTAAATTTATATGTCCCCGTCAATATCTGATCATTAGCTAATGGAACTAATGAGTGTAGCGTTTGAAATTTAAACATTTGCCTGTTTTATTCATGGTAACTATTTTGTATGTCTTTTATCAAGGTTTCATTTTTTCTTTACTATCTATCAATTTATTGGGACTGCCATGGAAATATTAATGTGTGATTCATTTAAATTTTTAGGGGCCAATATTGTCTAAAATTTGATACTTTATTATGCTTTGTTTTGGTTACAATGTTATTTGTTCTACTGTTTAAATGCAGGCCTTTGATGCTCTTTTGACATCATTGGATTCACGTGGGCTCAGGGAATCTCATTTGCGCTTAATGTTGCAAAAGATCGAGAATTCCTTTAAACAAAATGTTAGAAAGAGGAATGTGCATTGTGCGAAAAATGGAAGCAAGGGCGAAGTTTCTATTAAAATTGAAGCTAATGAACCATATTCTATCCCTGACCACAATGCTGGATCGGACAGTCCTAGCAGTACCCTCCATGACTTGAACACTGATACCTCTGAAACTTCATCGTCCTTCAAAATTGAACTCGGGAAAACTGAGAGTGAGAAGAAAGCTGCCTTGAGAAGGTATCAAGATTTTCAGAAGTGGTTGTGGAAAGAATGCTATAATTCATCAGTGTTATGTGCAATCAAATACGGGATGAAGAGATGCAAACCCCAGATGGACTTTTGTGATATCTGTCACGATCTTTATTTTGTTGAAGACTCCCATTGCAGTTCCTGCCACAGGACTTTTCCCTCAAATAATGGATTTAATTTTTCTAAACATACATTTCAATGTCGAGACAAGTTATCCAAAGATAATATTGTCTTGGAATACTCTCTTCCCTTGCGGACAAGATTGCTTAAGGTCCTGTTGGCTTGTATGGAGGTGAGTTAATGGTAACTCTGCTTTCACCTTGAACCCTGTTTTCTTTAAATTTTGAACTGTTATTTTGTGCCTTATTTTTTCCTGTTAGTTTGACTTTGAGGAGTATATTGTTTTACATTTTATTTACAGGTATCTGTTCTATCTGAAGCATTTGGAACAAATTGGACCGATGATATTAGGAAGCATTGGGGTGTAAAGTTGAACAAATCATCTTCTGTTGAGGAACTTATACAGGTTTTGTGCCCTTTCAATTATTAAAGTTCTAGATTCTATAGCTCTGAATTATATGAATTAACAAATTCATTTTGCAGATATTGACCTTGTTTGAGAAAGCACTACGGCGAGATTTTCTGTCATCGAACTTCTCTACAACAGATGAACTGTTGAGATCAAGCAGTATGTCAGAATGTTCTGTGCAGGCTTCAACTGATCCTGACTCTGTTGCTGTGCTTCCATGGGTTCCACTTACGACTGCAGCTTTGTCTCTCAGACTTTTTGAGATTGATTCATCTGTCAGTTATGTAAAGCCTGAAAGACTTGAGCCTTGTGAGGAGAAAGAAGCCAGAGAATACATAGTGAGTCTCATTTTTTACGTTATAAAAGATTGCTTTTAGTCTTAAGTAGCAGGATTTACATTATCATGAAAGTTTTTCTAAGCATAAGTCGTGCTGCAGCTTTTCATTTTTATCTGAAAACGCTGAGACTGAGCTATTGTGTCCGACAGACTAGAAGCAGATTGGGTGTCAAGTTCCCCTAAATTTATGTTCCTTTTGTGTTATTTCGAGTGTCTGGATCTTTATCTGTAAATTTTTCATGATATTGTGATGAATAATTAATACACGTAACTTGTTTTTTGCAGAAGCTTCCATCAAGATACACTCACTTGAAATCTAATAGGGAGGTTGAGCCAGCAGAATTTCACCATGATGAATTCACTAAAGATAAATCGGTTCCTAAGAAGATTGTACGAAGTGGCAATAAACGTAGTCGTGGGTCTAATGAACAAGGACGGGGTAAAAAGATGGCTAAAAGAGTGAGCAATTCCAAACGAGATGGTGGTCGGAAGAATGCTAAAGTCACTGTCAATCTGAGTCACAAATTAAAACAGCAGGCACGAGGAACACAAGGACAAGGTGCTGGGCGAGGTCGCCGAACAGTAAGAAAGCGGAGAGTTGGAAAACGAGCTGTTGAAGATTTGTTGCTGGGCCATTCGACAGCCAGTCATATCTCTAAGATTGATAGAGAACCGTTGAGGAATGTGGATGAGGAATGGGATGGAGAAAAGGAAAGTCCCATGACTCCGGTTCACATTGGGGTTGCTGCTGACATTAGTAATAGTGCTGAAGAGGTAGAATCTGACGATGACCATGCTCAAGCTGTTGAATATGATCAAGGAAACTGGGAGGTAGGTTTTAACGGTGTTCCCCCCAACAGATGGAGTAGGGGTTTGGTTGGAATGAGTGACGAAGATGTGGATGCTTTTGAAGATGACAATGACAATGGCATTGAAGAGAATGAAGATGAGGATTCGGAAGCAGATATTATGAGTGAGGGTTCAGATGGCATAGGAAATAGAGTGGTAAATGTTGGAGGCTCATACTCAGCTTTGTCTGAAGATTCTTCTGATTAGAACATCCATTTTTAATTGCTCAATGACGGGATTCGCACCTGAAGGCTGCGTTACATTTTTTATATTGCAGCTTTACAAACACCTGAGCTCCTAGTCATGTCATGGCTTGAAGTGTTTATGGTAGAGTAGATTTAGTGTATATTATCCATGCAAAATGGAGCCTTGTATTTTTAAGAATCTTGAAGCAGAGGGCTTAGTAGCCAACCTCATTTTGTTTTTGTAATTTTTTCTCCCCTCCTTGTAATAGATACTCATTAATTAATAAATTTTTATTATACATTATTGTTTGGACTATTTTTGAACTGATAAATGATTATTAACTCCGGAATATGAAGCAATTAAAATTTAATTCTAAAATATATCAACCGTTTTAACAGGTACTTAACAGAGGAATTACCGGCGTACTCTTGCAACTAGAAGCTGATCTGGCACTTTGCTTTTTCTACTTTTGGATTCTGTAAGTCATTTTCCTTCTTCTAATACAGCCCGTGTTTAAATCCTGTGCTGTTTAACCGCTTATTAGTTTTACTTCACGGTCTGACAAGTTTTTTAAGTCAGAATGTTATATAAATAAACCCAATGGAGAAATATTTATCCAATTAGACCTGTTTTTTATGATCGTGGAGCGAACTCTGACATGTATTTTCCTATTTCTTTTAATATTTTTTTAAAATATTTATAAAATAATTGAATATTTATTGAGATAATTATTTAGTGTTACCATAGAAACAGTCATCATTTTTATTTCTCTCGATTTATATTATAATAACTTTAAATTTATAATTATATAATTTCATATTAATAACTTTAATATTTAATAAATTAAATATAATTATAAATTTATCTTTTTTTACATAAACTTAACATTTAAATTCCACATTACAAGTTCTTCTACCACGTCGATCATATAAAATGCGTTCAAAATTCGATTTTTCGGAAATCAAATCCTGAACTTAAAGGAAACAGGTCTAATTGGATAAATTTTTACCAATGAATTTATTTGTGTAATTTTTTTTATAAAAAATGGTTTATTTCAGAAAAAAAAATGGCGGTCAGATCCCGCGCACCTCATTTTACATTATGTTTGGTCTTTCTTTAAGACTTTTAAGTCACACACCATCTAAAGAAAGAGGAAAAAGAAAGGGAAGAATGTGAACAAAACCAAAGACTAAAATTATTTATTATGATACACACTAGATACACTCTGCAACGGTTAGCACTCCTATGTGCCAGAAATTTCTTCATTCTGGCTTTCCACTCAGGCACCAACTATCTCTGGTATTTGAATGATGAATTTGATCCTAAGGTTACCCCTCTTTGAAGGATCTTTGGAAATTGGCATGCCTTCCCCGGTGATGACTTCTTCGTGATCTGGATCAGTGGCATTGTTTATGACGATGTTCAGACCCCTGCCATCTAGAGTTGTAAGTTGGATGGTGTAGCGTGGTAAAGCTTCAGCTTCTGTAAGTGATATCTTTTCTGTCACAACCAAATCATTACCAACTCTTGTAAATATACTGTGAGGTTTCTCATCAATAATAAACACAAGATCTGCTGCAATGATATTTGGCTGCTCATTTCCCTTCTCTGGGAATGTGATTTTGGTTCCCTTCTTCCATCCCGGTTGGATTTCAATGTTCAAAATTTCCTCCACAGGAAAAATTCTCCTGCAACATAAATGTAGAGGACGGAATTATATCAATGTGGCTGCTCTTATATAGGCAGACACAACAAGTGAAAGAATAAGCTTTTGCTCCTTCTCATGGAGAAAAATTTGCAGAGCTCAAACAGCCTAGAAAAGTCACCTATTTAAACACCATAACCAGAAGAAAGGTAGCTGAGGGAGTCAGGATATGCACACTTTGCACAGTTGAGTGATAAAGTAAAAGTTAAAATCACTGACCACCTATTACTTTCATGAATCTCTTCACCCTCTCTAAGTGTGTTTAGAAATTGATAGTGGCAGCCTCAGCCCAAAGTTCCAACCTGCCTAATAATGGGTATGGACTCGTTACTGGTGGAAATATGTCAAATTGTTCGTCATGGCCTTGCAGTTTGACCCATTTAAAGTCTGGTCTGTACTAGCCTATAGTTACCAATAAGTCATTCACAAACTTTTAAAATATCTTGTAGGTCAAGTTGTGAACTTTTAAAAAAACCTCCCAGCCTTGATAAACTGACTTGTTTGTAAATAATACCGTTTTTAATAAAAAATATTATTATGTAACACGAGATATTTTATCAACTAAATCATTTTGTTTCTGACTTGAGCTAGTAGTAATGGCTATAAAATGCAGTCTGTTTTCATGGTTTTAACCATTTCTAGTGTGACATGTTTGTTAGCTAGTAAGCTTATCGACTTGTTTAATATACGTCTATTAACTTAACTTGCAAGCCTATTAATATTTTTAAGATTTTTAAGGATAGACTGATCAACTTACTTACAAGATACTATGAAATATGCCCTTAAAGTTTATCAGACTAATTCAGGCCATACATATATAAAAGTCGGGCCGCAGCTAAAAGAAGACTTGTAAAAGGCTAACAGACCAGGCTTGGGTCAGGAGATTATAAAGTAGGTCAAGCTAAGGTTGGCAAGACCTGACTTCACCTAGCCTATTTCCATTACTATATCTCACCTAATTAATATTCAATCAGTCACACTTCAAGATTGTAGCAATGAGTCTGTACACCAATCCTTATTCAACAACGAGAATTCATTGACCCGAACAAAAGGAGGGAGAGAAGGAGGGGAAGAATTAACAGATTGCTAAATTTGTATCATCAACTAATTATCCCCGAAGCAAATATATGAGAGGGAAATGCAACAAATAAACATCTAACAGACAACTATCTAAAGTAGGAATCACAGACTTTTTTTGGCTTAGATAAATAAGTCAGAAACATTACAAAATTATAGTTCTAAAAAATCCTTAAACAGAACTCATTCTGTTCATAACATTTAGTTATGAGGAGGTTCAAGTACAAATTGTAGTAAACTGAAATGACAGGCAAACAACACTTACCCGCTTGCATGTGTAATTTCTCTTGAGATTTTCATCTTTCTGGTACTCCCGTTGTAGAGCTCCTCAAGGCTGCAAAGCAATGTATTTTCAATGGGAGGGGCCTTGCGGCGTGGAACTTGATTCATGGGCCTGCCTTCTCCGAACATGTCATTGCCAAACATTCCACCAAAAGACCTTGATACCCACGATCCACCCCTCATGCCCATACCTCTGCCTCTGCCACCACAGCCATACCCCATTCCCATTCCTCCAAATGGGTTTGAACTCCCAAACACTTCTGCAAAAATGTTGTTTGCATTTCTGGGATTGAACATAAATGGTGGTGGGCCATCACCAGTTCGGAAGAAAGAAGTCACACCTTCATCCGGTGTTGGCATTCCACCTTTAAGGCCACCTTCTCCGTACCGATCATAAATTGCCCTCTTCTGGGGATCACTTAGAACCTGCATCAAACCAAATTACCAAATCAATATACCAATTGATATTCCGTATTCATCTCACAGTTTGCACAGTCTCACAAAGAAACATAAACATAAAGAGAGAGATGAATAATTGAAACAAACATAAGGATTCTACAACTTAGTCTGTCAATAACAGTGCAGTTCACCCAAGCAACTAACTGAGTCAGCAAACTAATCTAACTGGTAGTTTATCTAATAAAAAACTTTAACAATACACTATTTTAAGAGCCTCTGCAATCTAGAGGATGCATAAAAGCATGAAAAAAAGAGAGTACAATTCAGATGATCAATCAACCATCACCGGGTGAGAAAAAAATATCAAACAAATCAAAGTTACAAGAAATTGAATCATGACAAAATTAGAAAGAACTGGACAGGAATTGGGGCTCTATAGACTATATGCCTCCAATAGCATCCTGTACATGAAGTCAAACTAGGAACAATATCATTGTAAGTGTAGTTAAACCAGGACCGAGGTTTAACCACCAAAGCAGAAGATCAAATCAAAGGTTAAGGCTTATCAGTAAACTGAGAAAGGAAGGATCAACATGTGGACAAGGAACTGAAAGTAGGATAACACAACCCACCAAAGCAGAATAAGAATGACAAAAATCAACATAAGATCTAAATCTAACATCTTTAGCACACCGACACAGCAAATCAAGGACATTGATGATGTCACCTCGTAGGCTTCAGATATCTGTTTGAATTTAATCTCAGCCTCTTTCTTATTGGTTGGGTTCTTATCAGGGTGCCATTTCATTGCAAGCTTTCTGTAGGCTTTCTTCAATTCTTCATCTGAGGCATTCTTGTCAACCTCCAAAATCCCATAGTAGTCCATCCCCATAAATTCACTCCTTGCTTTTCACTCTTCCCTTTCTTCAGCCTCAACCTATCTGATGATCAACAAAACTCTAAAACATCAACTTGGCACAATTTTGAGATAAGAAGTATAGTATAACAATTTTTCTTTTTTAACTTTTTGATCAATATATCAATGTATATAAACTCTTTTTAAAAATTTGTTTTTCTGTTTTTTTATAAACAAACTTAATCATATATTTCTATTTTTATTTTATTTTTATAATATATCTCCATGCGAGTCACGAGTGGAAAAGATCTCGTGAGATTGATTTACAAAAAGGTACACACTGAATAGAGAATAAATGAGGGTGGCCACTAAACCAGAAGGGTATGACTGTAATAAGGGTTTTAGATAAAGACTTGTTCTACAGTGAATATTTTAATCCCTCCACAGTGCAGATGGGTTACATCATCACTTCACTACCTTATCGCTTTTATAATCAAATAAGAAAAAAAAAATAATAAACAAAAAAAAGTATATGATTGTCAAATAAAAATTAGAGAAAAGTATAAAATATAATTATTTAAAAGTGAGAGAGAATAAAAAAAATATTATAAAATATAATATTTAAAAGTGAGAGAGAATAAAAAGTATATTATAAAATATACTAATATAAAGTGAGAGAGAATAAAAAAAATATTATAAAAATTCTTTTATATAATTACTTGTGTAGTTTTTACATTTGAAGTCTTTTTAAAATAAAATAATATATAAAAGAAAAAGAAGAAATTATATATTTAAAAATGAAAAAAAAGTTTCCATCATTGAAATAAAATAAAATAGAAATTGATTAAAATATAAAATAAATTAAAAAAAACAAAGTAATAAAAATGAAAAATAAATTATATAATAAAAGAAAATATGTATTTTTTTATATAGTGATTTGTTCTTGTAATTATTTGCTTAATTTTTTTACAGATTTATTATAAATTTGATATACAGTCTTTTTAAATTGATGTAATATAAAGAAAAAAATATATATTTGAAAATTAAAAAGAGAATTATTAATTTTAATAAAAACGTTTGACAACATTTAGATAAACAATTATAGATGAAGGAGAAATTAAATTAAATTTGTTAGAATATATAATTATAATTATATTTAAATATTTAAATATTTAAATTTTAAAATTAAAATATTATATATTATTAAAATCAACGTGAGAATCTTGGAAGATAAAATAATAAAGAAATTAAAAATGTAACTGCTTTATATAATAATAAAAAATATGATTTTTAAGAAATTATACTTTATTTATTTTTATTAAAATCTTATTATAAAAGGGAAGACAGGGAAAATATGTTATAAATCTAAATATTTTAATGATGTCAAAACAAATGTAAGTTATTATATTGTTTTAAGTAAAGACTCTGAAATCTCCTTGCTTTGCTCACTATTCATATGAAGAAAACAAAAAAAATGAGAAATTTTACAAACAACACTTATATAGCGGAATAACAAAATTTTATTATGTCTAAAATATTCCAAAATCATAACATAAGCAAAATTAGAACTCTACAAATAAAATTTAAGATTTTTCTCTATCTATACAAATTAAAAGAGAGGAAGAAGGAGGACACCAATATTTCCTTTATAAAGAAATTATTAGTAAATTAACTTTTCTTTGGATTATATTAATTTTTTTATTTATTTTCACATTATCTTATTTTAATATTTTTTATTTATTTTGGAGATTAAATAAATATAATAATATTCTATAAAATATTTATTTAACTAATTCAATTGTTTTTAGTTATCAAATAAAATATTATCTTATATGAATAATATATCATATATTTGTATTGTCGTTTGGTATGTTTAATACGTATTAAATTAATTATAATTAATTTAATAAATACTTTATATATTTTTTCTTAAAATTGAATCGCATTGACGAAACTTTTAATTTTATTATAAAATTGAAATTCATTATGAAATGTTTATGAATTTTTTATTGATTAATAATTAATCTTTTAAACATTTAATTATATTTCATGTGACTATTTCTTAAAATCTCATATCAAATTAATTATTATATTTGTCTTTTTTACCATAAAAAAATTGTATAAACAGGCTCAAAGTGTTTTAGTTTAATTATAAAAATCTTAAATATTAATGAAAGATAAGATGATATTATTTGAATAAATAGACTAATTTTAAAATACTACGATTTATAAATAATTAATTTCTTCTCCCTTGTACATATTACACACCACCATAATTAGCTCCTAAAAATTGAATTACAATTTATTCCATAAATTTTGGGAGAACCATATGCAACATCAGTAAGGACTAAGAAGGTACTCACTCGACAATCAGCATCACCGTAGCGTCGCCGCCATCGTCACCACCACCTCCCTTGGCCTCCGTCACCCGCGGTCTTCACCGCCGCCAACACCCTTTCACGCTGAATCGTGGCTTCGACTTCTCGCTGGCGTCGCTAAGGATAAGAGGTGAGAATTTGAGATATATATATATATATATATATATATATATATATATATATAGGGTTTTCATTGTGGCTAATTGTAATGGCAATCTGATACAGTGTTAATTTACACATAAATTTATTTTTGTGTTTTTTATTTGATATATTTTTTACTATCTTTAAATAAAGGTTATACCCAGAGGAAGGTGTAATTGTTCCTTAATGATATGGATTTTGTTTTGGCTTTAGATAATTTTGAGTCCTGAGTTCCTCATGGGAGCATACATGTAGTGGGATGCTACAGGTGTATGGAGAATAGAGTAGAGAAGTTTAGGGTTTAAGGTTTAGAAGAGTTGGTTGGATTTTAAATCCTTCCCTTGTTGTGGACACAGCTGCACTTGGAATTGTATTTTAAGTGGAGATGGCAAGCAGAGGGCGGGGACGAGGAGGACGGGGATGGGGACGAGGAGGTGGATTTACTACATTTGCTTCTCAAGTGCCATTTGATCTTTTTCCTGAGGTATTTATTTTTTTCATTTGTTTATATTAATTCATTCATACTCTACTTCCCTTCATTCTTTATTCTCTGTTGATTATCCTTTCCCAATCAGAAAAAGATGGTCTCAGTCTAATAATTCACCAAATGTTTCTTTTTTCTTTTTTCTGATTGTTCAAATGTTAGTCCCTCTACTATAAATGATTTGTAGATTTTCAGTTGTTTATTTAAACCTCAAATTTATTTCCTTACATTCGAAATTGACAATAAAGAGGGTGGGTGGCATGGTATGTTTCTAGGTTTCTTTTTGTCTGCTTAACCAACTGCCTATGCTCAACGTGTGTCACTATCTTTCTGATGTTGCAGGATGTTACTTTGCCTGAGTTTAAAATAGGTGATATTGATGCTAATGCCAAAAAGTTGCTTAATTGGAGTAATAAGTTACAAAATTATTGGAAAGCCTCTCCTTATCTTCTGGAGGAGACAACCTCAAAGAGTAAGCATTTAGTTGTCTTTTTGTATTGTGACATGGGCATAACTAGATCTTTTACTTTACTGCATTATTATGTGATTGTGTCACATGTGACCTTATAATACTGAATTATGCCTCCCACATCAGCTGGGAATGAATTGGTTCCTTGAATGAGCAGGTTTACACCATCATAAAGCCAGACATACTGTTTCGAAAACATTTTCAACGTTATCATGAACCATATTTATCCAAAATATTTGCCTCCTCCCTTCCCTGAAATGCATATTGTCTTTTCTTCTGTTAAATTTCATTGGAGGATATTAATTTTCTTGTTTTATCAATAGAGAGGCAAACGATGCACATAGCTAGATTTTCTGACAAGAAGAAGAATGATTTTACTCGTGACTCTCTGTCACAAGTTTTAATGTTCAATGATTTTCCTCAGGAGTTGGTTCAAGGTATGAATAATGGAATGGACTGTCAAGGCAGTGATTACGTTTTACATAAAAAAAACCTTCTGTTTTTTCATCATGCATTCAAGGTTCAAATAATTTAAACTTAAATTGGTGTTTTCAGGTGCATCCAAGCGGATGTCAAGAAGAAAAAAGTTTCGATGGAATCCAGAGTCAGGTTTAATGATGACTTTTCTCCTTTTATGTGGTATTAGCTATTTGTGAAATCATTAGTGTAAGTACATTTTGAGATTAGCTCAAAATAAGCTTAATCTTCGTAAATAACTTCCACTCTCTTTAAAGAAGTTTATGAAATATAACTCAAGAGTTGCATATATGCTGTTCTACCGATGAGTATATATACTATGGATGCAACATTCTATTTTAGATTGTAATATTGTTGTATAAAATGCTTGATAGCTTATGCTGTTGAAAATATTGTTTATTTGATCGAAATATTTTTGGAACTTACTGGGGATATTATTTACGTCAATAAAGTGGATCATTGTTTACTTATAGTACTGATGATAAGCCCTAGGTTTCTCTTTAGACTGATTATGATGTTTGTGTGACAGAGATGAAGAAAATGGATTTCTTTGAACAACAAGAGAAAACAAACCAGGTAAAGCACCAATGTTTAAAACTCCTTCCTATGTATGTGCGTGTGATAACAAGATATCAACACTTTCATTCATTTCATTATGGAAACTAATTATAGGGATTTGAGTGTTATGGGTATTGAATAGAATTTTGGTATTATGAGATGTTCGGTAAAATATTTAAGTGTTTGGTTCTTCTCCCATAATAACTAGTTTTGAGGGTGGGTTCCCTTGTACTTGGATTCTTATTTCTTTCTGTACAAGTAAAGGTTTTCTGCGGCATTTGAAATGTAATTGGAACTTACAATTTTTAATTTCTGGCTTTGTATATCTTTTAAAGTCTAAATTTTAATTCCTTACAATATTTTCAAGGAATTGAGCTATCAGTAATTGAAGATATCCTCAGTTCTTAATCTAGATCCTAAGATTTCTAATTGAAAGAAGCCAAAATTATTAAGAGGCAGTCTCTGCCCTCACATATGTTGAAATAAGTTACTGCAGTTTGATACCTTAGCAACCTTCCTTACTGCTTTCACCTTTCTCACTATTATTGCCCCCACTGTTGTCATAAATTTGGTATCTCTACATCCACTATCATTGTTACTGCCACCATCACCACTTCTAATATTGCTGCAACTCTCCATTAGCTAACTTCAAGGAATGTTGAGCACTAGATCATTGATTTTCGGAGTAAGATTGCATTTGCTCTAAATGAGTATTGTATTTCTTTTTTAATTCTAGTGCTGGACAACCTTTACTTTTCCAGTGAAATTTTATGTTGATGATGGTTTCACCTGCAGGGAAAAGACGAAGCCGATGAAAATGAAAAGAAAGATGGAGAAGATGAAGAAGAAGATGGAAATGCAGAAGAGGACGATGAAGATATCAGTGATGATGATTATAATCAGGTTCCACTGTATCTTCTACTTTGATGTGTTAATTTTGCCATTTGTCTCTATGTTGTAATAATAATACATTTTAGTCACAAAAACTTACCCAGAAAATTTTTCAAATTGAAGTCAATGTTAAAGAGTGAAAAAACTAAACCTGCCTAGCATTCGACTGTGAAAAACTTGTATTTATATGGTTTCATTTGTCTAATTTAAAACCTTGTAAAATTTTTAACTAGATATACTGAAAACACATATTAAGTTGATAACCGAAGCAAGTTTCTTAGCTGTCGCAACATACATCTTTGATCTTTCCCCCTTCTTTCTAGGAGAAACTAAGTGTCTTTTATTTGATAAATAACATTGGCAAATTGGGTGTTGTGATTGTGCATGGTCCTGCAGATCCAACTGATGATTCATTAGCTATCCACAGTTGTTCTCTGCCCCTTCTGACCCCAAACAAAAATATAAAATTAAAAAGGATTAAATAGTATGATTCCAAACAAAAATATAAAATTAAAAAGGATTAAATAGTATGATTGGAGAAGAGAATTTGAAAATAGAAAAACACGGATTTAGTTTATCTTAAGTAGATTCCATATCAAATTTGGCATCTGTTTAATGTTACCCATAATATGCTCTTCCCGCTGTTGAAAAGTAAACAATAGAAAATTATATGACTCTTGAAGGAAAAGACAATTAGATGATGAGAATTGAGATGTTTGGTCTATCTTTATCTTGCTTTCATATTTTTGAGGTTTCTTTTAAATTATAGAAGTGAATTCTATAGTAAATGTGGCATTTTCTTAAATGTTACATACACATATTGCACTTTCTTCCTTCGACAACAGGTGGTGGTATAAACTTTTTTCAGCATTCAATGAATTGTTACTAAAATGGGATTTTGGAAGTTTGTTAATTTGACATGGTGGGTGCATAGGGAATGGTCTGTCACTTCATGTAAATTTTAGCAGTTAGAGAGTCTGATGGTAGTAGTTTTAAGAGTTACTTATTTCACTGTTTTCCCTCCCCTTTCTTATTATGCCTGGTTGTTGTCTTATCTTATGAAGTATACGGTCGCTGCTGTTTTTTTCATTTTCATGTTAAAAAGAAAAAAGTAAAAAATTTGAGTGTCTAACTCAATTAAAACCTTGCAGAATATAGATTTTGATGACGATGAAGACGATTACAATGATGTAGATGACGGGGATGGTATTGTCACTTTACTCTTTCATTGCATTTCTCTTTTACATTAATTTTAATCATGTTTTAGTGTAATCAACCTATCAATTTTCTTACTCAACTAATATTATATGCGAATATTTTCTGTTATTGCAGATGAACCAACCTATTAAATATCTGTATTGAGAACGTTATTCAGCTCACCCCGTGACAGCTATAGCTTCTGTAATGTAACAGGTGGAGGGTTCAAATTGTATATTTTCCTTATTTGGCTTTTATTTTGCCGCTAATTTGTCTACCTCCTTGTAAATGTTTAGTATAAACAATTATACTACTTGACCAGAAAGAAATTTTGTTTGCAGAAAACTTGAAAAAAGTAACTATTTCTCAGTGATGTTGTTTTTTAATCTACTTGACGAATATGAAGGGAATAACTAATTGGAACACGTAATTTTAATCCAGTTATCGTAATTTTAACCAAAACGAATTCACATTTCTCACATTATAGCCGATTTAATCTAGTTTACCATCTGCTTGGTAAATAAGTCTTTTGTACCTGTCGGTTTTGCTATTTTCCAATTTGCCTAAATCACCTGTGCTACGCGCTACACAGATGCGGCAATACATATCTCATTTATACCAACTAAATAAACGTCGTTTGCATTTCTTGGATGTAACCTGAACGTTGGGCATCTCTCGTTTGGAAGAATGTAGGGTTACCAGCATGCATCTGAAGGTGGCTCTTAACTTTCTAATAACATTTCCAATGTAGGTGTCCTATTTCTATTACTTAACTCTAAGAAACTTTGTTTGACTAAAAGTATCATCGAAAAACGTAACACATCGCTGATTACTAAACATCGTTTAACGTTTTTGTTTTTATCATAAATGACTTATGCATGTAACGTTGGAGGAAGAATGATGTACAGCTGTGTCCTTTGTGAACATATTTTAATTAATGTACATGATATACAAGATCCAGTAAAATATAAATAACCAACTCTTTTTAAAGTGTAATATTATGGATGCTCTATGTCTTCTTTCTCCATGCTAGAACAATATTACTTGTCATTTATCTAAAAAATTTGTACTAAAACAGTACATAAAAAAAAATTTAAGTCTGTATTAGATTCAAACTCTTAATATAAATAAATTTTGTGACATTCAATTAGGATTTTTTTAAAGAGGATGTGAAAACCTGTTGATATTCGATTAAAGACATTTTACTAGCATTTTCATTAAAAAATTAGTTGTTTTCTTTATGAAAATATTATTTTTATATAAATCACATAAACATAAGTTCGTTAATAAATTTTGACTTAGTAAAATCTATATCTAACACACCCTTTCAATAATCTCAACAAAAACTTGATATATTTTTTATAATTACTAAAATTTTCTTGCTACAATTATATGTTTGTTTCTTTCTTTTAATAAAGATAATATATGATCATTTAATTAAAGAATAACCTTTTTCAATGCCTAGTGAGAACACAAAAAAAAAGTACATAAAAAAATCAACCGATAAAAAATATATTTTAAAAAATGTGTAAAAATATGTGTTGGTGATATTTGTATTGTATATTCCAAAAAATAGTTTGGGTGGTTTCACGTGTGAGCAGTGACATGGCGATGAGTGGCGTATCAGAAGCTTCTTGCCCCCTCTTATCAGAAAGGCAAATACCTTTTAAAAGTAGTTAGTTGTAACTTGCAACACATCACGATTCCCGCTATTCTCTTTCTCTTTTTCTCACTTAACATTTTCCATTTCACTCGTAACACGCACTCACTCATGTCACCATTTCACTAATTCTAAACTCTTCACCACCAAAATGCAAACAATTTCGTTCCCTCTCTTCACTCCCTCACTCTCATTTCCGATCAATCCACTCTCTCCATTCCCTTCTCTTACACAATTCTCCTCGCTTTCCGTCCCCTACGTCACTGCTCGCCGGAGCATCCCGTTGCAAGCTTCCGCTAGCGATTCCGCTGCCGTCTCCACGTCCACCATCGCTGTCGACAACTCCGACGCCGCCGACTCCACCGCCTTCGTGATCCGCGCCCGCAGCCGAATCGGCCTCCTCCAGGTCATTACCAGGGTTTTCAAGGTCCTCGGCCTCACCGTCGACCACGCCACCGTCGAATTCGAGGGCGACTTCTTTGTGAAGAAGTTCTTCGTCACCGATTCGCATGGCAACAAAATCGAGGACTCCGACAGCCTGGAGAGGATCAAGCGAGCTTTGGCTGAGGCTGTCGGCGGCGACGGGGACGGGGATGGCACGGTCTCGGTGGCGAGATCGGCCGCGGTGAACCCAGGGGTTGTGGTGAGGAGGCCTGGACTGGTGGAAGGAATTGGCGAGCGTCGCGCGAAAGCGGAGAGAATGTTTAGCTTAATGGACGGGTTTCTGAAGAACGACCCTCTCAGTCTTCAAAAGGATATTCTGAATCATGTTGAGTACACTGTGGCCAGGTCACGGTTTAGTTTTGACGATTTCGAAGCGTATCAGGTACGCTGCCTTCCAACTCCATTGTTTTCGGTTTAGTTTGTAAGTCCTTCTTTATGATTTGCTCTGGTACATTTTGGTGTGTGTGTGTGTGGTTCAAGCGTGGATACGGTTATGGGGAAAGAAAGAGTGAAAAAGAGAATTTGTAATTGTGCAATTTATTTGAAAGACAACCAGAGATATGAACAGAACAAAGAGTACGAGATAGGATTTTTTCGGTACAAGGCACACTCCACGGAAGTAATTCTGGACGAATCAGGTCAGACCACCGTGAGGGGTTTTCTCCAAGTATCTAAAACAGCTGTGCAGGGTCAATGATAAGATGTATAATTGATAGTGAGAGAAAGAGAAAAATAATATTAAACAAAAGTGTATAATGAATAATATAATTCGAGAGTAAAAGGTATTCCATTGTTAATGGAGGCTATATGTGAGAAAGATTTGAGATACTCCTCAAGTTTCGAAAGGTCTTTTTAGGAAAGGATTTTGAATAAACCTTGTACACCCTAAGCATATATATTGTGGAAATGCAATTAATTATGGTAACCTGATTGTTAACCGTTATTTAGAGTTATGGCAACGATTTGTTATATGTAAACGCTGAAGTCTTTAGATTATTTTATCAAATTTGCTAAGCACTGGACAATGGTTATTGAATTAATAAATAAAAGGTTTTACTTAGAATTATGATGGGGATACATTGATGACTTAACAATTAAATTTTTTTTATAACAATGATTTACTTTTCTGTTGTAAACGAAATTCCTCCCTTTAATTCCTCAATCATTACCTTCAGGCAAGGAAAGGGTTATCAGAACCCTTTCTTATTGAGTTGAAGTTTAGAAATCCATGTTGTTTGATATTTCATTAAAATCCTCTCTAGGAATCCTAATGGAAAACTAGAAGTTTACTGCGAACTCAAGGTTTTCTTCATGGAAAAAAGCTAACATTACCCCAAGCACACTTTTTAACAAACAGAAATTGAAAGTATTTATCGGGAAAAAAAATATTTATTATGTAAAAATATGAAGATGATTTCATACATGCTTTTTCATGTACTTATAATGAGTAATTAAGATGACATATTTAGTACTGTTGAACCAACACTCATAGAGTGTTCACTGGACCCTTTCCTTGATTGAAGGATGTTGAGAGATTGAGTGGGTGACTGACTAATTTTGATGATAGATGTGTTATTATGATATTTTTATAGGATTTATTTTTTGTTGGTGATGATCAGTTGAAGCCTTGAAGAAATAAATGGCATATTGTTGTTCATATTTGCATTTTGTCCAAGGAACTTTGTTGTAGAAGGAACTCAGTCTTCAATATGGAAAATTAAAGCTTATTCCACTATTATCTGTTTGACATCTAGAGATCCAGTTCTTTAGGTTATAAAGGGCATCAAATAATATATGAAAGTGTTTTGGCCTACTGCTGGCCATATTCTTAATGGTTCTCATAAAAAAATTGATTTTGTGTAATGTTATTTGTAGGCTTTGTCACACAGTGTAAGAGATAGGTTGATTGAACGCTGGCATGATACTCACAGTTACTTCAAGAGAACAAAACCTAAGCGCCTCTACTTCCTTTCTCTCGAGTTTCTTATGGGTAATTCAAGTGATGCCCTAAATTGTATTTAGCACTTTAGCTTTATTTACTATTTCTTTCTTTCACCAAGTTAGTTTATATTTTTTATAAGCAGGAGCAAGTTCCATGTATAAGTTTCATCCTTTATCTATGATAATAAAAATATATTAAACTTTCTCTTGGATAGTATCTCCTGTGTAGGGGCTTTATATATTCTGACTTATTTTCCTCTCCTAGTTTCCTCAAATTAGTGAATGCCAATCAAGCTTTTTTACCCAATCACACTGAGGATTTCCTCAAGTGATACGGAAATCTTTGTCCCTTTTTTGGTCTTTCTTTTCTTGTTACTTATTAAGTAATTATGAAATTCTGTGTAACCAAATGAACTCATAGAATACAACATATATTCACTTGTAATGGTTTGAGAAGCAATAAGCAAGACATTTGAGTGGGTGGACCAAATTTCAGATCTTGAAGGGGCTCCTAGTTGCAACATTGCCCAAGGGGTTAGTCTGACAGTATTGCTAGTGGGGATACCCTAGTCAATAACTAAAAGAGAAGCAAAATATAAGAAATATTTAGGCTTAAATAAGTTTCATGTTCTTATTACATGATCGATTTTTTAAGTATCCAATATTTTTTTTTCTAATTGGATACCTAATGAATTATAAAATTTTGGTTTCAGTTTCTGAAAATAGTATTAATTTGTATTCCTACTATTATGTTGACCTTTTAAGTGATTCCTGAAATATTTTTAGATTTCTTTTTTGGTCCCTCAACTTTTTTTCATCATAACAACCTATAAGTTTTCCATCATATGGTGACATATCCTGCCAGTATAAGTAATAGAAGAGACTTAATGCATATCATTCTTAAAGCTCAAGATTATGTGACATGTGTTTCAATTTAATCGATATGTGGGCTGTAGAATGGACTAAGGTAACATCAAAGACAAAGACCAAAATTATTTTAATTTCTTAGGTACTCAATTTGAAGAAAAAATTTTGGTACTAAAAAAAAATTAGTCATATATTGGGGACTTGCTAATGCATGAATTAATGCCTGTTAAAACTTTGATGTGTGAGCAATGGCAAAACAGATTCTGTTTTTTTTTTTTAGTTCTAAGCTAATGATGGTGTTATTGCCTAATATTTTTAGGTTAAATGGTTCTTTCATGTAGTATGAAAGTGTTAAGATCCAATTTCAATGTATAGGATCTTGAGTCCCACACTTAAAGGAAGAGGTTCTAGTGTGTGGTTGTGGTCTCCAACTAACTTTTGTGATGAGGTTCAACCAAGATTCTTATCAATTGGTATCAAAGTCCACCATGTCTCTTAGCTGCAGATCAGCAGCGCCCTTTGAGATTGTCAAAGGGGCTTGAGTGTACACTAGCTCATGCGGGCACAAACAATAACGAGCATGGTGAGATGTTAGATCCAATTGTATGGGGACTTGAATCCTACATTGGAAGAGTGGGTTTTATAAGACCTCAGACCCAATTACAACCACTAGTTTTTGGGTTGTGATTCTTCCAAAGTTTTTATCATAAAGAATGGTGTGAGTACATTTAAGCTAGTAATGGGATGTTTGTTCTTTATCACATGTAAGCAAAGTAATTGTTGTCTCAGTTGACTTTAATGTGATGGTGTGTTACATTTGGATTTTTCCAATTATACTATAATATATTTTGTGTTCTGATATAAGTATCTATAATTTTAGTACTCTGGTGGTTTAAATATGAAGGACACTACAACAATCCAAAAATTCTTATTAGATTGGTCACAAAAAGTCAAATAAATAATTGATACTGACTTTTTTCATTCATTTGGTAAATGGTTAATCAATGTGCTTGTGAAAGTGTACAATTGCTGCTGCTCTTGCATCCAATTCTTAAGAACACATGTTTTTTTTGGATATCAGGTCGTTCCTTGTCAAATAGTGTAATCAATCTTGGAATCCAGGATCAATATGCAGAGGCCCTAAGCCAACTTGGATTTGAGTTTGAAGTTTTGGCAGAGCAGGTGCTATAATGTTTTTAATTTAATCATTTTGTATTTCTCAGTCTACTGTTGTAGATTTGTTATCTCACTTTAGTATACATGTATGTGACATCCCTAACAAGGAAGGAGACGCAGCCTTAGGGAATGGTGGCCTTGCTCGCCTTTCAGCATGCCAAATGGATTCTTTGGCAACTTTGGATTATCCTGCATGGGGGTATGGTGTGACCTTCATATTTGTTGTAAATATTTTGTAGCAGGTTTGAAACAGTAATATTTTCACAATACTGTTTTTAAATTTTTTAATGAATATTCTAAATGTAGATATAGGCTGTGAGCTGTGAACTTGGCCTTGTAAGCTTGGATATCTAATATTTTGACCAAATTTAGTTGTTATCCAAAGCTTTTCCAAGTCTCAACAGTTTGTACTTCGTGTGTATTTATGGTGCTATTGTCAAATTAGAATGAAATTGTGTCTAAATAGCTTGGTGTCTAAATCGTAGTTCACATGCTGAGTTTCTTGTCCTAAAACTATGAATTTGGAAGTTATTGTATTTATTGTTGATACTTTTTACCAGTTTCTTTGCTAATTGTACCTATGAAACCTTGAGTACCATAGAGTATTACATCCTATTGATCAGTTAATTTTGCATTGTTATTCTTATGCTTGTTTCAAGTTCCAATCTGCTTGATGATTCTGGAACTGTGCAGGCAAACAGAAGTATACTTATTTTTCTCTTTGTTGTATAGAAAACAAATATGCCTATTATTTAAAGACAGGCTGCTGTCCACTGATTCTGTGGGTTTGATCTTCACTATGCAGTTATGGGCTGCGATACGAATATGGTTTGTTTCGTCAGGTCATAGTGGATGGCTTTCAACATGAGCAGCCTGATTATTGGCTGAACTTTGGAAATCCTTGGGAGATAGAGCGGATTCATGTAACATATGAAGTGAAGGTTTGCCCAACTTCCATCTACTACCTTTTTTAATCATTTTATGGTTTCTGTTCATATTATTGCCTTTCTTTCACTTTATCAGCTCAAAATTACAAACTGACTGCATCTCTATGTTCTACTGGATGGATTAGTTCTATGGGACTGTTGAAGAAGTTGATATGAATGGAGAAAAACATCATGTTTGGGTCCCTGGAGAGAGGGTAAGAGTATTATTTTTAATTTGGTTTGTAATGATACTTTTTTCAAATATTTTAGATTTATGCCTACTGCTACCTGTGTTACATTTCTTTAGACTCTTGGAATGTGCACAATGTTGATAAGGAACTTGTTCTTTCTGAACTACAGGTTGAAGCTGTAGCTTATGACAACCCAATCCCCGGTTACGGGACAAGAAATACCCTCAACCTTAGACTATGGGCTGCTAAACCTAGTAATCAATTTGATTTGGTAATTCTTCTCTTATGAATAAACTTCTGCTCCAAATTTGAGACTAAATTACGGGCATGATTGTATCAAAATATAGGTTTAAGTAAATAAAAAAATAACTAAGTGTGGTCATGCTACTTTTACAATAAATTATTCAATTCAGGTGATTAATTCTATATGGTCATACCTTTACTGAGACTGAACTTAGCATAGAATAAGATGAAAAGTGGTCCGCTGCAGTTCATTATTCTCTGTTTAGTTTGGTGTATCTTTTTTCGTTATTTGGGCTTAGGGTGAACCATTGAACCCTTTTTTCCTTTTGTTTTTGTAGGAGGCTTATAACACAGGAGACTACATTAATTCTGTTGTCAACAGACAAAGGGCAGAAACTATAAGTAATGTTTTGTACCCTGATGATCGTAATCATCAGGTATGCCTTTATTATTATTTTTAAGTTTTGATGTAATTGTTGCTTTTAACTGTTCAGAACTTGTACCCTGTCTCTATTGTTGATAATGAAAGCTAGCAGTGCCATATTTTTTTTTCTGGGTTTATGATTGTAAGTACCAGAGACACCCACATTGATTACATTTAAGATTACTTACTATAGTTTCATTGTTTCCTCATTTTATTAGATAATTTATGTCTAAAAACTTCACATTGTTAGTAGAATCTTGCGTTGATCTTTCTGTGTCTTGTGCAGTTGTTGCAAAATGATCTTTTATATTGAAAATTATTTATTTTTCTTTATTATTATCTGCCTAAGTTTATGGTGAAAGCTCAGTGAAGGAACTAGGTGCCAATTATTGAACGAACAAAGTTTTTTTTTTTATATTACCGTCTGATTTTTGTTCTCAAAGTTTTTATTTGTTAATGTGTAGTGTTGTGCATTACTTTGTTATGTTTTCCTAGCTTTTACTGTAAGCTTCCAGGCATTTATTTTAGTTTGTTTTTAGTTGTCTCCCACACAATATTGATCGTCTTGTTTGGCATACCAGCTGGTCTAGAAACAGTACTTTAAGAAGTTTATTAGGTCACTTGAATTTTTCATGAATAGGATTAATTTTGGCTTTGTAATCATTTTACCCCATTCTGAAAGATGAGGAGTATACAATCCCTTTTATCAAATCAAATTACCACTTTGAGCAGTGGTGGATCCAATATCCCAGACTAGTGGGGGCAAATAGTATAATTACACAGACTCCTATATTAATGAGTCTGTCACCTGGCTGTGGGCAATATTATAAATTACGGGTGCAAAAACATAAAAATTTAATATATTTAATTGTCATTTTACAAAATGAAGAGGTTCAACTGTCCACCCTGGAATGCCCATCGGTCAGCCACTTACTTTAAGTTTATTTTTCAGGGGAAGGAGCTGAGATTGAAACAACAATATTTCTTTGTCTCGGCATCTTTGCAAGACATCATCCGAAGGTTCAAAGAAGCACATGATAACTTTGATGAGTTGCCAGATAAGGTTCATTGTCAAATATTTTGTACTTGCACATTTGGTTGTTAATTGGTATGGTGATTACTAATCACTCTTGCAATATTATCAGTAATACGAAATTTACATTTTTTTTAAATGTTCCTCTGTCATTTGGTAAAAAGGTTCTCAAATTCAATTGACCATTCAAAGTTCCAGGTCATCCCATGGTCTAAGGAGAGGATTCTACTTCAAAGGGTTTTCCTTCCGTAAATGGTTTTCTCCTTGCTAAAACAAAGCTAATGCTCAGTTCCCAAATGATAACAAAACAGAATTCCCACTATTCTACCCTCATCCTATTCAAAGCTAATTCCCTATCTCTACAACTTTAACTGCTAACTATTCTAACTAACTATCCTAACTAACCACTCCAGCATGTCATATTTCCATCTGTTGCTTCAGTATATGTGAAAGTGGACATGAGTTAAACTTTATTTTAGGTATTAGATTATCCTAGTGACATAGTTATGTTCTTGCTATTGTCTTGTGACTTAAGTTTTTCCTTTCCTATAATTAGGTTGCTCTCCATCTAAATGACACCCATCCATCCCTTTCAATTGCTGAAATTATGCGAATATTAGTAGATGAAGAACATCTGGGCTGGAATAAAGCGTGGGACATTGCATGCAAAGTTTTCTGTTTTACAACTCACACAGTGGTAGCTGAAGGACTAGAGAAAATCCCTGCTGATCTGCTTGGCAGCCTTCTCCCTCGTCATTTACAAGTATGTTCATGAAGACATGCTTTGAATTTCTGTATTTTATGTAGTGTTTTACCTTACATACGTATTTCACCAGAAAACAGGTATGTTTGATCCCTTTTTCACCTTTTAGGTTTGGCTAAAGTATGGGAACATTTGACTGCATGGCCACTTATTTTTCTAGGAAGTGTTCCGTGTTAAACCATAAATTTCTGTAATTCAGAATGGAAATGTTGATGAATCTACGTTGTGTTTTGTTCTTGTTCTCATAAAAGTACTTCCTTTTTTTTTTTTACTTTTTACTATAATATTTTTATATTTACAAATATTTTAAATGCCCTTTTCAGATTTTATATGAAATAAATTTTAATTTTATGGAGGAGTTGAAGAAAAAGATTGGTTTAGATTATGACCGTCTGTCCCGGATGTCAATTGTTGAAGAAGGTGCTATGAAGGTATTTTAGAACAATTTGTCAATGCTTAATCTGGTAATTTTGGTAGGCTACAATTTCTTTCTGCATTTGCTTACCTTTTTTACTGCAAAATATTTATGTTATGCAATTTGACTATCAGATAAAGTCTAGTGTTATGGATATTAATTCTTAAAACAAAAGCTTAACGAATGAGTGAAATCCAGTACAAACATGAATTTATACAAGGACTAACCTACCAATAAATCTGCTGTAAGATGGACTAGGCTGCCATATTGAGCGTCTGCTGGATCAGGAGAAAAATTTGTTACTTGTAGGACCACCATCAAATTAGGTTTGGATCAAAGTAAATGGCTGCTCCTGATGTGGACTGGCACTCATCAGGTATGCTGCCCAGTCAGCATCACAAAATGCCTTAAATGACAAGGCTGATCTTGAGTACGGAGCGAACACACTGTAAGGGCCCCTTTAAGTACCTTAGGATCCATTTAACTGCATTCTAACATGACTCCAGGGGATTTGCCTTAAATTGGCAAGCCTTGTTGAGTGCAAAACTTATATCGGTCTAGTGTTGGTCACATATTGTATAGTCCACCAAACACTGACCAGTACATGCATAGGTGGATCTGGCAGCAAACATTGACAATTTAAATCAGGTGTAATTGGAGAAGAAATAGACTGAGCTTCTAGCATATTGGTTTTGCTAAAAAGGTCCTCGCTATACTTGCTTTGAGGTAGCAAGAGGGTGCCATCAGGTTGCTTTGTGAATTCAATGCCAGAAAATAATCAAGATCACCCAACGCAACTGTTTTGGTACTAAAAAAGAAGGAAATATGGTAATCAATTCTAAGTGTTAACAAGGAAATAAGGACACTAATTCTAGAGGATAATCTAAGATATTTTCATATATTTTAATATGTAACTTGGAGTAGATTGTTACCTCCCTTACACTTTTTCAGTTAGTAGCCATTCTTACCTTGAGGTGTCCCTCTCATCTCTCTAAAAGTTGTGTTCATTAGCTAGCTATACATTAATCCTTGATTCATACCACCTCTGAATATTTTCATATTTATAAACTCCTGAATGCACATAAAGTTTAGATTCAATTCAACAACCATTTAGGCATCGAGTTAAAATGACTGCAGTGCATTAGGCTCCCTGATTTAGATGGCATTCAAATGAAGAGCATCTGCAAGAAATATGTGAATTAGAGGAGTTTGTTCTAATTCACTATCATACAATACAACTTAGAGATGTCTGTTTTTCTCTATAAGCTATTGCATTAACTAGCTTCTAAGCTGAAAAACAGATGTATGCTTCTGTATTCTTGTGCACTGTGGGATGGTAATTCCAGCATATTGAAACACTGTTTCCAAATTCACAGAAATTTGTAATCGTGGTGCTTGTTTTTTTCATGTTATTTAAGGAAGTGTTTGTTTAATATATAGTTTTTGTGATTATGTATTGCATTTGCAGAACATTCGAATGGCCAACTTGTCAATTGTTGGCTCCCATATTGTGAATGGTGTTTCAAAATTACATTTAGATACACTGAAAATGACAACATTTAAGGTATGAATTAATTGTGCCAAATGACTTCATTGTCCTTATCACCTTAGCTGATTATGAAATCATAAAGCAATAAATTATTGGTTCTATTTTGCAGGACTTCTATGAGCTATGGCCTGAAAAATTCCAATTTAAGACAAATGGTGTAACCCAGGTAGAAAATCAGCTACAATTACAGGATATGTATAATGCAACTGTTGTTCTCCTGCTATGAATGTCTAATTATATGAAATGTCTTAGGTGGCTTACTCTTGAATTGGGCTGTATCTGTTGGAAAAGTTATCATTCTGTATAAAATTATTGTCTGTGACTATAAAGGCTGTCAACACTAACTAGAAACACACAAATCTAGTTTTTGCTAAATGAAATTTGTTACATCCTTGTGAGTACCATTTTTGGGAGACTTTTATATTGGTTACCTCTTAAATAGTGTTGTCCATTGACCAAGTAAGTTTAAGATGCTTTATATTTGTTCATATTTCTCTTCAGAGTAAATTTTGTTTGTGGTTCTTGACAATTGGTACTATTTTTCATTTAAAAAATGTGATTATGTGTGCACTGTGCAACAGCTAATAAGCCCGTGAATTGATATTTTGTCAGCGTCGTTGGATCGTGGTGAGCAATCCCAGTTTATGTGCTCTAATATCAAAATGGCTAGGAACTGAAGCCTGGATACGTAATGCTGACCTTCTTACAGGATTGAGAGATCACGTTGACAATACTGATTTCCACCAAGAATGGAAAATGGTAATTTTTCAAGTTTTATTTATTATTTATTATATGAAACGGTAGAATTCTACAATTGAAATTGTTTACGGTGCTCCCCCTCTCTCTATGTTATGATTTTTACTTGGAGAAACACAAGTTAATTCTGTGGCTATGGTACTGTTAGATTGTGATGATGCTCTTCTTCAGCTCAAATTCCAGGTGCCATGCGCCTTGTGACTTATACTGAGGGTGATTGGCTTTGTGTTAAGCTTCGACCCCATAGACAGCAATCTGTTGCCCGAAAGATTAACCCCAAGTTGTTTCCTCATTACTTAGGTCCTTTCCAGGTTCTCTTTCAGAGTCGTGCCCACATTCACCTAGTCTTCCATGTTACTTAACTTAAACCATCTCTGAAGAGCGGCTCTACTGTGACTATCCTCCATTCTTGAAAAATCCAAAACCTCTAGTTCAGAGACTGTGCTAGCCACCCTGAAGGCAAGCATCAGGAAAGCCATTTAATTGAGAGGCTCTTCCTTTGGAAGTCTCAACCAGCAGAGAATATAACCTAGGAGATAGCCGCTTCCATCCAGGAAAATTTCCCCTCTTTCTGCCTTAAGGACGAGGCAACTTCTGTAGTGGGTGGTATTGATAGGAAATTAACTTCTAAGTGGGATAAGCCTTTCAAAATTTATTCACGAAGGCCCACAACAGTAGGGGCCTGATATCCAATATCTTTTTCTGAGGGGAGATAGTGGAAGTTAACAAGGAGAGAAATTATATGGGGAAAAGTCTACTATATGGGAAATTGAGCAGAACAGAGGAAGAGATTAATAGAGAATGTAAGGACTAGGTAATTAGTTAGGAGTAGAAGTGATTTAATTTAGCTGAAGAAGGAAAATTTTAAAAAGTTAAGTTAAAAGGGCTTATAAATAGGAAACTGAACTATTTAGACTTCGTTTCAAAAGAAACCATGATCTCTGTAAACTAAACTCTTAGCTTCAAGGTGAATCTCTACTAGTTATTTTGTGCATCAAGTACTCTAGGAATAAGTTAAAGCATCCCTAACTCAGTCCTTCATTTTTGAGTTGAAAGATTTAAAGATAAAATCTCAGGTAACGGAAGCTAGTGGATTTTAATGCTATTATAAAACACGTTAGAAGACCTAAATTGTAAAAGTGATGTGATTACATTGCTTAAAATCTCTTACAAGAACTTTTGTGAATAAAACATTGATGTATGGAATAGTATGTCATTTTGAAGTTTGCATTGAATATCGATGTTATACTAGAACTTTTATGTAGGTGGATTATTGAATGTTTGAATGCGTGTGTTAAAGTACCTATGAAATGTTGAGTTATTTTTAGTGATGACAATTGGTGTTGTAGTGAAGTATTATTATGATGCTATGATGCACAGATACGATACGAGTATCGGATACGATACGTATCCGATACGGGATTCGTCTTATCTTAAATATAAGATACGTTGAGAGGATACGTATTTATCAAGAAATAAGAATAATATTAATCATTTTCTTCTTCAACACTATCATGAAATAAGATATTTTCTATCTCTGGTTCATCAAGAAATAATATTGTCATTCTAAGACTTTCAACACTATCAAAGCCATTCCATGCATCTCCACTAATGTCCTACATCCTAAAACTTCCTTCATTATATTCTTCATTTTTTCTAACTAAAAGTCACAAATTATTATACACATAAATCAAATCTTCTACTCTTTTAGGATTCAACTTATTTCTTTTTAATGAGTGAATGAATGAGTAGGTACTTCAATTTCTTTCACAACAAGATGACGAATAAGGTTGAACTTTTGAAGGAGAGGGGCAGTAGCACCATGCATCACCCACTAAGATTTAGAATCCAATATCCACCTATCTTCAATCGAGTCAAATTCAATTGACTCATATTTGATTTTGATTAGAAGTTAGCATATTCAATTGCAACTTTTCTCCTATCCTCACTAGTTTTGAAAAGTTTTTTCAAACACTTATTCTTCTACCTAGAAATCTCTTTCATCTTTATTTTGTTTTATTTTTTATTCTATTTTTATTTATATTTATATTTTTTTTAAATCAATACGTTCTGGATACGTTTTTTAAGATCGATACATTCTGGATACGAATTTGAAGAGTATCCAGAAGTATCTAAAAGTATCAGGTATCGGATACGTATCCGACACGATACGTTGACAAATTTAAAGTATCCGTGCATCATAGATGGCATTGTGAAAGTCTTATTATGGAAATTGAGAGAATTATAACAATAGAAATTTGATTTGGAGTCGAAACCTATAATGGTGTGATATAGTGTTATGTGCCTATGTTTCTATTGATATGTATTCGCATTATTGATTTCAATACTAGAGTTAAGAGTGAACTAAATTGGTGTAGAAAAATTCTATAAAAATGAACAAGAAAATCTTTGAATAATAGAGAATGAGTTAGAAGTGTTTTAGATTAGTTTAGAGTAGACTTCCTAACTTTTTGCATAAGTCCAGTTTCTGCAAAATCTACTAAGCGTACTAGGTTTTCGCTCAACAGAATCATTCCCGTGGAAATCTTAAGGTCTACCCTAGTTTCAAGGCCAAAATCCACTAAGCAGATTGGTATTCGTTGTGTGGAATAGAATTCACTGAGCGACATGTAGATTTCACTCAGTGAAATTGCTTCAGTGAGAAACTGAAATTTCCCTTAGTCTTGGTCTTAACCGAATGGGATAGCACTGAACAAATATATAGCTTTCAACTTTTAAAGTATATTATTCTTAAATGTCCCTTTTTGTTGAAAACTTGTACATTTATACTTTTATAAAATCATTACACACACACACGTGTGTGCACGCATATGGATAGTTTTAGGATTGAATATGGATAGTTTTAGGATTGAATGAATACTAAATTAGAATGACATGTACATTATATTTGAATGAATGAATTGTTGAGTAATGTGTACATTGTTTTGCTTTGGATGAAAGTGGTTTGTGAATTTAGGAAATACCAAGGTATTTTCATGGATTGATTTTCTTGTGTTTGAGTGTATTGAATTAGGGGATTTTTCTGAAGTATTTTGATTCTGCTGATACTCAATTCACATAAAATAAAGAAGCGAACAATGAGAGTTGAGGGAGGTTCCTAGTTCTTGACTTGTGGAGTGGAATAGCCCTCAAGTGATGATGCTAACCATCAAGTGTTGAAGTTATAAAATATCAATAAATGGAAAGCTTTCTGATAGTTAGAGGATTATGTAAGCACTTGATGGAGTGTAGTGTGATGTTTGGTTGAGTGGATGATCAGAGGACTATGTGTAGACTTGAGGAGGTGTTGTTGTGTAGCATAAAGAAATATAAAATAGTTCGACATGTTTTGGGTTGATAAGTGGTGATTATTGCATCTTGTAAGTTTTTAATTTGATGATTTCCTAATTATGAATCACTAGCTTACCCTATGCACTTTCTTTGTGTTTTGTTTAACTGTAATGATCATGCTTAGCATGGGAGGAGATGATTTTGCAGGTAGTAGTAGCCTGCAGTGAGAGGCTGCTGAAAGTTGTTGTTTATATATATAGTTTGCTTTATTTTGAAAATTTTGGGACAATGTAATTTACTGATTATATATAGTTATGATGTTGATTTTGGGATAAATTACGGTAACATTGGGTTGTTACAGTGAACCTCTCTGTCCTGGGGGAGCATTGCTCTCATTACTCTTTTGCAAATTCTCTTCTATTTTCCCTATTTCTTCCTACTTTGCAAGTGATTAATATCCAATACGCATCTTATGATCTGCTTGATATGTCTTTCTATCCTTTTGATATTGTAGGTTAAAAAGGTCAACAAAATGAGGCTTGCTGAATACATCGAAGCTATGAGTGGTGTGAAGGTTTAAATGACAGTTTTACCTGAACTTTTCTTTTCTTTTTCATTACTACAATAAATGTTATTTTTTCCTATATCTTTCATAATTGCAGGTCAGTTTGGATGCAATGTTTGATGTTCAGGTGAAGCGTATACATGAATACAAAAGACAATTGCTTAATATATTTGGAATAATCCATAGATATGATTGTCTCAAGGTAAATGTGTGTTCCTTGGCGCTAAAAGATCTTATAAATAAATGATAATTTCGAATAGCAAAATATTTTTTTCCATTAAAATAAAAACATGTTCCTTTGGAATGTTAAATCTTCTTTCACTATTATGCTCTTTGTTCTTTCTGCACTTGAGCAAGCACTTTTTTAGCCTAGCACCTAGAATCTGATATTCCCCAGTTATGATTTAAATTCCTAATCACCTACATACAAACTGACCCATACTCATATGTACTGATCATTACTTTCCACTTGGAGTTATACTGAGGCATCAACTATTTTTTTGCATTTATTTTTTGCTTTCTTGCAGAATATGGACAAGAATGACAGGAGAAAAGTTGTACCACGCGTTTGCATAATTGGTGGGAAAGCAGCTCCTGGTTATGAAATCGCCAAGAAGATTATCAAACTTTGTCATTCTGTGGCAGAAAAAATTAATAATGACACTGATATCGGAGATCTTCTGAAATTGGTAATTTTCTAGTTACTAATGTTTTTTTTTTTTTGTCATCCTTGTTCTTTCTTGTCAGCATTTCTCTCTATATAGTACGACTCAAGATGAACCTGTTAAGCATACGGTATTTCTTTTTGGCATATCTTTGTTGATCCAGTCTCGTTATTTTGTAGGTTTTCATCCCTGATTATAATGTCTCTGTTGCTGAATTGGTGATACCAGGGGCTGACCTTTCTCAACATCTAAGGTTTGCTAATTTAACGTTCATTTTAGCACCC
This sequence comes from Macrotyloma uniflorum, assembly GCA_016859785.1. Taxonomy (NCBI): domain Eukaryota; kingdom Viridiplantae; phylum Streptophyta; class Magnoliopsida; order Fabales; family Fabaceae; genus Macrotyloma; species Macrotyloma uniflorum. Next base: position 434,160 of record BDMB01000010.1, on the reverse strand, counting down.
TTTTTCATTCTCACAATGAGTAGCGTATTAGCCTTCTTACATATTGACAGCAATAATTATCTTGTAGCACTGCAGGACATGAAGCTTCAGGAACTGGGAGCATGAAATTTTTGATGAATGGATGTTTACTTTTAGCTACGGCAGATGGATCTACGGTAGAAATAATTGAAGAAATAGGATCAGATAACTTGGTGAGTGATAACATAAATGATGTTTTCATGTTTCTCAACACAATCTAATGGTGCTCTTAAGAAATTTGAGAAAGGTTCTGAAATTTAGGAATCAAGTTGCTTTGGTATATTTTATAAGTTCTTTTCGTCTATAAGTTTTCCTTTCTGTAAATCTGCTTGGGAGATGTGCTGATATGTAATCAGATAATCCTGCCCTGCATTCTAGAAGGGAAACAGAATTGTAGTTGGCTTGACTAACCTCTGCCTTAGCTTCATGATTGCCTGCCTAAAATTGCTCAAGAGGAAATTTAATTTCATGCTCGAGCTTTATGATAATTGTAATATCATATAGTAATAGAGGCTTTCTTTGATCATTTTCGGAAACTTATGTTAATAACTCGCGTAACAGCTTCAATTCAAAATGTGTACACTTGTTTCAGTTTCTCTTTGGTGCAAAAGTGCAAGAAGTTGCAGAATTGCGTGAAAAAGGATCTACTTTAAAAGTACCTCTACAATTTGCTCGCGTGTTAAGGTAAATAAAAAAATACATAACTTCCATCTTTAAAGAATAAGTTTGGATTATTAGCAATTGTAGATAAAATTTCTGATCATGGTTCAATTGTTATTTTATTAACTATTAATATATTACTAAATGACTACCATTAAGTATACTAAAAGAGGGAATGTTACTCTTAATTTCACTTTTTCTTATTACTAACTGCTGTTATTATGATAATACCATTAGGATGGTTCGTGATGGATATTTTGGTTATAAAGACTACTTCAAATCCTTATGTGACACAGTGGAAATCGGTAAAGATTTCTATCTCCTTGGCCCTGATTTTGGGAGTTACCTTGAGGCACAGGTACTATCACTTGTATTTATTTTAGTATCCAACCCATTTATATTACCGTCAGTTTTTATTTAATATTAGAATTTAACCTTGATTAAATATGAGAACAGGCTGCTGCAGATAAAGCATTTGTTGAACCAGAGAGGTGGATCAAGATGAGTATCCTTAGTGTTGCTGGTTCTGGGAGATTTAGCAGTGACAGGACCATTCAAGAGTATGCAGAAAGGACATGGAAAATTGATCCATGCCGATGCCCTCTTTAATCACTAATGTACCACTACTAGACTAGGCTAACAATGATTAATAATTGGTGATGATCTATATTTATAGTTTAAAGTGTTCATTATGAATTTTAGTTTTGTTTGGGGATATGCCGAAGAAACGAGAAAATGAAAATTGTAATTGTAGTTGAGGTGGCAAACTTTGCATGGATGATTCGAGTATACCTGCTAAGCCCAACTAAAACTGTTTAAAAGAAGATATTGAAAAGTTCCGAAGAAAAAATTTCGATTAGAAACATACGTTTGATAGAAAATTGGAAATTAGCTCTGCCTAAGAAAATAAGATGCCTGATTGTACTTTAATACATAAGAATGAAATTTATATTTTTTTTAAGAAACATTTTCACAAAAAACAATTATTCAAACAAAAAAAAAAAGTTGTTTTTAAGCTTTATATTTAACCAAAAAATAAAAAATTTAAATTTTTTTACTAAGTTTATCTTATAAACGGACATTTTATTTGCATTTTAAAAAAATAGATATCTTTAGTTTTTTCATATTTTATTTAATACTTATATGAAAAAGTAAGGCTTACTTTAAAAATAGATATGTTTAAACTATAAATTTGAATATATTTATTTATTATAAAATATAATTGATAAATTTGAATATATTTATTATGTTTAAACTATTATTATTAATAAATATAAAATAATGATTTATAATAAAATAGTATAATACTTTTTTTTTTGGCAAGTGCATCTTATTACCAAGTAAATTTACTCATAGATAAAAATTGTAGGAAAGAGAAATTAAAAAATGAAAAAAATAAAATATAATTAGAAGAAAGAAATAAAAAATTAATTATTACCATCTAATAAATAATTAAAGTCAGGGATGAATTTTTGTAGATTTCTATAATTTTAGAAATTAGTGTAAACGGATCTAACATTCGGTAGATGACTCTGATAGTGGTTTGATTCGTTTTGGTAGTGACTGCAGAGTGCGCAGTATGCACTTGGTCTAGTCTAGAGGAAGTGGAAGGACGAAGACTAGAAAAGAGAAGAGAAACAGCTGCACTGCATCACTATGGCGTTGCCGCTGCCATACCTTCTTACTTCCGTTCCCATCCTTTTTCTTCTTCTTCACGCTTCGTTTTCTGTTTCTGCCCAACCAATCAGCCACGAAATCAACCAAATTAACCTCAAAATCTCTCACTTAGGTTATTTTCATTCAACTTTCTCCTTCATCTTATCTGCATCACTATGTGCCTTATATTTGCTTCTTTTATGCGCATCGATATCGATTTTATGCTTTCTTTTGCATTTCATTTAGAGGAATAATTTAAATGCAGAGTCGGTTCTTGAAGAAAGCAATAAAAGATTAAAGGAAAGGGATGTGTACCTGGAGGAGTGTGATAAGCGAATGAACGAATTGTCGGAACAAATTCACCATCTTCAATCTACTCTCTCTACAATGAAGGTTTGTCTTCCACTCTCTAGAATGGGGGAAAAAGAGCAAAGCATTCATTTCTTATTAGTAGATTATAGGTCTTTTGCTAGACCTTCTTATTCACTTAGTTTGACCTTATTCATCCAATATATGTCACCAAGGCAATTTTCTGTTAGTTCTTTATTTTGATAGTTTGTTAATTATTATTTTGGTCGGATAATGGAAATGTATGATTAAAATTATTCAACATATCGATGCCTTTTTTACTTTTTATTTGTTTTTTATATTTGAAAACTATGTGTTGTTTCTCTTGCAGGCTGATTCATTGCATGTTGAGAGACAGTATAAAGCTCTGGAGGAAGAGGTATTTTCCCCCAAACCAGGGCTCCTGTGGCTCTATTACTATGCTCCCTCCCCAATCCCCTCTTACTTCTCTTGGTTTTCATATAATATAGCAGTAAATAATTTATAGCATTATGTTTGTGGATTTAATTTAAAGTTCGACTGATTTGAGAAATAGAATTGACATTCATAGATACAACTTCTTTGGCATACCTTGAGAAGGAACAACTTTGATCTTCATATTTTGAAATCTAAATCACAAGAAACTGAGGAGAGACTGGAGGAGGTTACTTCAAGAGTTGAAAAGGTTGTGCATTGTCTATGCTATCATTTATTATTATTTATGTTGTTCTATTTTATTTTATTTTATTTCTTTTATGATTGGTCCTATTTTACACCTTCTGGTTTTAGTGGTTAGGAAGTTAATATGATCCATTCAGTGAGACTTCTTTCTTGTGCACATAAAGAAAATGCATACATATAGCCATGGAATTTTGCACAAACAACAAGAAATGTAAACTGAGGATACCTGGAAAAGGGCCTTTAGTATTGAGGGAAACTGCAAAATTCTATAGGGGAAGTCAATTGTTTTTTTCTGAAATACTTGACCATTCATTATTGTAAGATACTATTGCCAATATTCCAAAATAATTTGGTTTCACAGACTTATACATTGTCTTATTTTCTAAGGGATTTTATGTTGCATATTGTTAATTCTCTGTTCTTTAGGTAGGAATTGTCAAGCTCAGGAATCCAATGGTGACCGAAACGGAAACCAGTCGCTTGAGCTTAAATTAACTATATGGTATAGTGTAAATTTACTTTTTAACTTGACCTTTTCTAGTGAACTGCCAAGTAGTAAACTCTAGTATGTGTGCGTATTATGGCCCAACCCCAATGGAGCAGGGTTTTGGATGATATACCTCATAGGAATAGGAGGCAACTAAGAAAGCTAGTTAGTTGCTATCAGTTAGGCAGTTAGATGACTCTGATAGTTACTGTAGGTTGGGCAGTTTAATAGGGGACTTGCTGTCTTAAAGTTGGGTTCATTTTCTGATAATTGAATAACAGAACCATCTTTGGTTGTAAGGGGAAACCCTTCGGGAGACTCTCACTTTTATTTGCAAAACACCAACCATTCTTCGGGAGACTATCTTTCTGTAATAACCCCATATCTGGGATCCTAAGTCCTAACATTCTGGTACTGGTAAACAAGACATATCAAATTGAAGGTATAAATATGTTGGCACGAATGTCAGTTTAGGAATACATATAATCAATTCTAATTCAAAGTATAATATATTTTGGTCAGAGTCTTATATAATGCTCAATATGAATTTGCTTACTTCATTTGCAATTTAACATTTTCCTACACATTAATGAGGCTTGGTTGAGATAGATTATAAATCCTAGCATTAGTTGATGTTATTCATCTTTTCCATTTCAGATGGGTGCCATTGTAAATGAACAGTGGATTCAAGTTCAGCATCTTGAGCAGGCTCTTCACATTACCAAAGTATATACCGTTTATTTTATAGTTTATATTTTGGGAAACCTTAACAGGATTAGATCATATGTATTTTGAGCTTTTCATTTATTTTCTATTTGCACACTTGTGTGTGTGTGCGCAAAGGTGAGGACTCTAAAGGCTCAAAGACTAAAAAGCGTTGCAAGATGCACATTCTTGAAGGTAAGTGTTTTGAATAGCTAGTTTGGGCGCTTCTGACTAATTTTTTAATGTAAAAATAATTAATACTTTATCAAGTCTGGAATGGAATTAAGTACAATCGTCCAGTGTGACATTTCTTGTTTAAAGATATGTGAGAAATTGCTAAAGCTTCCTAGCAATAAGCACATTAATATATTCCATTAGCCATCATTTCTTATCTCCTTTTCTGTATCATTGTTTGTTCCGTAGTTTTTCAACATCCTTCTTGATGATCTTCGGGCACTTGATTCATATGTATTTGGCGAAAGGACTGCAGTCAGTTCACTCATCTCAAAGGCTATGGATAAGTTGAAGAGATGCTCCTCACTGACCAAAAAGTATCACCATCAGGTCTGCATGGAAACATATATGAGCTTTTAGTTATATTTGATAGATATTTCGAATTTCTAGATCAAAATGGTTTTTTATTATTTTGAGGATGAGAAGTACATTCTCCAAACAAACTTGATATTTGAAGCTTCGTGATATCACGTGGTTTCTCGTACCTATTCCAGCAATGTGCATTCTGAATTTCAAATTTTTTAACTTCTATTTTTTTGCGATGCTGTGCTTGTCGGGGATACGTGAAGCCTGTTGAGATTTTATTCTCTAGCATTTTAAGGCTTTCCTCTATCAAGAAATTATATATCTAAGCCGCTGCAAAATTTTTAACAAACGTGTAGCTTCAAGGTTTCATCAAAGATCAGATGGAGAGAAATGAATTGACTGCCTCTCTTGCAAATGAGGAATTAGTCTTCTTCCTGGTATTCTTAAAGCTTTCAGTTTACTTATGAAGTACAAAACTTGGATAAATTATAGGATTTTAGAAGTTCTTTATAACGTGTTCAATTCTTTTACCAAAGTTACATGTTTTCAGGCTTCTGCTCTAATCATCTTGCCGTTAATGAGTGCTTGGATGTTGATCTCTTCGTAATTGGCACGCAGGCAAGGTTAACAGGAATACTGCTTTCTACAGTGTCAACTGACAACTTTCTTCCAACACTTCTCTCCTTCTACAATGTTAGTGATGGTGGATTAATGTAGTTTTTTGACCTTGTATCAGTGTATGGTTGCATATAGCCGAGAATAGTAGCATTTCATGCAACTTTATTTTATGTACATAACCATCTTGAAAGTAAATCGAAAGAGATGGATTACCCGTGTTTAGTACGTGTTTCGAAATACAAGTAGGGAAAAATCATGTCAAATCCACAAATGATGCAACAATTACAATGAATAGCTTTAGTACGCGTTTAGTTTTAGCTTTAAGTTAGATTTTTTGAAATTATGTTGAAATACCAAATATTATAATTTTATGTAATTTTTCACGTAATTAATTTAATGTTGAAGAATTACTTTTGAGTTGAAACAACTTTACATAGTTTTTTATTGAATTTTATTATTAATTTGTCTTTATAATAAAAATTACTTCAATTTTAATAACTATACAATGTATATTGAAATATCTATTTCTAATATCAATCTCTCTCTTTCTTTACATTATATATGTATTGATTTCTCTCTTTCTTTGCATTATGTATGTATTAATGTTTATCAAGATTATATAATTCTTATATGAAAAAAACTAGTTCAAAACCAAAATTTAGATAAACTAAATCCAATTAAAGATTAATTATACATCTTAAGATAAACTAAATACATTTCTTACAAGATTGACTTTAAATCAAGCACATAAAAATTAGCTATCAAATTTAGTTATATTTTGTGTGGATTATGTTAGTGTTTTAATTTTTTTAAATAGGAAATATTTAAGAATTAGAGACTAATGTAAATAAAAATTAAAACAAGGATTTTTGTTTTTCAGTGTGGCGAATAATACTAGAACATGCGTAGTGTGTTTGTTAAGGTCGGGGACAATATCGGAGCTAAACTCTCTTTTTTCTGTTTATCCATGGAATTTCTATCCGATAATAAAACCTTATCTGATCTTAGCTTCATCCTCATCCTTGTGTGAACCAGTTGTCTCCACCACCAGGACCATGGAAGAAGCATCATGGGAGCAGAGGCTGCAAGCCTTAACCCACATCCTAACGAGTCCCACAACCACCCCATCCCTCCACTCTCAATTCTTCATTGCCACCCAGATACCCTGCTACCTCAACTGGGACTACCCTCCCTTCCTCTGCTCCAACCCCAACCTTCTCAGAACATGGCTCCGCTCATTCTTCCTCAAAAGGGTCTTCGGAACCACTCCTCAAACCTCATGGAGATCCAAGTGCCCCTACCACCAACCCCCTCCCTTGATTCTTGCAGAGGGAGTCGAGGAACCCCACTGGGGACCCCAAGAAAGAAGAGCTTATGTTAGGAAGAGAATGGCTAGGAAACTTCGCAAAAATGTTAACCCTGTTTTACACATTGTAATACCAAATCTTTTGTTGTTGTCGGCTATGATTTGGAACCCCTTTCAATCTCAAGATTGATTCTTACCCCTTTCATCTTATGATTTCGGAGTATTTTTTTCTGTCCCAAGACGACATCCTTTTTCTTGTCTTTCTTATATAATAATGATTACTAAAATTAATCGACATCCATGCAACAACCGATTCTTCTAGCTCGGTATTAGATTTAGGTCACAGGGAGGAACACAATCATTAGTTGCCGCCTGACAATCCTTGTTCAATATTTTCTATTCAATCAATATTTTTCTAGTGTTGGTTTTGGTTGTTCTAACCATTAAACAACCAAAACTAGAAAATCCTTGTTCAACATTTTATGTTAATTTATCAACTTATTTCAATCAATACGTGTAAATGCAATTCAAGGTACTCAGAACAATCAAACCAACTGAACAAGAACAACTAATTTCTTCAAAGGATGTGCTTTCGGCAAACTGTTATGTTTCCTTACAAAGACTAATTAGAGTAGCTACTACCTTCAGGCTGGAATATAATTATTTCAAAGCCCTCGTTTTTATAGGAAAAAACTTGTTCTTATAATGTAAGTTAAACTTTATTTTAGTATCTACATATTTTTAAAAATAATGACATGTTAGGAAACGCACCACAGATAGATACTTTCATACATTCCTACTGTAAGACTTGACGACAAAAATGTACATAGAACTTTTTTCGTTGTTGTATAATAAGCAAAATGATGAAACTTCCTACACGGGAGAGTTGTGGGGGAGTGCAACAAATTCAAGCTCCTAGTCGTCATCAAGTGCTGTGAATAAGGTGGAAAAGAATCAAAGTCTTCGGAAATGGAACGTGCTTCTCTTGGACTAACGCCTCTAATTGAAATGGATATGTTCCCTTCGTCACTTTCTCCTTTTTCACTCTTTTTCAAAAAAAAAATATTTTCTTCTGGACAAACTCGACAAGTATAGTTCCGCCAATTACGCAATCAATTTCAGGAAAAATTCCAAAAAAAACACAAGTTAATTAATAAAGTTGACCAGCTTTTTTCGATAGTTGGATTGGAAGAGTTGAGTTCAAGAAAAAACTATATTTCTTAGACGTATTAAGGGTGGATTCTACACTATATGTTACAAACATAGTGTCAGAACTAGTTAATGTTTAGTTTATTATTTTTATATTAACTACTGATTACTAATTCTCACACACCTTCAATATGTTAATAATATATTCAATGGTTATCATCACTTTGACCTCTATAAACCACATCAACAATTTCGACATTCAGACTAGTTTTTTTAACACGGTAACATGGTACAGGATTTAAGCATCTAGCCATTTTACACTTTTATTTTGTTTTATGAAATTAAAAAAAGATTGTAGGTGCACCTTCTTCCACCATTGTGGGGTATCTGATAACCAAATCAAAATAAATCTCATTCAGAGAAAGACACAGATATCAGATCTACACAAACCTCTATGCCATAAATTTCTCACTTTCAGATTGTTCATTACACTTTTTCTTTGCCTACCTGTTTACGATGGTTCTCCTAATTGTTTTAACTATTTGCCAGAAATGCAATATCTGAACATAATAAAATAGTCACATCCACTCACAAAAATTTATGCTTTCACCCATATTCGAAACCTATTCTCATGTTGAGACTTTCACTTATTATATGGAAGATTTTGGCAACCTATTCAAGACTTTTCTTTCTTGTTTCAGGTTAATGCAACCAATTCAGTTACATGTGGATCCCACCCTGCCCACTCCTTCATTACATTTACCAGCATAAAGAAAATTTAGTAAGATCACCTTCCCTAATTATTTCATATGGTGGCCCCAAAATAGTAGTTGGCATGTATGACACACAATTGCACCCTAAAAATGTATAAGAGCAGGTGAGTAACTCAGCAAACCTAACAAAAGAAAAAGTTCAAATTCTACTCCACATCTTATACCTCACACTCACGAAGTGTCCTCTATCCTATCAGCTCCATGCACTTGGATTTGAAAAATGATCTGAAATAGTACAATGCAATGCTTGTTTAGGCTAAGGAACCATTTTGTTTTGTCACAGTTTGGAGTAATAATACATGCTTATCTAATTGAAAGGGTTTTATATATCAGCATCCTAATCAGTAGTATGTATAAATCTCATTTTCTAATAGCAACGGTTTACTTTTGATTCCTTAACTATTAGCATTTGTCCAATGGTAAAATGCAATAGTATGAAACATTGGCAAAGTTTGATTAAGCAACTTAGATGTCAACACCTAGTGCACCCTTCTCAGAGAAAATTTGAAGTTACTTGCTGAGAGTTTTCTCAAAAAATGCTAAGAAATATAATATTTTAACTTCAATTAAAAATTTAGAAGTGTAAGTCAAATTCAGTTATAATTTTAAATGGGAAGAACCAAAAGTAATAGAAGTCTAACTCAGTTACTGATCCTGCACTGACTTTTAAGTATGTATGCACATTCACAAAGAAAGATTGAACAAGCCTTACTTAAGGACGGTCACTCTCAACATAGATAAAGCATGGAAGCACATGCAGTGTGCACCAAATGCTATTATTTTCGTGTCCTACCAACTCCTCAATCCACGCATAATTACACGCCAAGGCCTTCCCTTGTCTCCTTCTTGTTTCATTCTTTCCTTGTTGTCCCCTTATCTTCTTCCAAGCTTCAACTTTTTTAGAACATTATCATATATATAAATCTTTGATTAATTTTACAACTGGGTTTTATTTTTGGACTGAATCGCAATCAATCACCGTATTTTCGTTGGTGGGAATACTATGATCCATCATGGGGTTGATGTTTGATGACTAATGTCCAAAAAGACTAAATGTGAAAGCTAATTATGGAATCTATTTATCAATAAGCAATACGTCAGGTCTACCACGCGCAACCATTTATTTAATCACAACATTTATTTTCTTTAAATACGAGTTTGAGGGAAGGGCCAAAAAGAGTAAATAGCCTTAGGTATTAATTTGACTCTTTAAAACTGAGATGTATTTAAGTTATATAACTACTAGTTAAAAAAATTTAAAAAGTACCATGATTTAGAACCAAAAATCTTAATAAAGTTGATAGAGTTCGGTTGCATCATTTTAGCCATCCTTTTTTGACAACAGGTAGCACCATAAATACACTGTAGTGTGTTTATGGACCGCTCTGGATATCAATGTAAATAAAAAATAGAAGGCTTTTTATTAGGCTGGAATCCAACGGTATGAAAGCTACGACCTATGAATGCAATGGTTGCGTCATAATCTATGGTGCAACTACTGATCAATAAAGAGTTTGCTTACACTAAAGGAAATATGAAAGACGCTAATTTAATGTTAAGCTCTCTCATGATGCGGCTAAGAGAAAGTTCTGAATCTAATAACCAATTTTGCACTTCCAATGATGCTGTTTTCCATTACCATACAAGCAGAGTCCTCAAAATCTTACATACATAATCTGATTAACAAAATAATAATGTTATATCATCACGTCAAAATTTACTAAAAACATCTAATGGTTACTTCATGACCATATCCTATATAGATGGTATCCAAATATTAATCAGCTGAAGTTTCTTTGAGAGGGACCACAACCATCCAACTTTGCTCCATTTACACCTAATAAGTGAGAAAAATTTTCAAGGAGAGAGAAAAGGAAAGGTTTAAGAACCTCTATATAAAGATAGTTAGGCAATTACAACTTCTCATCAGTATAGACCATCTTCCCCCTCTTCTGTTACCAATGGCTCATTTGTCAAACTACATTTCTTTCCTTCTCTTCACCACCCTTTTGTTGGCTCTTCAAACCTCTGCAAGAGACAGCGAGTTCTTCAGTAAAGTCTCCCATTTCGACAACAACAATGTCAAAGAGACAGAACTTCCCAACAAAGAAGCACCAGAAGTAAATAAGGTTGAGCAACAACCACCTTTCATTCCCGAGACTGAAAACAGCTATGGCCTATATGGTCATGATGAGTCTAATCAATTTCCTTCCACCACCACAACAAAAAATGCCGCCTCTTACACCACCCCCACTTCTTACCATCCCTACAAGACCGAGCATGAGGACAACAACAAGTACTTCAACAATGATGCCTATAACAATAGGTTCGCCGAAACCGGTTACGACAACAACAAGTATTACAACAAGGATTCTTATGGGGGTAACCAATATGAGTTAAGCGACACAAAGTACCCAGAAGAGGGTTACAACAACAACAAGTATCACAACAACTATCAGAACAACAACCAGAAGTACTACAACAACGATGCTGACACTAACAAATACTACAACAACAACAACAATTATAATGGAAACGGTAACAGGTACAACGGTGAGAAGCAAGGTATGAGTGACACAAGGTTTTTGGAAGGTGGAAGGTATTATCATGATATTCATGCGGAAAAGCAATATCCTGCAAACTATGGCGATTCATCCAGGGGAGTGAACACTAACAAATGGTACAACAACAGAGGTGGCAACTACAATGGGTACCAGAACCAGGAAGAGTTTGAAGATGAACAAAACTTTGAGCCATGAGCTTGGATCGCTGACAAAGTGAAGAGTTCACTATATTTTTCAGAACCGCTGTGGGTGTTTAATGTTTTTATTGTGCTTCAGATTCAAGAAAACACAAAGTAATAGTGTATGTTAATTATGAAGGGCTTTTATTTTATTTTTTACTTGGTAGTACTTCTATTAAGTCTTGTTTCACGAATTGCATTGTCTCTGTCATGATCTGGAAATATCGCATGAAGTGCTAGAGCATAAGCAGTTTTTTGCTTATCACCTATTAATAAGTTGTATAATGTTAAGTAAGCTTGCCTGTTACTTTCACATTTTTTCTCTTCCCCTTTTATGCTCTCTTTTTTGGCTAAGTTACAAGATATAACAGATTCAAAATTCCCATTTTGCCTGACCTACTCTACCTACCCTGAAATTCAGATAGATACCATTTTTAATTTTAACGTTGTATAGTGAAGTGGAGTCACAAAAGGTCTTTCTGAACAACTGTTCAAGTGGGTTCATTCACCCAAAGATTTCCCCCTTTTCTTAACTTCTGAATTGGCCAGTTTAATTTTAGCAGCAACTAAGTTACAAATTTGAGCATCTTTATAGAAAGTACATAATATATTCCACTAAATCGAGATAATTTTGTGAGTTACTTGTAGGGGGTTGTTGCAAATTGCTTACATATAGGTGGATAATTAGTGAGAATAATTTTGTGCAAGTAGTAAATTACTGATTGATGAATGGTTATTTAGTGTGGCAAGGCAACAAACAACTGTGAAAGCTATGTGTTGGTGGCAGATTAATTATAGATTGCGGGTATATTGCTTGGTATGGTAACTGTCTTTATCTGCTGCCTCATAAATTGCACTGTATTCGCCAACCATTTGACAAAATATAGTTCCTTCCTGACGAGGATACTTTTAAAACACAAGTTTTTTATTTATGACGTTCAATTCAAACAAATCCACTTGCCATGAGTCTCCGCCAGTTATGGTGCCAATAAAACTTCCTTTTTTGTTTTCAGAAAAAAAAAAATGAAAAAAGACTTTGTTTTACTGGCATAAGTCGTAAAATATAATTGTAAGCTTGATGACTCTGAACTCAAGAGTTCACCATCGTGGAAAATAATTTTACACTAGTTATTGACTTTTCAACATAAAATATTTAATTTTTTAAAAATATATATTATATTATTAAAATAGTATAAGAACTATGCATTGAGTCATACTATCATCCAATAGTAAATTATCATGTATGATGGTAAAGCTTTTTAATTTTTATAATAATTACCTAAAAAATCATTTTAATAGAAATGTAGAATTGGATTTGATCACTTTAAACAAGATTATGAGTTTATATCAATATGATTATATAAATGAATGATAAAATATATTTTTACTTTATATAAATATTTACTTCCAAACTTTAATGGTCACAACCACAATTAATATATCTCAAATTGTTATAAGTGAATGATAACTTACATTATTTATTATTTCTTTATCTCTTAATAATGAATGTGTGTATAAATTAGTGTAAACGTATCATCATTACACATAATTACATTTATGTAAAAAACTGGTTTTAGAAAAAGAAGAAATTTTGGGACGACCACTTACAAAAATAATCTAATAATATCACATTGTTTTAAAAATAATTAATTAATTTCACACCCACGAAAAAATTATAATATAATCTTAAGTAATTTAATAATAGATTAAAATTAATTTAATATTTTCGTATAATTCATTATCATGTGTGGTTATGCTACCATGTTGTATTTTTAATGAAACACTATAATATTCATGTAGTATTTTTTTAATATTATGTTTTTAATACTAAATATTATTCTAACTGACATTTTTAATAAAATTTCTCCTCTCAACATATAACTATGTTGTATGTTTTAATTGATAAAATAACTTATAATGTTGTTTTAATATTTTTGTATTTTATATTTTTCATGTTAAATGCATTTTGCAATGTTTCATCCTCACCTAGTTTGTATTCATGTTAAGATAACACTTTATACTTATCAATAATAATATTGATATAAATTGTAAAAGATGTTGACATTAATAATTGATAAAAGAATAGTTTGATATAGATATATGGTGTAAGGGGTGTTTGAAATTTACATTAACAACAAAACTTGTTTTCGTTGTGCAAGAGGCATGAAGTTAGAGAATAGGGGTGTAAAAATAAGAAGGTTCATCATTCATGAGGCCCAATAGAGATGAACTTCACAATGGACAGTGTGACACCAACTTGGTTTTGTAATTTATAGATATTTGGTTTACCAGTGTAATTTGTAACCAATATTTTGGTTTAGGGTTGGTCCTATAATTTTTTATGTTAGAAAAAAAAAAGGTTGAAATTGCAAACTATATTATGTAAGAAAGCCCACGAGGGTATTTGGATAATGGGCCACATTTGTATAAGAACTAAATTAAAAATACATAAGGAATGGAAAACCAAAAGAAAAAAATTAAAAAGATATTCACGGCAAATCAGGAGGCAATCATATAAGTGAATTTAAAAGATTACATTCAATTTGAAATCTTAAAACAACACACTTGTAAGTTTTTTCATTTACAATAAACTCATTTTGACTAAAGGAAAACCTTAATTGTGTTATAGATGAAATGAAAAATCCAAACTTTAATATAAAGATCAAATTAAGAATTATAAATTAATATATTAATTTAACGCTACTTTATAGAAATTTAAAATGCAAATAACCAAAATCAGAAACACGAGAGTGTCGTACCAAACAGTACTCAGGCTAAACAAATTTGAGTGTCGTGTAATGTTGAACATAAATTTCACTTGCGTGTTGCGATAAGCAACAACTGATTATAACAGTGAAGTAACTTGTTCATCATTGTTGACCTGCAACTTAAGCGATTTTTTACCAATCAATGGCGACAAAAAGTGTTTAAAAATCCAACACTTTTACTAATTAAGCCACACCACGCATAGATTAGATATATCTTCCCAACCGTTTGGATGTCGACTCCTCCACCAAACTCAAAAGCTAAATGCCCCACAAAAAATAACATCCATTCTCTTTAATCACTTACTAATTACTACACCCCTTTTATTTTTCTTCTTCACTGAAACCTGTTAACAATGTTAAGTGTTACCCCTAAGAAATTTCTAAAATGGCACTAAATTAAAGGTTTATTCCAACCATATATGTTGCTGTATTTGTTGTTATTATTATTAACTTTCTTATAACTATTTGTTATGTTAATTCTTTACTTTCATTTTACTTATGAAAATTTGAATTCTCTTTCTATTACATGGATCCTCTATGATACATTTCTTTCTCTTCGTTGTATATTTTATTTTACTGTACCATCAAATTATATGCATACAGTTTCTCAAAAAAATAAAGCTTAGCTCAAGTAATGTTCTGCAGGTCCAGTGGGACCAGATTCTTAAATATCTGATGTTTAAGGAAGCATACTAGTTAGGAGACACGTAAATTCACCATTGGTTTCCCCAAAACATTTTTTTTTACTTTGCTCTGAGTTTTCTCTGCGATCATCATTTTCCCATAAACTTCTCAGCGGAAGGCAGAGACACCATGCTTGCAGAGGTACTAATTCTGTGCTTTCCTTGTATTTTTTGCGCAGATAAGAACAAAGATTTTCTCCTATTGTGCCTTCTTTCTTCATTTTCTTCTGCCATTCAGCATCTCTTGTCCCATCTACTTCCTTTTCAACTGGTTTATTAGTTGTTTCACTATTTTCTCAGTGAAAGATCAAGACATATTTTGGGGCCTGTTTAATGCAATTTGATCCACAAAATGTCAATATGTTGGTCCGTCAAGTGTTTAAACTGGAATGAAACTGAACAGTCTCTGGTTTTGCTCTCTGTGAATGCCTAGTCCATTTTGTTTTATCTTGTTAGATTATTAGTATTCTTGATTGTTAGATTTTATGAAAAGTGAATTGAATTCCTGCTATTGTGAGTTTGTTGTTGGTTCTTCTAGGATTTGACATGCTTTGGGAATATTTTATGAAAGTGCTCTTGCATGTCATCCAAGTATTCATAGTTTGAATTTTCTGAATGAATTGATATGAAGAGAAGATAAACGTGTCCACCAATGCCCATAAATTGTGAATTTTGCGATTGGAATGACATACAGAAAAGACCCCATTAGTGTCTTTAGTTAGCACCATAATGCTAGTAGTTGTTGAATCAGTAGTCACATGAATTAACGTTTCATTGAAACCATCAAAGTTTGTTGTCCAAACTTAATGTTAGGAATGTAACTTGAACTAATACATCAGTCCTAATTATATCAAAATGTCCTCTTTTTTAATGCAGGACAGAAAAAGAGGTGAAAAACACCGGTCCCCTATCAGGATGTTAATAATAATTTGATAACTTTAGTAGCTAAAGAGTTATAGCAAGGAGAGAGAAAGATCAAATTGTTCATTTTGAGCATAACATGTCATAATTAGATGGTGTGGGTGTAGTTTCACCGAAGTGTCTGCCTCAATGCAAAAATTATCTGTACAAGCATCCATCTTATTTTGAGTAACTATTTTTTATAATTTATATTGATAAGTAATAAATCTGAGTGAGTTGCACATGAAGTGGGCCAAATCTAAAAGCAAGAGGGAACAAAACAAGGAACAGTTTAAGATGTACAGCAGGAGTGAGTATTTGAAAATATCTGGAGAAATGAACCCATACAGACCACTGAATCGTAATATTGCATTTTTAAACATAAACACCGATCATTTGCTAATCATGCCGACAGTTCAATCTCCAATTTTTCCCAACCTTATTTCCCTTAATAGTTCCTGCACGTTTTTCTTTTACCATTTCACAAAGGAAAACAAAACAAAACAAAAAACAGTCTCGGTTAGGCATAATGCTGATAGAAAAACTAGAAGGAACAAACAATTAAATTTGTTGTACCAACAATTATCCTAGTAAAGTTGAAAAAACACTTGAAGCTTTAGTTGTGACTTGTTAGTATTCTTTATCCCATACATAGTTACTTAGGTTTTTTAACTTATTAGTACTGTTCTCCAGTCATATCAGTATTTCACTTTGATAATCTGTGTAAAGGTTTGTAGTAAAGGTTAACATAGTCAAACTCTAATTCTAATAAAAGAATAACATCAAAAGCATATATTGAGCTGAATCTAAGTTTTGTCTTTCTTAAATAAGTATATAAACAAGGATTAGTATGCTCAGAATTTACTGAGACAGAACCTACCCACCCAGTTGATCAGAATGCGATGTCTGAACCTTGGAATCCATACAGTTAGAATTAAATATCTTGCCGACTTGATCCCCGTCTGGGATTCTTTTGATGGATATTCTTTAATAATACAAAAGCTTGTGAGCGTTAGGAAAATAATTTTAAGACTTGACAACTTCTGCTAGGAAAGAGTTGCATTGTCATGTCAACTAGATTCGTACAGCAAATAATAGATACTTCTACCACAAGGAGGATAGTAGTTGGTTATGTACTGATAATATCCATTGTATATTTTAAAGTTCCTATAGAGGAGATGTCATTTTATTCATCATAAATTTAAATTTGGATCTTTTTCTTTGAATATTCTTGTAATTAAGACACTGAATTTTTGGACGTGCACAGATTTTTTGCTGGAATTATATAACCTTTCAATTGAACTAATTTAAAGTATCTCATCTCTTCTCAGAATGATGAAATGCCAATTGGTTGGCCACTTGGGCTTGGCTTCTTGAACATGAGACTTAGAGTTGGGGAATCCCTCCCTGCAGTTTCAGTGGCACCATACCGATTGCACGTGCCATCCACTAGTTTCTCTTCATTTTCATCCTCTAACCTTGATACAGAGGTGTTCTATTCTTTTTCCTTTATCATAGTTGATTTCAAAAAAATGCTTTTACTCGTTGAGATTCAATGAATATCACTTTGGAACATAGATAATGCTGCTTTTTCATAAATCCGTAAAATAAGTATTATTACTCTTTTTATGGACCAAGAAAAATGATAATGCTTATTATAGTTTATTATTCTACTGCTTTTGTTTTGCAACAAGAAGTCCACGGCATCGTTCTTCCAAGACAACAGTGTATCCCTTGCCCAGCTAATTGGAATTAGACCAGGTGAAAGAGGACGGTTGTATTTCCCAAACTCACTACGGTTTGAAGAAAGGAAGAAGAAATTAGCAAAGGTTTCTGGTTCTGATGGCTCTAAAGTGGATATGTCTCGAGTCATTTGCATACCCTTGCTAAAGATTAGAAAGAGTAAGAAGAGTTCAAGGAACTAGAACATCATTGTACCATTTACCAATTCATAAATCTATTGTTGCTCCGAGTCAAAATCAACTGAAGATTTCGAGTTATTTCAGCCAGTTTTTCTTACATGACCCGTTTTAACATTTACAAGTTTGTTGTGTCGTTTAATTATTTCATACTAAGGGAAATAATAAAAGAAGGTTACTTGTATTTTCTTACTGGAATCCAAGTTTGATTGCATTTACATTAT
The DNA here is from genome assembly GCA_016859785.1 of Macrotyloma uniflorum. Taxonomy (NCBI): domain Eukaryota; kingdom Viridiplantae; phylum Streptophyta; class Magnoliopsida; order Fabales; family Fabaceae; genus Macrotyloma; species Macrotyloma uniflorum. The sequence goes on along the minus strand of BDMB01000010.1, from coordinate 416,003 downwards.
TTGATTTGACCCTTTCACTACAATAGACTGCATTTCCTATTTTCTCGTGTGCTACCATTATTTTCTTTTCTATCATGATTTTCTCTCTGTTCAGTAGAGACTAATCTGATTGCAATTATTGTTGAGCCTACAAGGTAGAAATCGAAAATGGATTTTCAAAATTGTGGATCGTGCCCCAATACGTGAATGCTGACTGCATAACCAGTATCATTTAAATATGGGGTTAGTTGGAAAGTTATAGAAACCGAAGCAAACGATATATCGATATCAATTGTGGTGTAATATTGAAGACATGGTAAAGTATAATTTGGAGTGTTGCAAAAAGGCTATTATTGGGGGGATGAAAATTTGAAGGGTGAGGAATGTGACAGATAGGAGTACATAGTTATAGATGGTGAATATTAGTCATATCATCAGCACTGAAGGCAAAATATGGAAGCTGGAATCCATATGAGAAAGTACGTGCATCGTGCATGACCCACATAGGTGTAGATATATTCACTACAATCTGAACGCACCAGTCGCTATTGCCCTTTCTCCTTTCTACAAGAATATGATTGGATTTTTCCGCCCCGATTTAACTTCTTAGAGTACATATGTAAATTGTAAAGTAAAATGGTACGAGTTAATTTATTTAATTTCAACTTACTTTAAAGCAATAATAGATACATTTATATTTTTTCCACTGTACATAGAATTAATAAAAATGGAACTATGCAAAGTAACAACATTTACACAAGAAGTATATTTTTGAAGAAAAGAAAGGGAGTGTAAGATGATAACTTTTGAAGAGTCGGGGAAGAAAAGGGGTGTAGAAGCAGAGTGGATGTAACTAGGCCCAAGGAACACAATGGAGGCCCATGTCATAGCTTGTGCAAAAGTAACAAACAAAAAAATTGGTAAAAAAGAAATAGCAAAACCCCAGAAAGCCAAAACCCCTTCCTCTTGATTCTTAACGATGTCCGCCGCCAGGTGTTTGCTGCGCTCCGCCGCCTCTCGCGCTGCCGGTGCGGCCAATCTGGCAGCCGGAGCTAGACCGAGACCCGCACGATCTCCGTTTGGTCTCCCAAAGCAAACCTCAATCTCCAATCGCGTTTTTAGGTAACCGCGTTCCTCTCTCTCTCATTTTCCCAAACTTTTTCAATTTGATTAAAAAATTCTTTTGTTTGGGACAGGTTACCGGTAGAAGCGAGTTTCTGCGTGGAATCGATGCTTCCTTATCACAGTGCTACTGCTTCCGCATTGCTGAATTCGATGCTCTCTGTGTCTCGCCACTCCTTCGGTTGGACCCCTGAAGGTATTCCCCCCAAACATTTTCCTTCCATTGTCTTCAATTTAGTTAATTGGATGTGTATGTAATACATATGATAGAAGAGCTAAGTTTATGGATGCTTACATTGGATTCTGAAATGAAATTAAATGAAATGTCATTCTAACGTATTGGACTTACCTGACTCTCTGAAAAGATGCTTAACATTTTACTTGACATGTAAGTTCTAAATTATAATTGTTATTTTTTCTTCTCTATTTGATGGATGGTTTTTTGGTCTAGAATCTAAGGGTTGAATTGCTTTTTTGCCCTTTTGACTTCTTTAACAAAAGTCAGATCTGTTAGCTGAACTCTGGAAGATACATACTGTGTTATGCGAATCGTCCAAGTTTCACAGAAAATTTATTTATACCCTGCGAAAAAAGTCTGACGCATTACTTTCATTACTACGCAATAAAATAGTGAAACATTTCTTTGTTTCTTATTTCTTGGATTCCACAAAAATAGGATGAATTTTTTACTAAAAAAAATGTTTTCTTGTCTTTTTTCCGTTTTCTGTGGTAGGGAAGATTTGTGTGAACAGACTGTTTTAAATGAAAGTGTTGGGTGCATAGGGCAACTATTTCGCTTTTCAAACATTTCATTTTTTTGGGGTTAGGTTCTCTCTCTTGCTCTCACAATGAAAGGATGTATATTTTTTCCTCTTTGTAGGGCAAGAGAAGACTAGATGAAGATCAAGCATCAAAGGTGGTATCACATGGATTTGTTTCAAATTTTGGGTTTTGAAACATTGAGAACTTTACTTCTGTAGGTTAGCGAGAGCATGAAATTTCTAAGTTGAATGTAAAAATGAACACCATAACTCATGAAAACTTATTTTGAGTCTATGGTGCTATTCAATGGTATTTCTTAGTAGCTTTCTAATTATTATATTTAACTTATCTGCAACGACTTCTCGTAACAAAGAACTTTCACTTTCAGTTATTGAGCAATTCTCCTCTCTCTTTCTCTTAAAAGAAGTGTTATACATTGTCGTATTTAGTGCATCCCATAGTTTAAAATGCCTAGACCTATATTAGTTAACATTCACTTAAAAGATAATCACATGAAGATCATACTGATTGATTGTATTCGCTCAGATTGCAATGATGATGTATGATGAATGACAGAGGGTTCGAGCAAAGTTTTATGTAGATGCGCTTGAAAAAAGGTGGTCAAGTAATTTTTTCTTTTGGGATTTTTAATTGTTACTGTACACCTTAATGTCAAACAAGCATTTGCTGAAAGTATATAAATGACTCAAAATTAGCAACAATTAGTTTCCACTTTAAAGTTGCATTTTGATATTGATGTGTAGATACTATTTGTATGCAGACTATGCATTTTGCTTTCGTACTCAAACATGTTGAATTTATATATGGAAATGATTTTGTCAATGCATGAAATTTAATATCATCCATTAACTACACTTCTGCAAACTATTACACTTGTTACGAATACATAGAATTTGAAATTGACCCCAATAGAGAATGTCAGCTATTTCTTATTTAGTTTGCTGGTGCAAAAAACCATTATTACGATGCTAGTGTCACTATGACAAACTTGAGATTCATGTTTGCTAAATGTAATTTCAGAATTGTAGTTCTTGTTGACTTGGACACTGTTAATAATCTCGGGAATGATGCCAGATTCTGGTCTGTAAGTTCGTGATTTGGAATGTATAAAATTTAACACTTCTGTGTGAAATGAGCAATGTGTATGCTGCCGCTCCAAAGTTTTTTATACATTTAGACTTTCTTTGCAACTCTTTATTTTGACTTGGCTGTTTTCTTGTTTAGGGTCGTGATCATTTGCACTTTGGCTTTTAGGCTTGAGGACTAGCCATGTAATGTTTTCGTCATTTCCATTTTGCTTTGCTTTACCTTACTTCGTCCGGTGTATGTTATGTATCTAAATGATTTGCATTTTAAAATTTATTATTATATATTAGTATGACTATTAAATTAACTTGACCTTTTGGTTCTGATTTTGTATGGTAGTATATAAGTTTGAGTTTTCTCAAAAGTTTTTGTCTTTTTGAATTCTAGATGGATGATTGCTGTCAGTGGGTGGGGTGGATCTGCGCATACTTTCAATGGATTTCAGTTTTACTTTGTTAGGCCTGTTTAGAGTTTTTGTCCTTGGTTGAATGTGAAACCTCCAAGACTTAAATTGTACAAGCATCCAGATCTGGTACCATGCTTAGGTATGATTACTCTTTAGAACATTATTGCAACAATTCTTCACCTGCGATTTACAATGATTTGATTCACCCTGTAATTGGAAATGGAATTTACTCCCAGTTCTAGCAAAGGTTACCCTCACCCTTATTTTCAAATGTTACACAAGCAAGCATGTACGATGAATTAAGACGTCAACCGATTAATTTTGGGTGGAGATTCAGAATTGATTTTCAGTAACTTGTGCCAAAGTGATTTTTTTTTTTCTTTTGACGGAGTGGAATAAGCACGCAAACGAGATGCAAAACATCAGATATGTTAAATATAAGAGCAAACGAGCAATTTAATTCCAGCCATAAAGATGGCTTCACTACCTATCTTCAATATCCTGGGGGAGCCTATTGCATGCCAATGTCTGCCTACCTTGCTATACCCGTCTTACGCTTCATCCTATTGTCTCACACAGCTTGTATAAAACTAGAAATGAATTCCTTAGGTCCTGCATATGAGAACAAAAATCACGTCATCATTACCGTTGATAAAAAATACAACCCATCTTTTACACTTCTATACCTTCACAAAATGTATTCATATCCTTTATTAAGTTTAACATTAATTTTAATCTTCTCTCTAACACTGAATCAATTGATCGAGCCATCACATGTCACGCTTCTAATCAATTTAACTAATAATCTCTACAATAGAAGTCACATTTTGAAATATTCTATATGCATGTTTCAAGCAATTTACCTATATTTCTTATAGCTTTTTTTTTTTTACTAGTTCCTTAAAAAAATAGAAAAGAAAAATATGAAGAAAAAAATAAAAAAGAAGTTATACGAGAGAAGTTCTTATATTGAAAGTAAAAAATGCATAATCTGAATCATCAAATAAATAGATATAATAAAATAAATAAACAGTTTGGGTTAAAAGAAAAAAGGATAAAATAGCAATTTTATCTCTTCGTTACTCAATCCTTGAATTCAACCATGGAAATGCAATCGCCTCGTTGAAGGTGGCGATGGTGATCAGAAAATATCACCTTAGACTATTCGATTAGGTTGTGTTCACCTTATTATTTGCATGGTGTTTCGTTTACCCATCTATATTAAACTACAGGTACACCTACGTTGCTTCCATGCCATGTTAATTTAAAACCCCAGTAAAAAAGCAGAATTTTTTAGTAATGATTAATATAATGCTATATCATTACTAAAAAAAAATCTGTTTTTACTCGGGGAGATGGAAAAAGAAAAACAGCTTTGGTTCAGCAACATGAGGAAGGCAGTGATATATGTTGGGTAAGATGGATTTTCATAAATTAATGAACCGAGGTTAAATTGACGAACAATTTTATGTTTGGTTCAACTAGAGAGGACCAAGATTTGTGTAATTTAGGTTGACATGGCATAACCTTTGAAATTTAGGAATGACACAGAAAAGTTTATATGAGAAGAAAGACACCAGGCGCATTTAACTGCAGTATACAAAGTTGAGACCTTAACGATAAAGCACTCTAGCCTGTTCATTTTGTTGTTCGGTGGTTGGGTTCTAACAAACATCTGTAAAAGAAATCTAAACTTCCATGCTATCAAACCAGATTTGGATGGATATATACATTAATTAACAAATTTTTTAACATTTTGGTAATTAATAGGTCTTTATCCTATTCAAACAAACTTCATAGTCTAGCGAGTTTATCAGAATTTTAAATTTTCAATTGCTCTTAACGTTTCAAATTCAAGACTATGTACGGAACAAAAATCCTGATCATGGAAATTTTTTTATGACGTCCACAGCCAATAAAACTCATTACTTATGAGCATGAATGACACCGTGATCATGGAATTTCATTTGGCAAAAAGACAAAAATTATGGACTGTTGACCTTAACCACTGTCTTCTCTTATATGCACCAAAGATATGAATAATGATTGCGCTGCTTCATCAACGTAAACACAGCTCATACCTATGTATACCAATGCTTAAATAAAGTGCAAGCCAATGCACAGGAAACTGCAAAGAAACAGGTGATACGGATAACTATATTAACATAATACTATACTTAAGTTCATTGAATACAGTTGATGATGAAAGATAATAGCAAATCTTGTTCGCTTGACACAAGGTTGTTCAAGTGACATCAACTTAACCCAAAATGATGTCAAGCATGTTAAAGGGGAAATACAAGCTAATTAAAGTGAGAATGTATACCAACCATCCATCACCAGTTAAGTTTACCTTGAGGGTATCCATTGCACCATAAACAAATCATAAAGCTGTTTTTGCACTCTTCTATGGCATTATTCTTCAACCACGTTCACCAATTCATATTCAACCAGAGATAGGTTGTTATCCTCTTTAACTACAAAATCTGCAGGTTCAGTTACCTCGACACGCCCCCATTTGTCAACAGCAAGCCTCATTGATCCCTTAAACATGTCAATCTTTGCATTACGAAGAATTACAGTAGCTCCAGCTTTCATCATATCAACTGCACAGAAGAAAAATGGTCATCTAATCACTTAAATAGAACATATATTGGTACCTCGATGATCTGTCTACACAGATCCATACCCATATCAGATTATCTACAAAGGAAGTACATGAAGGTAACTTTCACTGAAAGAAATCAACTGAAACTGTGTAAATGCAAATGCTTATACATACTGGCTTACAGAGTATGAACTATTCAAATAAAAGTAAACCCATCACTCAAGGTTTTTTTCGTTCAAAATAGAAAGGAGAAAAGGAGTGAAAATAAGTAATGTCAGATAAACATCTTGTCTATATACATTGAATTTTCATAATCCACTCCTATTTTCCTTCCTCTCTTATCGTTACAGACAGTCTACAGAAACAGAAGGCACTAACAAAAGAGTGTGATGTTTTTCAAGACCGTAGATCTGGGAAAGTAAAAAATCGAGATGTAGTTCATCAGTGTAGGCATAGTAAAGTTTAAGCCAAAGTCAATGTGTTTCAAAGAAGTGAAGATTAACCTGGTAGTAATAAGGGCATTCCAGGTTGTGCAATCCCATGAACATTAGAAATCAGCAAATGGCAAGAGAAATATTACAAAAAAGTTGGACCCAGGAAAAAAGTAGTTAACTCGGTGCAAACAAGCATGAAATAAAAACTTGGATAAAAGTAGGTTGTATTGGAATACAAAATTAAAAATAAGACACCTACTCTCATCAGTATCACCTTCTAAGCAAAACCTGTTTTTTCAACACAAAACACGAGAAAAGGAACAATGTTACCACAATCACACTTTCATTTCCACCCAGAATATCATATAGTTCATATCAGCACCTCAAGGAATGGGAAATACAACCAAGATTCTTCCTTCATCACAGGAGCAGAGCAAGAGGCACAGGAATTTACCAATTCTATGCAGGTTAACACATTATGTAACCGAATCAAACCTCTTGGATTAAGATCAGTAAAGCAAAAGAAAGAGATTTCATGCGGATGATTCGGATTAAAAAATATTCAGGTATCAAGCAATCCAATCAAAGATATATGGGAACAAAGGCTTATCTCATATATTGAATCTGCCATTTATGATCCACTCACCACCATCATAGACCCAGATGCATTCTCGAAACTAAAGAACCAAACACACGCAATCTCACAAACCCGAGAACAATGCAGATCGAAAATGAAAACCCCAAATAAAAACTCAAAATTGAGACATATAAAACAGTGCCCAAGTGGAAAGTTTCCGTTTTGATAAAAGAAAAGTAGAAATAAGTAAAAAAGAATAGGTTCTGCGAGGATGGGTAGGTGAAATTGGAGTACCTTGTTCGTTGCGAGCGGTGAAGATGATGGTGCCAGTGTCGTCGCCGATGAGACACTCAGCGATGACAGTGGGTTTGATGTTGTGGGCAGAGGAGGGTCGCGGTTTGTGTACGACGGTGTCGGAGGACAAAACCTTAGCCACCAACGTGTGACCGTTGGTTCCAGGTTTGAGCTGATCCACTTTAGTGAACACGGGTTTTCTCTTGGCAGGTTTGTTCACATCTTGCTGAGTGGAATTGGATGATGCCATTGAAATTGAACACTCGATCGATCCAAATAAATCACACACAAACACACTCACTCACACTTCTCTGTAAGACTCCTGTAACAAATACAAGCCCTACCAGAAGAAGAACCAGTTTTATGCATTTTCTTTCGCACCTCCCATTGCACTTCCCTTGTAAATCAAGCGACACGTCGTTTCCACTTCAATCTTCAAACGTCACGTGACTTAAGTTTCCCTTTTTTTATACAATTTACTTTTAATTTAGTTTCTATACATTCGAATAATAATTTCAGTTTTCATATTTTTCATAATTGCCCAATTTCTCTCATATTATAAAACTTGAAATATTTAAAACAAGGAAAATTACAAAAATTATAAATATATAAGACTAAAATCATCAAAGAATTAAGATTAACTACTTAAAGTAGAAAATAATAAATTGAGAAAGTCAAAACACGTTTTTAGCTTTATTTTATTTTTCCTTAATATAAATATGTTATTTTTTTCAACCCAATATTTTTTTAGTCTAATTGGTTTATATTTTGTTTTAGTAAGGTATGTTACATATATGTTAGATAAACTTATATATAAGCATTTTTAAAATGAAAAAAAAAAAAAAAACTCCATAAGGTGATAGAAAATTTTTCTTGTAATTTTTAGTTTTTATGTTTAATATGTAAACAACTTAATTTTAATCTATAGAAAAATTTTGTTTCATATTTTTTTACTAGAAATAATTATGAAGAAGTATGTATAAATAAACTTATAATATTGTAGTCTATGTTTTACTCATCGAATAAAAAATATATGACTGATTATATTTATACATTTTCTTTAAATAGTGTTTTTTTTTATGGAAACCTTTATAGATAGTTTAAGTAATGTTATTAACATGATTTTTAAATCATTAGATAAATTAAGTAAGTTTTGTTAGTTTGTGTGAATCTATTCTTTTTATTTGATGAAAGTTATGTTAATTTATTTGGCAATAAATATCTGAAAGTATGTGAATAATATTTCTTAAAACATTTAGGTGGACATTACATTATTACTATTAAATGTAGAAGATAAGTTATGGTCTCAAACTTTTGCAATAGCTCTAGATAGAATTTGGTGGAGACATAATGAAACTATTTGGTATCTTCTTCCTATTTAGTTGGTCATAGTTGAATGAAATCTATTTAAGTTTTACTTTCCATGACATGAAGCACCCTAGGGATATGATTGAAATGCAAGATGGGTTAAGGTGTTGCCATCCTCCACCAAATAGCTTTGCTAAGGTAAATCAGGATGGAACTGTTTCATTCTGCAGCTGCAGCTACCTTGGGGGGAGTTGTTCGAGATTCCAAGGGAGGCTTTGTTCTACAAGAATCGGTTTTTGCTCTATTTTGGAGGCAGAATTGTGGGTCATGGTTCATGGCATGATAATGACTCATAGTCTATCTATCCAACATCATGTCATTGTTGAATCAGATTGATTAGAACAGATTAAAACAGGAGTTTCAACATTGCACCTTTGTCCATGTTTGGAGGTATTCAAATAAAGTTGTTGATGCATTTGCAAAACATGTTTTACCTTTACAGTGCATATTTACACTGCATTGAAGTAAATGTGGAAATAAAGGACTAGTTGATGAAGGAGTGCATAGTATTGATAGCACTTGTTGGAAGCTTATTATTTTTATAATCATACTGATATCAAAATAGCAGAAAGTTATTTCTGAAACTCTGAAGAATTGAAGTTCTTGATAGTCCTAACTTTGCAGACAATTATATGAGCATTGTTCTAAGCAGGAAGAGTGACCAAGTGTTATTGCAAGATTTGTTTCATAGTTAGTATATATTGAGGTTCTGTGAATCAGATTGACACAAGGTATTTTGTATTTTGCAGGATTCACACTATCATTTGAGATAAACATGTTACCTTTGTTTTCCCCTCTCAGTCCCTGATTATTTTCTAGATTCTTAGCAATTTCATCAGAATAAAGCAAGTGGTGATGAGGTAAACCAGCATAAATTTATAAAGAATGTGTGGCATCTCTTATTTTATATAAGTTTCAGTCACTCGCATAATTTTCATTGTCCGATTAAAATGCATCATCCTATTCAAACACTTGAAAGTCATATATATCATTTATCCTCCTTTAGGTGCATGATTTCCGTTCTGCACATTTTTGTACTTTTGGTACAAAATACTTTAACATGTCTCTAACCATGTAGCTTATCTTTCATGTTTTCCTTAAGTATTACATTTTTACTCCATCAAAGGATATAATAGTATGAATGTAATGGAAAATGGGTGACTGTGCCAATAACAGCATTTTTTCTGACAGGTTGTATCTGTTTTTTCTCAGTTAATTAATGCATGTTTAACAGCAGTTTTTTTTTTGAAATAATTAATTTTAAAATTTGTATAAAAAATTAATAAAAGTAAATAACTTTTTCAAGAAGTTAATTAAACGTACACTTTATATAATTTGACTTCCAGATTGATACGTAATTTAAGGAATTGCGAAACGGATAATTAAAACCAACGTGGTAACCACACCACTCTTGACTTTCTTGCTCTATATCCACCATAAAAAATGGAGATTTTTGCTTCTTAACACCTTTCTTGTTAAATGAAATTAATACTCAGATACTTCATTTCATCGTCTGATTTCTTAAATAAATAAATATAATCAATACATATCAATTGTTTATGTGTCAACCTCAAATTATTTAATATAAAAATATAATTTATAAAATAAATATCTATCTAAATCATTTGGATTTAAAGACATGTTGTATATGTATACTTTCAATACTCATATTATTTATTTATTTATTTAATATTTTATGTTATTTTTTCTTAAGGAAGGTTGTAGGATAACATCTAAATCATAGGAAAACTTAAAGAAGAAAACATAGATATAATATTACAAATACTTCTGTTCTCTAGTTAAATTAGAATTTTTTTTTTTTACAGCTCCATTTAAATTAGAGTTTTTTTCAAACCTATATCATTGGAAAAGCTTTGGCAATAATTGAGAATATAGTGGTTAGACATCATTATTTTTTATTTGATTAGTTTTTGGTGATGGTAACGAAGGTGTATAAAATATTAAGGAAGGAAGCGATGCACCGATCAAACCGACCTTCCTCTCAAAACCATTCAATCCACACAGCTACCCTCATCATTAAATTATGCTTTGTTACTAACCACAACCATAATCATAATCTGTCTCAACTCAACACTTGTGTGGCATCACATATATAAATATATTTTAGATTCTGTTGTGAAACTCAAAACAAAGGTAGAAGCTTGTTGTGAAGAAGAGGAAGAGGATGATGGAGCTCTTGGTGTTAGGTTGCACAGGAATCGTGGTATTCCTTCACGGGGCCCATTTTTTTTTCCATGCTCTTACCCAACACATTGCTCTCTCTTCTCTATATCTAAGGTACTCTCTCTATATCTATCTATCTCTAAAGTTCAATTTGATTCATCTGCATATAGCTATCTCTAATTATTATGCTTCTGTGTTTCTCTGAAGTTTCTTGGGGTTCGTTGGGTGGTAGAGTCCATCGATTCTGAGGACAACAACAATGATTGGATAATGAATGTGCAAGCAAAGTTCATCCTCATCCACTACATATTATTTATCTTCTTGTTACTTGCACTTTCCGTCACGTTTTGTAAATATAATTTACTTTTCAGCACAGGAATAGAAGATGGACCAGAACAAGCCAAATAAATTAAATTTAAAGCTCTGAATATTTCCTTCATCCCAATGTTTATTCTTGTAATAATTTATTTATTGCCAGAACAAAAAATTCAGCTCCAAAATAGGGGTGAATATGAATGTACATGTATGGTTTGAAGAGGTTTGATTTGAAATTGAAAATAAATTCTATACATTTTGTTATGACGGGTCGAAGTTTATTTGGTCTGATTTTTACTTATTTTGACTCATAATAGAGTTAAATTTGAATTTAAATTAAATCATGGGCCAAAATTTGGTATCGACCACCCCTATCTGAAGCATGCATTTATTTATCAGAATGATCATGACCAATGTTAATTTTGATCCCAATTTATATATTTATCTGAATTTGCCAACCATTTACTCGGTGCTGTCAAAGTACAAACAGATACATGATTTTGTGACATATAGGTGGTGGTGTAAGTTGCAGTCTTAAGCATCTCTTCTTCTAACTTTAATTATTGTTTCGGAAGTGGGGCTCTGATACTGATAGGTTCAAATTCCAGATTTTGTAACATTAATTATTTCAGGAATCAAGTTGTGGTGACATATAGGTGGAGTACTTTGCCATCTTCGATTACTGCCTTCACTTAGTGCTGAAATATCAGCTTTGAACTGCTGAATAGATCGGCTTCTGACTGCAGGTGACGACAAGGGAATCAAGTTGAAAGATCAAGTACTATTCTTTTTCCCCCTTGGTCATAGGAAAGCAAAAAGTGAGGCGGTAAACTAGTATAAACTTATGAAAAAAGGTTCAAAATAATAGATAATGAGAATCTATATCTATATAACTATATAATTGAATAATGTGAACTTAATTTGTGGAGGAGGAAAACTTTTTGGGTTATTGGTTTAATGGTAATCTACTTCAATAAGTAGACTATCAAAGACAATTCATAAAATCAAAGGGTTAGTTCTTCTGAACCTAAAACGGATGATGGAGTGATGAAGTATCCAGTTTCGACAGGTGAATTTTATTAATAAAATTGGGACTTTGGCCGAGGTGGAGTTTTGGTTTGATTGTTGCTGGTTTTCTGAATATGGGTATTCAATGAGTAAGGTGTTCACCATGGGTTTGTAATTATACTGTGGCCGCTAATCATTCATCTCTTGGGATATATGTCAAACATATTGTGTGCAATTGGTGCTGAGGGAGTTTAATATAAGATGAATATGAGTTTTCAACCTTATAATTAGGCACAGGCACAATAAATTAATAAATAAAAACACAGGCACAATAAATTAATAAATAAAAACACAGGCACAATAAATTAATAAATAAAAACACAGGCACAATTAAAAAAATATGGTTTTATTTGTGATGAAGGTGTTGTCCTTTTAGGTAAATAGATGGTATATTTGGAGGAAGTTTGAGATGGTGTTTTTGGTGATATGTGACTGTCATGAACTATAAGCTATATGCAAAAAACCAACATGCAATCTTATTCCATATTCTCTTTGTTTTGGATTAATATTAGAATTGGCAGCTTTTCTCTGTAATATATCTTCTTCTTTGTACTTCTCTGAGGCACATCTTGTGCTTGAATAATATTGTTTCTTTAATAACAAAGTCTAGAAAGACTCAATACAGAATGCCTGTATGAAAGGCTACATTAATTTTTATCAATTATCGTGGGAAGAAAATAAATACATTAACTTTGACTATGTTGTTAGATATATTACAAAATATATTTACATACATGTGTGAAAAAAATAATTGACTGTCATCGTGATTTTCTGATCATTGAGAGGGACCAATTGTTCCCTTAGATCAGGTTATCTTTGGTCCGGAGAATATCTTTTTTGTTACTTGTACATTTTAAATGGATGTGAATATTATGCTATCACTTATTTTTATTTTTAATAATTTAATCACCCCTTTTACATATCTTCAATTTGTTTCATCGGTATACACCTACTATTTTGAATCACATAAGTACATGTTAATTTTATTTTTTTAATCATGTAAATATTAATTTATTGGGCTTATCAACATGTGTAGCTTCAGGTGCAAGAGTGCTCTCTTATACTCTTTTAGCAATTTTAGGATGCTTTTGTTCCATTCCCCGGTATATGAATGCTTCCTTTGCATTTTTTTTATTTATTTATTTCATTTTTATATCTAAATTTTTATTACTAAAATACTTCGCTGAGTTCCTATTGTAGAAGATGCTCCAAGTCCAAAATAGATTAAAGAATTCATGAATTCTTCTTCATACAAGCCCTGAGTCCATTAAGGTTAAACTAGTTGGGCCTAATTCTGAAAATTTTGCTTTTGTTGTATGAAGCCGAAAAAATGTTAAACAATAGAGATGAAGAGCTTGGGTAATAAGCAGGTGTTAAAACATATCCTAGGATTCCTTTTGGTCTTTAATGTGAGTAAGATGAGTCTTAGTCAACAATAACAAAAATATCACTTAGCTTCCAAGTCCATAAATCACTCCAACAATGAATTTCATGTCCCCTTCTAATGTTTGGTCTCGCGTCAAAGAATGCAGCACCACCTCCTATCATCAACGCTTTCAAAAAATGATATCAAAATATCAACGACCAAAAATAAACGATCAAAGACTATAAATAGTATCAGTGAATCATGAACAAGAAAAATAATAACAGGACAAAACGGAGAAGGAAAATTAGGAAGAATAAAAACAATTTATTAGTTTAATAAAATCCTCCCGTATGCTTTCACATGGAATACTATTATTATGTTAGCAAAACTAATAATATTACTATTAATCTTACTTATATATACTAATTTTAAATTTACATAAACTCGAAAGACAAATAAAAATTCATTATACAAATTAAAATATCGGAAATATGTTTAATTTTGAAATTGATTTAAACATTTTTATCCATATAAAGTATCCATAAAAAACGTTATAGAATGAAATTCAAGTTGAACAATTTCATCCTGAAAATTTTTCCAGCAAAAAAGATTTAAAATATTTTTATGTTAAAGCATTTAATGAATAAACGACCAGTTTTTTAGTTAACGTTTAGGGGATTTGTTTATAAAGATCTAAATGTCTTCATATTTTAATATATTAGAAAAGTGAGTGGTGAGATATAAACCATTACCCTAAAAAGGTGTTGTAAAAGAATTTTAATATTTCTATTTGAGATTTATCTAGAAGTACAATAATCATATTAGATTGGATATCAAGATAAACATGGATAGTAGTTAAATAAATGAGGAAAATAAAATAAAATTGAGAAAACTGTGTACCTAATTTATTCAATTGAGGTGTGCTTGTTTAACCTATCTAAGAGACGCTGTTGCATTTGGTTTATATGTTTGTGAAGTCAATTCCTCTTGTTTTCTAGAAGATGCAACCTTAGATAGAGATTGACGGTGTGCACCCCATCTAGGACACATGTTTTTTTAACACCACGAATTCACTCCCAAGAGGGACTCTAAATATTCAACATTTTTTTCCCTCCACTCCAAGGTAGCAAATTCTGAACATGCTTAGTATTTTTAATCATTTTTGGCATTTTTGGGGTGCTGTGGATGGTTTGACTCTATATTTGCCATTAATTTCTCGTGATGTGTACCGTAATTTGTACTCATTTGATTTTTCACACGTAGCATCGTCAAAATATTAAACATGTATGGAGATTGAAGAAGTTTGAAGTTCAATAGGATAACCATGAAATGGTGATTTTTCTTTTTTTTTAGAACATATCTAAGTCAGTTCCGATCTTGCTTGTTCAACCAGCTGTGCCAAAGGAATTCAGATTATAAATCATAATTGCCTAGTACCGACAAATTAGAAAGGAAGAAAAAAGATAATATTCATGATGGAGTCAAAGGTTCACATTTGGGTGTTTTTTTAGTCGTAAATCTAGAATAATATTCATGCAGTGGAAAATGTTGTTGGTTTGAGGAACAAAATGGGAATAGAATTTAAGAAGATCACACTCCCAACCACGAAATCAGGAAAGATACGACGTACAAGTTGAATTAACTGAGCGTGTTATAATAGAGAAAAAAAATAATAATGCCAATTACTCTCACTCGTTAATTTTCATTGTTTCTTCGGAAGGTTTTCATGTTGCTCTTAAATTTAGATCACGGTTAGTTAACTTTCTTTCTGAATTTTAATCTATCTCACGGATGCTTCTTATTCTACACCTTACCAAGTTCAATGTCTTCTTTTTTTTGGAATAATTTATGAACTTTTTCTTAACATTCTTAATTACAACTTTTGACTTCTTCAGTGAGCCTTGATATTTTGAAAATTTTGATTCTTTCAACCAGTTTTAGTTGGACAAAATCACGTTTAGAGTTTATATTTATTTTTCGAATATATACATATATATTATGAGAATTGAATTAAAAGTCTTCTCAACAAATTCGGTGTGTTTTATCTTCTGGATTACATATTACTTTTTTTTTTCTTTTTTTTTTTCATATCATTTGATTGTCAACAAAATATATATTATTCTAAAGATTAAAATATATTTTTTATCTTAAAATATTTTTTTATAATTTTTTTTAATTTAATTTTTATAATATTAAAATATCTTATTTTAATTTAAAATTTCATCGAAGTTAAATAGTTATTTAAGAGACAAATAAACTTATTACATGAAAACATTATTTTCTTTCACTCACAATATGAAAATATTTTTCTTTTTGTTTCCCGTGGTGTGACAACGAACATATCAAGGAATTAGGAAAATAACAAAGGTAGGAAAATAAAAAAAATTAAAGAACTTTTATAATTATTAATTTATATAATGTTTGTTACAATCATAAATTTCTTTTATTATATATATATATATATATATATATTCAACTATATGATATTTATTATTATATATTTTTACTTATTTACTATATATATATAGGTCACGTAAATTTGACATATTCTCATCTTACAAACACATCAGATTCAAAAATTATTTTTCTACAACCGACCCAAAAATTTGTATTCTTTATTTTACCAAACCCATTTTCGAATAAACCTTTAGAGTTAGAGAAAAAAAATATGCATCTAGGCAATGCATGATATGATGTTGAATTTAAAATCCAATAAGTTGATGGTGCTATTGGATAGCTTGAGGGAGATAATGAAAGGAAAAAAAATTATGATTAACGAAATAGAGATCATTCTCATTAATTATAGTAAAAATCAAAATAATTAAAGAGAAAAACAAGAAGAATAAAAAATAAATCATGAGAAAGAATGAGGAGAAAAGAAAAAAAATATATAATTAAAGTTTAAAATATAAAATAAAAATATCATTTCACTAAAAAAAATCATCACATATCAAAATAAAAATCTTATCATAATTTTATTTCTCACATAAATAATCAGTATTAAAATTTCGAATTAAAATGATATATTTAAAATATAAAAGAAATTATATAAAATATTTTAACAAACTTTATATTATATATAAGTAAAATATTATGTAAATTTTATAAGAATCAAATTAATAAAAAATTTTATAAAAAATATATTTTAAAAAACAAAACAATCAAAAATAATTATTAAGTCAAGTATTAAGACTTGTTTAACCAAAAAAAACTCTGATCTTGTCTCTTTTGTGAATCTAGTTAAGTATTATGGAACTAATAGTTAAAAGACTAATTATTAAAGTATCAAAATTTATCTAATCAATTATTCTAATATTTAATTCATTTTATTAGTAAGTGTTTATATGTTAAAAGTGTCTTATATTAATGATTGAAAATAATTATTTTTTTTATATACATTATATCTATATATTGAGAGAAAGAGAGATTTGAGGAATAGTATTGAATTTAATATTTAAAAATGACTAGTATATGAGAATATTTTAATAACTCGTGTTTATCTGAAATTTCAGCTTTAGAGCCTCAAGAAACATTGAAGTCAAATCAAATCAATCCGTCAACACGTTTAATGAGATGAGGACGGCACTATGCGTTTGACACGAAGGAACACAGTTAGCAGCCAGTGTTGATGTTTCTGTTCTTTTAAAATGTTAAAAATAATCATATCAAAATATTTATTCAATACAAAAATATTTCTTAAAATGTAAAAATGAAATCGATAAATTATTTTAATATTTAAATATATAAAAAATAATTAATAAGAATGTGACTAAAACTTAATATTTATAAATATTTGAAAACAAAAAATGATACAAAGACGTGTAACATAACACGGTGGAAGAAATTGGCAGGCACAAAGAAAATATGATGTGAATACAAAGGCTAACAGCCTAACAGTAACAGTAACAGGGTTGTTACTCTGAGTTGAGTCAACATATGTGTAAAAGAAACACGTGTTGAATGTTGTGGGACCAAACACCAAACACCAAACTTTGTTACAGGGTCTTGTCTTGTAGTTTGGGAAAACGCTCACACAGTGTGTTGTTGACACGTGTCGGACATGTCGCAATGGCTGCTGTTGCTAGGTGCCAAGTAAAATAATACAGTGGTACGGATAAAGATAGACAAGGAGGGAAATTCTTGTAGGCAGAACCGAACACGCAAGAATTTCACGTCAAAACAAAATCCAAATTTAACGTGTATTTTTTTCGTTTTGGTGGACCCTCTGGAGAACGCAGTATTTTTATTTTAAATGGGACTAAATTTACCTATCAAAATAATATAAAGAAAAAAATATATTTAAACCTAATATTTTGATGACATTAAGTCCTTTAATTAATAAAAGTTTCCTAGTAGTTATAACATTAAGTCCTTTAATTAATAAAAGTTTCCTAGTAGTTATAAGAATTTTCAAAGATCAATGAGACTTCACTCTTTTGGTACCTTACCTGTAGTGGTAATATAATGGACCACTTCACTCTGTCTTCACAGGTTTCCCTTTTTCTTCAAACACAAATTAATATCTCCTTTACATTTCTTTTTCTTTTTCTTTTTTATCAATCTAAATTAATTAAAGATGTGAGAGAGATAGGTTCACACATCATCATAACCTCCAGATCTAGTTAAATAATACGTTTAATGTTTTTATTTTGCTAAAAGTAAATCTTATTAATTTAATTCTTATATACTTTTTATTTTATTTCACTTTCAACACCAAACTATCTTACAAATTATTACTTAATTATCATAACATGATATACTTTTACATACATATTAAATACATGTTTTCTCTTAATCATTGAGTTAACCTTACTATCATTCTCAATTCTTAAAAATAATGTTTTGCCTAATAAATATTTTTTATTTATCTTTAAAAAATATATTTTGTAGATGATTGATATGAAGTATTAAAACAGATTGATACCGTATCTGGTATATTGTATTACTTGCAATATCATTTAAATTATTTTAATATGACAAAATTCTAAAATTTTCTTATATTACTTAGTACATACACCTTCAGATATAAAACCCTCAATATCTTCCTTAATATAATCTCGATTATTAATATGATGTAAAAAAATTAGGCAAATTAATATACACATGAACCATCCAATTCAATAATATCTTTTTAAATAATTATCATATGTATATATAAATTAAATATGTAATATAGAGAAAATATAATTTGATAAATGAAAGTGTTTGATGGTATAAATATAATAATAAGTAGTGATAGTTAAGATAAGTTGGTAAAATAAGATTGATTGTTTTTGAGGCGTAATTAAAGCAATGGGAAAACACAATATAGATGACTCACATCAATCAAAATCAATTAATGGGAATTTGGTCAGGCAAGAATCCCTGTGAATTTCCCCTTGCCCGGAAGCTATCTGTGTAAATAATGGCCAGCACTTCTGTCACTTATTAATGCCTCCTGTCTATTTCCTGCTTCTTCTCTTCTCAATTTATTACCTCACTTCTCTCTTCTCTTTTCATTCTCATTTCCTTCTTTCTTTCACCTCCTCCTCTCCTTCAACTTCTTCTCTAATAAACCATTCCCATCCACAATTTTACCACCTCCACCTATAATTACGCAAACAATTAATTCAACCTTTATTAATGGATCAATCTTCATTAATGTCAGCCACCCAAAAACTCTCTGCATTTTTTTTCTTTTCTTTTTTATTCATAAATAAATATATACTCAATAACTAATGTTTATCTTAAAATCTCCTTCTATTCATAATACTCTAATGAACTTAATTTTTGTGTTGAAGAAATCTTTTAAAAAACAACGTACTTATAGGCAATATGTTCACATGTCATATAACGTAACATTGCTATTGTTTATATGAAATTAACATCAAATATCTCAAATAATAATCTTGAGAAAATGTAATTTGAGATGATTGAAACATTTTTGTGAAGAATGTGTAGTGTATTTGGAAAAGAGAAAAAATAAATTGAGATGTGTATAGTTGAGAAAGCGAGAATATCACAATTGTGTGGGGGATGGTTTTTGTATACTAGAACAACACCACATGAGTACTCGTTGCTTATGTTATCGAAGAAAATTATTGTAGAGATTTGAACATTATTTCTTCCATTTGAAAATACACGATTTTTGCCTAAACACACAGAAGTTGAAAAATGACATGGGGAAAGAAGAAGAATAATATACAGTACGTAGAACAGTTATAAAATAGTTTTACTGTAATTGATGGCCAGTCTCAAAAAACAAGAGTGATGGGTATGAGTACAGAAGAAGAAGAGAAGAAGGTGAATTTGACGAAATGGATATTAATTAGTGAGAAATGGATATTAATTAGTGAGAAAATTGATGATAAAATGAGAAAAAAAAAATACGAAGGAAGTAGGAAGGAAAAGAGAAAGTGGGTAGGAGGTGGGTAAGAGTGGTGGACGGTGGTTAGCATAAGCTGAGAAATAAAGATAATTAGATTTGGATCTTAAGGAATAAGCATGTTATATTTGGAGGTATGATTTGTAGGAGAGTTGGGAAGAAGGGAATAATATAATAATAATATTTGAAGAGATGGAATTAAAAAAAAGAAAAGAATGAAAATAGAGGGAAGTCCATGTAATGTAACCTAGGGTATAAAAGTGGGGTCAGAGAGTAGTGAGTGAGTGAGGATAAGGAAGAGACGTTGAAGGAAGAAAGGGCGCGTGTGAGAGTGAGATTGATGAGTTGGTTTGGAATAATTAGCCGCCGCAGATTGATTTGTCTTGGTCCATGTCATTGCGGGAGGGAGCGAGTGAGCGTTTCCCATGCCCATAAAAAAATAGCAGCCAGCCACCACCCTCTTTCTTTTCAAATCAACACTCATCACATTCATTCATTTATTAATAATTAATTTATTAATTAATTAATTAAAAACCCTTTTTATTCTCATCAGATATAGATCCAACTATCAAGTCACGCGGCGAGACAGAAGATTCCGCCGACAACTTTTCTACGTACTACTACACTATCCATCCATCCATCTCTATCCCCTCCCATTCCCCATTCCCCCATTTTGAAATCCACACATTTTTTATATATTAAATTCAATTAAACTTTTACCACTTTCACAAATCAACTCAATTCAATATTATTCCATATTAAAAAAGCTGCCCATATTCCGACAAATCACCACCAAACGACCCCAAAATCCACCTTATCTCCGCAAATAAAAACGGTAACCATAAAAGAAATAAAAAAGAAAAAAAGATTTAATATTATTTAATAAAGGGGGAAGGAGAGGCGCGTGAGAGAAAAAAAAAATGGAGAGAGAAAGGGTTGTCCGGAGGCGTAGGATAAGTGGGGTGGATGATGTGATGATGAGACGAAACCAACTGCTTTGTCTGCTGTCTGTCAGGACAACCCACATGCCACGTAATTTGGGGACTAGAATAGTAATTTCTATTGTCCCACACCACAGTCAAATTAATGGTTGACTATCTCTCTCTCTATGTCTCAATACGATTCATCATGCATCATGCATGTTCCATCCATGCCATCCCATCTATAAAAAACGCACCTGCTCCCTCCCACTCTGCTGCATCCATCATATATGCTCTTCCTTTCCTCTCTCACTCTCCCACAAAACCAAAAATAAATTGGATCAAAATTTTCATCACTCCATAATATATTATTATGGCGCCCAGGGATAAGACCACTGCCGTTAAGGTTAACACTAATAACGCCGGGGTCAAGGAGGTTCATTTCCGGGGAGTCAGGAAGAGGCCCTGGGGGAGATACGCCGCCGAGATCAGAGATCCCGGCAAGAAGAGCCGCGTTTGGCTCGGCACCTTCGACACCGCCGAGGAGGCCGCGCGTGCCTACGACACCGCCGCTCGCGAGTTTCGCGGCCCCAAGGCCAAGACCAATTTCCCTCTTCCTTCTGATAATAATGTCAAGAACGCCAGCCCTAGCCAGAGCAGCACCGTCGAGTCCTCCAGCCGCGACCGTGACGTCGCCGCCGATTCCTCCCCCCTCGACCTCAATCTCGCCCCCACCGCCGTCTCCGCCGCCCGTTTCCCCTTCCAGCACCAGTTCCCCGTTTTTCCGGCTGCCACCAACCAGGTTTTGTACTTCGACGCTGTCCTACGCGCCAGTATGGGCGGTCCACGTGGCTTTGGGTTCGGCTACAATCAGCATCCCGTTGTGACGAGTGAGTTCAACGCGACGGCGAGCGACTCGGACTCGTCCTCCGTGATCGATCTGAACCACAACGAAGGCGATGTTAAGGGGAACGGTTCTAGAATCTTCGATCTCGACCTTAACCACCCTCCTCCGCAGGAGATGGCTTGATCCGGAATCTGTCTCACCCCTTGAGGCTTTTTTTTTTTTTTTTAATTTTGATTTTTTGTTTTTCGGATTACGAATTTCTCTTTAGTTTTTTTATAAGTAGAGAAAATAGCAGCGTCCGATAACCTAAAATAACAGGAAGGGAAGGGAAAGGAATAGTACTATGTGAATACGTAGGCGATATGATTGTCTCTATTTTTTGCGACAGAAGAACCGAACCATCGGTTTGATGCTGTTGTTTCTTAAATCAGGAAACAGTTATTATTTTTGGTTTTGATTAGTAGTTAGTAGTATTATGTAAGGTGTAATGTTTTTGGTTGAATGAATTTAACAGGGAAAGTTTTGATTAAGATGATTCTGGTGTAGTTTTAGAATTGTTGTTTTAATTGAATGCGATGGGGGAATAGAATATGAATATGAATATGGATGCGAATGGGAACGGGGAAAGAAAAGATGTGGGTGAAGCGTACTTGGTAGGAGTGGTCGTTGTTCTTGGCGTTGATTGATTGACCCGCCGCCACGTGACAGGTGGCTCTTGTTCCCTCTTCTAACGCTCAACCTCACTGCAACGCCATTGCTGCGTGGGGTATACTTACACTATATTATCACACCACACGTGTCACACTCCCACACTCTCATTTCCCATCCTCTTTTTCAAACCCATTTCGGATACCATTCAAATCATCATCTACGTACAAAAATATGCATAACTCCTTCCTCTTCATCTTTCTTTCTCTTCTTTTACTCCTAAATTCACATTTCAAACAAATTCATGTATTCAACCTAACCAACTTTCTTCTTTTCATTGAATCGCCAGGAGCAACGCATTTTTTCTCCTTTTCTTTTTCAAAATCTTCTTCACTTTTTCTAGTTTTTCTTCTCTCATCCCCTTTTATTATTGATATATTTGTTATTTTAATGTTTATTGACTATATATGTGAATAGTCAAATTAAGTTTCCAAAATTTTTTTTCATACATGATAAATATAAACTATCAAAATTTTAAGACATTGATGAATTTCACTAATTATTTATTTAACTAAAAAAATGTTATTAATGCAATAGAGTAATATTTTACATAATGAAAATAAGTTGATGGTTTAAATAATAATTTTATTATAACATGTTAAATTAATAAAACCTTATATGCCAGAGAGAAAACAAGGATGATTTTTTTAAACAGTTTATCAATATTTAAATTTATTAAATTCACCTTTATTTAGTTGAGATTCATAATTCTTTCTAACTTCGATAATCCTCAAGGGCAATCATGATTTGACAAGTAATTTCTGAAATCAAGTAATTTCTATTGTGAATTACAAAAACATAAACCTTACACGTGAAAGAATTGCAATAACATGCAACTAGGCAAAAAAGTTTCTGGATATCCTGTGACAAGTTCGGGATGGAAAACCACCTGATACAATATTTACAATAATTCATACATCATTCAATGGCACAACACAAAAGTAGCAGTCATTCAGAACACATACAACGAAAAACATTGACAACAAACAGTATTTCCTTTAACAATATATGCTTGCCTTCATTTGTTTTTGTCGAATTTAAATAAAATTTTTTTGTAAATCTTACAATTCACGCTACGTTCTACTGAATATTAGCGTATAAAGATATGAGTAGTTTTAGGTGAGGTGAAATTGAAATTGTCAAAGTAATTGGAGTTATTTTATATGTTTGAACGCACGTTGAAGTTTAAATATTGAGAAACGGAGCATGTGATGTTTTTTTATTTGGTGGAAAGTGAGGATGTGAGTTGAGTTGGATAGATGAGTTTGCGGCTGCAAGGAATGATTTGATTCCGCAAAGGACGAAGGTTCCTCGCCAAACCCACGCAGAAAAAGAGAGGCACCATACCATAGCACGGTTATATACATTCAATACGCAACCAATTGTTTGATAAATATATTATTAATATACTTCGAATGCCTATATTTTAATGAGGACTAATTCCCATGAACAATAATTCTAAACAACCTATGATTAACCCATTTATGGGGGGACTGTATCTTTGCCATCTTTTGGTTCATTGAATCCTATTTTTCTATTTTTCTATTTTTCTTTTCTTTCATCATAACCTTATTAAACTAATTACATAAAACACACTTTCGCATCTCTATAGTTATTTTTATTTTCTTTCGACTTCAAGGAATTCTTCCAACATTTTATTTTGTTATCATATTCAGATTCTAAGTATTTGAATTCTCGTGTAACTAATTTTAATACTTTAATGCGTATGAAGTTTTGAATCTTTACACGTGATTATATTAGAATCAATTTGTTGTTTTGATTAATTCTATGAGTTTGGGAAATGTACTTTTTTTTTTTTTAATTGATGAATTAGATTTAAATTGTGATCCTTAAAAGAGTTTTGATACTTTTTTGGTTGAGCTTGTATAAATTAATGTATCGTTGACGATTTTCTAAATAAAATTGTAAATAAAGTGAATATAGAATTGATGTATCATGAATAGTTTTAAAATTCATGATAGAAATATATTTGAGATATAATCATAATAATTTTGGGTTGATGATTTGACGAAAAATTTAAATTTATGAGCATTTTTATCTACATTTCTTAGTTATTAGTAATTGACGTTCAAAGATTATTGAAAATAATAGCCTCCAAAACATAAGAATTTTTTATATTTATATAAAAAAACATTACTAAAGCGAAGAGAGCTTTTAATGTATAAATTAAATAATTATCATGTTGATTTAGTTTAAAATTATTCAGAGGATAAAAAACTATTATGAAGTTGTGTACGAGAGAATAAAAAAGACTTAAGCATGGTTAACGACACGTTTGGTACCAACCAACCAGACATTTCATTTCTTATTTCTCTTAAAATGTGTTTATAAAAAAATAATAAAAGAAAATATAACATATAATATTTTTAATATTACAAACTTACTTAATTCATGTGAAAAAGAAAAACTATAAAATCAACTCATTAAAAAAATTATATTATGAAAATAAAATTTTGAAAGGATCTTTACTTTTAAAAGAATAACATTCTAATTCATAAAAAAATTATAAAAATTCTCATTTTTTTCTCAATGTGATTTATATTTCAACTTATAAGTTATATTTTTCTACAATTTATGTGTCTTTGATTCTTTCAAAATGTTTATTTATAACAAAGAATTGAAACTTTTCCATAAAAAAATATTGTAGATATTAAATGTTTTTTTTTCTTTTTAAAAATAAATGTACATATTTTTAAAAATTAAGGAAATAATTTTAAAATATTATAATAAATTATTATTTAAATTTTATGGAATTATATTTCTTAACTAACGATGATATAAATATGAAAGTGTATTTTATCGTTGCTTGTAAAAAAAAAAAATCTCTATTAACGTAATTAAAAATCAAATGTTTAGTTACTTTAACTATCTACGAGATGCTCCATGGTGCTTCTATTGACATTGCTTCGGTTGGGATCTTGTGGTTAGAATGCAAAATTGATTGTTGAAGACTTTGAAAAGGTTCCATTTCTGTTAATAAGACAGGCACTGAAAACAAATAAAAATAATTATACTTTATTTCAATAAGGAAAACACTTTGTAATGTAACACTCTAATTGAACTTATGCAATTTTTGTTATTGAATTTTAAATTTTATTATTTAAGTTAGAAAATCGTTTGTGTTTTATATGTTTGTCTACTAGCTGTCAAGTGAGTTACAACGTGACGATGTAACAAATAAAATTAGTAATTTTTTTGGAGTTGAACTGATTAAAATATATGCTGTGGCCATTATTTTGTTTTTTAAGATTTCTATTATAATATATTAAATTTAAATATAATAACAATTAAAATTATATATTTTAAAAAAATAAAATGTTAAATCGTCATTAAAAGAATACAAGAAAAAAAAAATGGAGTCCTAACTTATTCGTATCCATTTATTTTATTCCCACACATGACACACCACTAATTTCGGACACACGAGTAATTTTCAAATTATAAATCGAAATTGAAAACTTGTATGTTGCACGCGATTTTTGATTTTAGAAATCTGTTGTGATAGCTAAGATAGGTATTATGATTAATAAAAAGTTATATTAGTTA
Organism: Macrotyloma uniflorum; assembly: GCA_016859785.1. Taxonomy (NCBI): domain Eukaryota; kingdom Viridiplantae; phylum Streptophyta; class Magnoliopsida; order Fabales; family Fabaceae; genus Macrotyloma; species Macrotyloma uniflorum. Next base: position 390,007 of record BDMB01000010.1, on the reverse strand, counting down.
GGTAATGCATTGGATAAGGTGTACTTAAGAATAAAAAATGGATTAAAAATGAGTAATTATTGGGACGATTAGGTAAATAGAAATGATTGATTCTCCTTAACACCTGGCTTAAGTAAGGGATTAGTGGGTGAGTGCTGCGCAGCACTTTCATTTCAATTTTAACATTTCCTAGATTGCATTAAATTCATGCTTTGATATCCGAAGATGCTACTTTATTACCAAGGAATTTAATTATGATAACTAAACAAATTTTAATGAATAAGATGTTTACTAAAGAAAAAAAAAATGGAAAATACAAAGATTGTAAACTAATTTTTCTGATATAATTATATAATAATAAAAAATTGATTGAAAATGATATGAATAAGTATGAATTATTTAATATGAAGTATTAGAGTGGTTGTGATAAAAAATGAAAAAGAAAGAGTGAATGATGGGCATGAAAAAGAAAGAAAGAAATAATAAAATGATGAAAAGAAAAGAGAGAAAGAGAGAAAAAGAGAAAAGAGGATGCACACGAATCAAGATCACGTGTCGGACAGAGACAGACAGCTACGCCGGCGGGTCGGCGATTTCGAGCAGAAAGAAAAAGGCAAACGTGGTGGGTGGGACACATTTCGACCACACTCTTCGCATCAACTATTTCTCACTCACCGAAAATAAAACACAACTAAATTACTCTTTTATTTTCATTTTTAAATAAAGATAGAACAAAATTATAATTAATTTTTAGAAATTATAATATAATAAATTATCAGAATCTATTTAATTTATTTTTTCTTCTAATATTTAAAAATAATTTTAGTAGTCAATTTTAAATAATTGATTTTGAGAATACATTTTTTTTAAAATTATTTAATAATTCTAATTTTAAAACTATTTTAAACGAAGGAAAAAGACGTTGATCTCGAAAAAAGAAATTGTAGAAGAAATTAAAGGACAACTTGAAAATTTCCATAAGACAGGTGAATGATGCAAGGTGAAAACACAAAATTAAAAATAGTTTTATTTTAACCAAATAGTTATCAAATAATTTTTTTTATTTCTAAAAAAAGTATACAATTTAAAATTATTTTTAAAAATAACAAACATCATGTATTTTAAAAATCACTAAATCATATAAATTAAACATATATATTTTTTACAAATTTATAATTATATACAAGTAAAATAAATTAAATTATAAATAAAATAATTTTTAAATTATAAGGTGATAAAAAATTGGTTAGGTGAGGCGGCTGCTGTCTTTTTTTTTTTTTTTTATTATTATTATTATTATTATTATTAATTTCTCATTATGATTTTAATATTTTCTTGTACATTGAGGTGACATATTTTTTTAGAAAGGAAAAAAAATAAAAAAATAAAGGGAGAGGCTACTTTCAATCCATTGTTCTTTGTCACATCACTTTCCACAGTCTCCTCGGCGCGTTTAATTTGAAACACCAAAATTCAGGGCCTCAAAAGTAGTGGATTGGAATATTTGACTTTCTGCTTTATCTTTTAATAAATAATATTTTTATAATTACAACAAAAATAAGAAAAAACATAAAAAGCAAATAATATATTGAAGATAAATAGAAAAAAAAGAATTATACAAAAAATATATATTCCTTTATTTCTCATCCATACTCAAACTCAAAATTTGGTTTGAAATATTGAATCCTCCAATATATAATAAATTAATAACCTTTTCATATTTATTAAGTATTTTATTTATATTTTTTTTATTCCAATTATAACACTAAATTTAGGTTTGCACAATTTCCCCTCACTTCTACCGATTAATCTTCTCCGATGCAAATAAGTAAAGAACAAGTTCTTATCTTAAAAAATTCGCTTTAATATTTATATGAATTTTATTTACATCTTATTTTTCTATTATTAAAAAAAATAGATTATGTACTTTCTTTTTTAATAATATTATTGTTTATGAGGATTATTGCTAGTTCCTATAAATTTAAATTGAATTTTAGAAGAAGAAAAAAAGTGTGCTTAATCTTTGTAATAAGCACGAACTGATGAATTTGATAGGTGAAAATTTTTGAATTTTGATTGCATCTTTGAATTGAAAACTTGTGAATACTGACAGAGATCCCATTTATAACGTGGGGAGAAAATTGTTAAATCTTACTAGTGAATTGTGCGAAGACTATTTGAGTTTTTATTCTATTGTACCTACTTTTTGACAAAATCATCAATCAATGATATTCTTACCAATTTTCAATATTTTTCAATAATTAAAACAGAAGAATGAGATAACCTGTGAGATATAAGAAAATAATAAAAAAAATGAATTATAAGGAAAATGTTGAAGAAATATGTTTAAAAAAGAGAAAATAATATAAGTCTTGATTAATTAGTTGATAGTTCATGTACGTGGTCACAATAAGTCAGTTATGAAATTTAATATGAATATATAGCTGAAGAAGGGTGACCTACAAGATTTCTGAGTATCTGAATTCTAAAATGAGAAATGCACTTGGCACATGAATTCTAACACCAATACATGCTGGAAAAATAATTAGTCATTTTATATTCAAACTAAAATTAAGAAACGATGTTGCTAAGTACTCATATGAATTAAAATATAAATAGGGTTATATTTATGCAAGTTATGTGACTAAATGTGAATGCAGACATCCATTATAAACCAACATGTTTTCCACACCTTAGCTATTTTCTTAACCAAGCATTTGGTTCATCTAAATACTGCAGAGAAAAAAATAAAAACTTTCACACGCTGAATTATGCAGCTACTCCTTTAGTTTTCTCTAACTGTTTAGTGTTGAACTTCTTATCTCCTATTTTTCTGATTCATATATTCCCAGATGCTTAAGAAATAAACAGGAATATAACAAGTTGAGGGAAAAAGATTAAATGAGCGAAGTTCTTTCTTTTCCCTTTGTTTGGTGCTTTCATTTTTGGAGTTAATGTTTGGGTTCTGGCAAAAGCTTCATTTTGTTATTCGTGTGTGAAGGTAATCAGCTAAAGACTAGTTCTGCAGAATTATGAAATTTGTCTCACGCCATGACTGTCTAACCCTGTTATAGTGAGAGCAAAAGCAATTGTGAATTCTTAAATGGTAAATGGAGCCCGTAAACATGCCTCTCTTAAAATTTGTTATTTCAACTTATATTTAGTTATTATTTCTAATCATGATATTATCATCATCATTATCTAAGTGATTACTTTCCTATCTAGAACAGTTTGTCTCTACCTTACGAAAATCTAAGCAATCCACTTATGAGATGGATCATGGTTATTATTACCCTTGTCATTGTCAAGGACTACTTGTTTATAAAACACTTGGACCATGAATATTGCTCTTTGCTTTTTCTCTTATATAATATTCTACCCTATGCCTTGTAGTAGTGAAATGCATTCTGATCCTTTTCTGGATTTACTCATTCTTGACCCAACCTCTTGAACTCACAAAGAAGTTAAATTTTCTAATTTGTTTGTGTCTTGTCTGTGTTTGTGCACTCTTCTGCATAAGTTTCTTCTTTGCAAATGACCTATAAACTATGTATATATAATAGTATATCACAGTAGAAAATGTTAGTGGGGCTGCTTTATATTTTACAATCATGCTTTCCACTATGACCTGAAAGTGTGGCTTGACCGTTCGAGATATTGGAATGGAGGAGTGATTTAGAATTCTATTTTGTGTTCCTTTTCTTCAACTTTCAGGTAACTTTTTCTGCATTCGGTATATTTTGCTTTCACGAGTAAAGCCTAGAATCCAATAAAAAGAGATGGCCTAAAAAGGAGGAAGCAATGAAAATGGAGGAAGTGATGTAACAAAGATTTAATGATCCAGTGATTGACTTTATAAAAAAGCCAAATGATAATTCTTTATAGGACCTTTGAGGAATGTCTGTTCAGCTGCATGGTCATGGCTGAATGAGACAAAAACTAACATGATCTCCTACTGGCCCATCAAACAAACAACTTTTGAATTCCAAGCACTGCCTTATGAAAAAACCATTAATGGTCCCCACTTTTCATTGCATCTTCATAGGCAAAATAAGAATATCATTATTCAATGGATATGGTTGATCACATGAATCACGGTAACACCATAATATATATATCATGTCTATAAAAAAAAATAGCCGTCCATTATATAAAGTGTGAAAGATAACAATGGTTTTTCAAATATTTCATGCTCTTTACAATGAATGGCCTTGGTTTTTTTATAAACATAATAGTTTTTCACCTAGATTGGTTTAGGTATAGTAGTAGGGACTAGATGATTTGTAAAAAGTCGTAAAATTAATAATTAAAAAAATGTAATTAGTGATTAATCAGGATTTATGGAAGTTAATAAAGTGAGAAAAATGAAGTTAAGATGAAGAAAGAGGAAGTTGGTGAAATAGCTTAATGAGGGTAAAGAAAGTGGATAACAGTCCTTGTTGTTCAGGAATTTGACTTGGTTGTTTGTTTAGAGGAGGAAGTAAACTGAAGCAAAAGGATTTGGAGAATTACGTATAGTTATGGTTGCAATAATTGTGATGTTAGTGATTATGACGTGTACACATGAATGTGGTTTAAATTGTAAAGAAATGGGTATAGAATCTAAGAAAAAAATGGTGGATGCGTGAAAGGGGATAGTATGTTTGTTGACTTTATTGAAGCTAAGAACCCACTTTCATTTTGTTATGAAACCTTCCACAATTTGGTGTATGGGTCCTACGAATATGTGGGTGGGATTGCATTCATCCAATATCTTTAATTAATCTTAACTACTCTTTCTCTTTCTCTTTCTGTTTCCACCCAATATTATCTATTTTACATACCTACCCCTCACAACAAGCCTATTTTCAATATACAACTATCTTTTCTATCTACAATAACAATTAAATATCAAAAATATTATTATACCACCTATCAATTTTATATAATTTATTCTATTTAATTTTTATTTATTTACTTATGTCATATCATATGATAAATTAAATTAAATAAAATTAAATTTAATAAAATTAGATTAAAATTACTTAAGTTAAATTTGATTAGATTAAATCAAATTAAGATAAAATAAATTAAAATAATTAAATCTGATTATATTATTTAATTTAAAATGAATCAAATTACATTAGGTAGATTGTTATTCAAATCAAATTGAATTAAATTTATACAAGTTAAATTAGATTATCAATATCTAAATCTCGACAGAATTAATGGCTTATATTAAAATCAAGTTGAAAATAAAATAAAAAACATAAATTTGAGAAGAAGAAAGTATTAATTTTTTTTAGTGAAATTTTAAATTCTCTAATAAAATATTTTTTATTTTCTATATATAAAAATAATTATATTTTACAAATTTTCTATCCAAGCGCAAGTTTAAAATTTTATTCATTTTAAAATAAATATTAAATTATTTTTAGAAATTTTAAGTAATTAAAATAAGAGAAAAATATTTTATAAAAACCAAAAGTTAAATTCAAATATCTTATAAAGATTAAAATCAGTAATTTATAGAAATAAAACTCAAAATTTTATAACTTGATATGGATTAAAGACATGTTTAAATTTGCTGAAAATATATTCTAATGTATATTAACACCTTTATGTTAATATACTTTTAAAAAATGTTATTGTAATATTTGTAAAATAAAAAGAAATATTATATAAAAAATGAGGAATTCTAAGAAAATAGAGGAAATATGAAAAAATAAAAGTGTATAAAAAAAACATGTCAATCAAGCTTTTTTTTTATGCTCTACTTGCTCATATTGTTACTAAACAAATAAAACAATTTTTGAATATGTAATTATATGAAATATATATATTCATATAATTAGCAGAACATTTATTACGATTGTCACTTATGTGAATTGTATCGACAACATCATTTGTTTTGTTTTTTTTTTTTTGGTAAAAATATAATTATCAGTTATAAAATAACAGTCCATGTTATCTCAATAATGATACTATTTAAGTAATTTTAAGATGGTATTCGGTAACACTTTAATATGATATTGATGAATATACATTCGAAATTAAATGAAAGAAATTTTCATAAAATGTTTTTCAAAAATTAATTATGTTCACAAAAAATAGAAAGTATTTTCTATAAAATAAAATATGAAATAGATTATATTTATTTACAGAGTAAGTTATGTGGTGGAAACATATTTGTATGTCTTTTATGGGGTTGGTCAACAAGGAAAGTCGTCCAGAATGATAGTGGTGACATAACATGCCTAGATGTTGCATGACGTGTGAATACATAATGGGGACACGGATGATGCATGCATGGGAAGAAATATGAACAGTCTCTGGCTTATTTTTCTTGGTTTCCAACATGCTATTCATTAATAATAAATTTATTGAGAAGAAGAAAGAGGGAAGGGAGTGAGTGGTGTTTAAAACGACATCGGTGCGCCGCCGCAGTGAATGGAGAGGAGAGGAGACGGCGGGAGCACATGTAGGACAAAAGAACAGGAACAGGAACAGCGACAATGACAAACAGAAACGAAGGAGCGAAGGAGTGGAAGGAAGGACCAAAGAAAAGACCTAACTACGTTTTCGTGTCTGTGGTGTGTGTCTGTGTGCACAATGTGTTTTGGCGTAAAGGAAAGAGAAGAAAACGAGGTGTGTGTTGCGTTGCGTGTGACATTGTAAGAGAGAGCAGCGTGACGTGTGCGGTGCCGACAGATTCGGTGGTGATGGGGCTTCTCACCAGAAACACGCCACGTTTTCCTCTCACAATATGGGGCCCACAATGCACCGCCCCATAATAATAATAAAGAAACATAGTAAGAGAAAGAAAAAGGGACCACATGGAAGAAGGGTCAAATCAGACACGGCAGAGAGAGAGAAAGAGAGAGAAAGAGTGTTGTTTTGTGTTGTGTTGGTATGAAATGACGGCCGGCTGGGTGCAGGTGGAGCAGCTTCAGTGCTGTGTGCTCTGCTTCCTCATCTCATCAGGTTTTTTTCCTATTTTATGACTCTCTGTTATCCAAATATCATAAATTCACAATAAAATAACCACAATAATCTGGATATGTGTTCCAAACTTAAAATAGTATTAACATGAAGAGATAAAAAATATTAGGATGATAAATTAGTATTGAATAGTTATGAAGAATAGTGGATGTGGGGTGTTGTGTTGCGTGTGGGGGTGGTGGGGTATTGTACTTTTCCAGTTTTGCGTCTTTTTGTCACTCAACTCTGTCCTCATAATACTTTTCTGACAACTCGGTTTGAATCCCTCACATTCTTCTTATAATAATGTCACTGCTTCACCTCACAAAAACCCAAGCTAACCCATTCCTTTCCATTACTAATCAAATACTCCATTTTCTTACATTTATCACTGTTTTTTCTTTTCACACATACACCCTAAAATTATATTTACATAACATTAACCTTATCTTTTTCTTTTTTGCACTGGAAGTGTTACATAATTTTGTATTAGATTTTCTATTTTACATTAAGAATAATGTTTCCTATGTTCTTCAATGAAAAATTACAACAAGTATATTTTTTTTTTCTATTCAAATGTCTTTTGTGTCACAGGCGCACACTACATAGTCTTCCTGACATCTCTATCAACATATATATAATATTACTTTAAATAATTAGCCTGTGTCGGCAAATACATTATGTTAAAAAAAACAAATTAAATCAATACATGGTTCGCACTTGTAATATAGTCGTTGAATATTCCAAGAAAAAAAAAATGGAGAGTGTAGTGTATGAAAATACTTTAAAATAAAAATATTAAATACACAAAAAAAATTGGTACGCATAAATGCAAACCCACCTATTTATCTTCCTAACGTTATGTTCAAGTTTTTTCTCCTTTTATTTGCCATATAACCTATTTGGATACCAAAAGGGAAAATTTGAAAAAAATAAGAGAAATAGAAATTAGATACAATCAATGAAATAAAAATTAGTTAGGAAATTAATATTATAACCTTTTAAAACTATTGTCAGCTCTTTAATCATTGAGCTGTTAAGACAAAATAAATGACTATACTCTTACATTAATTCCTAAATATAGTATGCATTTTAACACTTGAATTTAATGGAAAAAATTAATCTTTGAAAATTTAATTTGTTGTTTAAGTTGTTTTCCTAATTTAATTGTTCTATAATAATTTTATCATGACATCATATATAATACCTTAAGCCGCTATATACTGGTTAGGGGTTCACATAACATCATGTATGTAAAAATTATGTTAGAGATTTTAAAGTTAAACGTGAAAAGTTATACAATTTTCAATTCAATTGCTTAGTGTCATTAATTCTTTAATTGAAACCAAAATTTCACTATTGTTCAATCATTTTAAGTTTTTTTGGTAGACACCACGATTAATATTTATTTTTAATGTATATTCTGAATTCAAATTCAAAATTACTTTATAAACTAAAACAATCTAATACTTGTTAATTAACGCGTTGACTGGTCTTCAATCGATTTATGTGGGTCTGTTATTCAACTTTTAGCGATTAATTATTTTAAATATAAAAAAATTTTGGATCTAGTTTTTTCAGCTATAAAAGATGTAGTTGTATTATTTATTACTTTTATTTTTTATATTCTTAATTTATTCTGAAGTTTATTACGAAGGTATCCACTCATTCCAAGCCTTTTTCTTTAAGAAATTAATGAAAAAGAATCATGTAGAATACGAGCGAGACGACTAAAAAAAATCAAGAATTATTTGTTGACTGTGGGAAAAGTGAACCACTTTCTCGTATTGTTTAGAGTGAACTTCTAACATTTCTCGTTTTTGTTTTTTCTCTAATCATAAATTCAATAACAGAAAATGATGTATATGAAAAAGTAATAATAAGAATAGTATTTAAGTTTTTAGACTCGTCTATCAATCGGCCATCCGATTTTTTCTTCATTATTATTTCCATTTAAAGTTGAAAACATTTTTAAAATAATAACATTAAATAGGATTGATGGGTTAAATTTTATTTAAATTTAAATTCCATGTTTTTATATATTTGACTATAGAGGGAGTAGTATTAAATGTTCAACTCGTAATACTTTAGAAAATTAAACCAGCTAAAAATATTTTAAAGACATATGACAGCTAAAATCACCTTCTTCTGAGAAGTGATGGCTAAGAAATGAAAAAAAAAAATGTGGGGTGATTTGATATCACAGAGATCGAGAAAAGGCAACTTTTAAAAGCCGGCATATTAACAGTGCGCTGGTGCGTGATTCCTCAAAAATGCAGTACTACTGTTCTACTTCACCATTTTCCTCATAAATCATTACAATAAATTATGTACACTGTTTCGTAGTTGGCTTGTGCTGCTTATCCAAAACACAAAACCTAAAAAATACACTGTTAGGTTTTCATCAATATCCTATGCAGAGTGGGCCAAATCCCACAACTAGTTCTTTTATATGCAAAATATCGCCACATAAAATTAATATTCAAAATATTTAATGAGGGAGGTGAAGTGAGGTGTATAAAAGGCACGCGCTTGGAATAGCGAATGGGTCTAAGGTTGTGGAAAATATACGCTGCAAAAATGATAAGAGGCAGAGGTCTGACTAGAAAAGGAATGCCATCATGCTGATACCCACACGCTCGCTTCGCAGTTCCCGCTCCCCACAGAAAAAAGCACTCCCACGCGCGAGTCTTGTCCCACGCGCGTCCTTTCTCTTTCCCAGGTGGTCCCAACCGCATCAACGGTTCTCAATCCCTCGTCGCTTGTCTACTACGCCGCCCAACATTCCAAAAGCGCCAAACCCCATTAAATTAACCACACTTTGCACCAACATATCCAACACAACCACAACACTGCAGAGCCAAAATTTTTGAAACCACAGAATCATGTAAAAACGGTGAATATTTTCTACCGAGAACATAAACCACTTTAATTGGATCCGGGAATTAACATAGTAGCACGTAGCGATACAAAATTCGTAGAGTCATTGATAAGGAAAATAAATGTATATACAATATCATAGCGTTTTTCTTCTTCCATTAACCTAATGTTAGATAGACTCACATGGACAGATAGATACGACTCCCTCTACGATAAAAGTACAAGGCTAATAATAAAAACCTAAAGCATGGTGAGGGAAAATTTTAAAACATAGTAGATAAATTAGATACGATGGAGAACACAAAACCACGCCGTGAAAAACCTAGTCAGAACTTGGACGAACAACTCATAGCCACAACGGTGGAGGCTCGTTCAAGTCGATGGGGATCCCGCGCCGAACCAGCCCGAGAAACGAAGCCGTTTGGGAGTTTTCAACGACCTGAACTCCGCCACCAAGGGGAACAGCTCCGTCGGTGCGGCGGAGAGCGGCGGCGGTTGGGGGAAGAGGCTGCGGTGGTTCGATGTCCTTGAGAACGGAGGTGTGGAGGAACTCGGTGAGGACGAGGGCGCGGGAGGGGACGTTGGGCCAACGGTGATCGGAGGAAGGGACGTTGAGGTCGAGACAGAGGGAGGGGGCCGGGGGGAAGTTGGTCTTGGCCTTGGCGCCGCGGAGGGAACGGGCGGCGCCGTCGTAGGCGAGGGCGGCCTCCTCGGGAGTATCGAATGTGCCCAACCAGACACGTGTCTTCTTCCAGGGGTCACGTATTTCGGCGGCGTAGCGTCCCCAGGGTCGCTTCCTCACGCCTCTGTAGTGCCCCTCGCGAGAGCCCGAAGAAGAAGAAGAGGCCATCATGAAAGCAAAGCAAAGTACCAACTCAAACTCAAACTCAAAAAACGTTAATGAAAAGGGAACAAACCACAACAAATGACTATGTGTGTATATAAAAGTGGGGGACCCACATAACCTCCCGTAATTGTCGGCTGGCCGGCACCACCACACTACCCTTCTCTCTTTCTCTTTCTCTTTCTCTTTCTTTGCTTCCCTTTGCCTTTTGGTTTAAATATACACGTACACACGCACACACTCAGTCGCAAATATGGATAAAATGACCCCTTTAAACTGGAGCCATTGATGTTGATCAGGGTAATGGCTGTAGAATCGGACGGTTCATGATTGAGATTGTGGAGCCGCCGCCTGATGAGACGTGTGGGAAGAGGGACTGACGTAAGCCCTACTGGATCTGTACGGCGTTTCCTGAGCGGCGCCTGACATTATTTGAAGTTAATTAAGTATTATTCATAAATTAGTATTATTATTATAATATAATAATAATAATAGTAATGCGTGTGTGTCATGGGATTGAGATTATGAATGAATGAAGATTGGGGGAGGGGATGGTGTAATGTGTGTGGTTTTTGGGAATTTGAGTTGACGTAATGAAAGGGAAAGGGAAAGAGAAAGAGAAAGAGAAAGAGAAAGAGAAATTGGTGGGTGAGGTGGGGGAGTGGGATTGGGAAGAGAGAGTGTGGGGTTGGGGTTGGTGCTTTGACAGAGACTCCCACGTGGAAGAGTGTCTGAGTTGCAGGGAACAGGTGGTGTTGGGCCACACACACACACACACTCTCTCTCTCTTTCTCTCTCAATATGGGCTTCTCTGATCTACTTGGCGTGTTTGACTCTGTTGGGCTCTGTCCTTCCTCTCACTTTAATAAGATACATAACTTCAATCTCTTTATTGTTACTGTTTTCTTCCATATTACTACTACTTACTACTGTAAATTAAATATTAAATAATAAATATAAAAAGTGTGAGTGGTGAAAGACAGGGGTGTGTGTTCAGACATCAGACTCACTGCACCAAGCAGACGCGCACAGTTTATATGCCTACACATACAGATACGGATGTAATAATGTTATCATCTTCACGTGAATCCTATTCTTTTTACTTTCTTTTTTTCTTTTTCTTCATCTATTTCATTTCTAATTAACCTCCACATATTTCATTACTGTTAGATTTCAACACTATCTGCTACCCTAATCAACATCTAGTTACTTCTGGTTCTAAGTGAGTTTGCTTGATTATTCATAAAGAGGAAAGAAAGAAAAAAAAATAGGAAATTTGGGAATGAAGTTATCAGCACACATTTTTGGTGGTGGTGTTTGGACCATCTTTGGATGATTCTCTCCCTGCAAGAGGACAAGTGGTTTAACATATTTTATTTATTAATTTTTGTGTTTTTCAAAATTTGCCTTTTGGTTTCACTTTGTATACTCACTCTATGACCGTGATGATGATGATGATATGATAGGACGGCAACTTTTTTATTTCTTCCTTTTTGTGTGCTCCGTGGGATGTTTTTTCATTACTCTTCTTCACTTTCTTCTCTCTATCAAACTATGTTTTGCTTTACACTTCTAAACCCACCTTCAACACAAACCATTCATTCTCTCAAAACAATTACCATACTCCTACCTTCTTTTACTTACATTACTATATTACTATATATAGTTTCTTTCCATATAATTCCAACAAATATTTGTTAAATAAAAACAAGTTTTCAACTTTTATAGAGTTATATTATTTATTTTTTCTCACCACTTATTTGAGAAATAGAGTCATAATTAGCATAGTAATATACAAATTTACTTAAATGAGATAAAAAAATTATAATTTAAATGTATAAAACTTATGTGAATTTTTTATTATAAGTAGATAGTAGTATTAATATTATTTCCTGCCAAATATAGTTTAGGTTAAGTTTGGACCAGTGGACCTAAGATAAGGATAGGACATGCAGGGCTAATAGCTTCAAGAGTCTCCTAAGACAAAAATAACTAACACAACCAAAAGAGACTCCTAACAATATTAATAATTTGATGGTCCTTACTAAGATAAACATTTTCCTATTTTCCTTTTTAATGTTTGATTTTGATTTTGGTTTCAAAAAACAATAAAAAACTCAATTGATCAATCAATGTCTGCCTTCAAAATTACGATTGGAAAAAACTGATTCCAAAAGTTTGAGAATCAGGTTGACTGAAATTTTAAATGAACCGTACTATTGCAGAGTCCATGCGCACAATTTAATAAAACGAAACGTAGAACTTCTACGTTTTACACTCCTGTACACAATACTGATGCAAGTAATTTATATTTATCCTATTATTATTTTGTAAAATTTATTATTTTATTTATTTATTTATTATATCATCATTTTTTTTATATTTTACTAGTTTGTCATGAAATGATAACATATTATAAAGAAGATTATAAAAAATGAAATAAGTTCAAAATAAGGTCATTTGTAAAAACTTACGACCACGTTGTTTGTCTAAAACAAAATGTATCATGTTATTGTTTTAATGAACATTTAATAGATGGATAAAATGTATGAAAAAAACTTAGATGATAAATTTGTTAAACGATAATAGTTGATAAAAAAAATGTTCAATTAAACCTTTTACTTATTAAATTAATTATTAATAATGTACACTGTTTTATAAAATTATTCTTAATATTTTAAATTAATCATGTTTCTCTTTTTACTTAAAAAAGAAAATTAATGATAATATAATTTATGATTATGCATTTTTTTCCCATCCTAATAAGAGATGAGAACTTTTTCTTGTTAAATTTCAACATTTATTACTTTTTATTAAAAAAATTTTGCCCCCATACAATTAGAAAATAATCTTATAAAATGGAACAGAATTTTTTTTACAGTCTTATAAATAAAAATGTAAATGGTATTTATTACTATACTAAAATAGAGTTTTGAAAAGCTCAAACAACAGAAAACTACGAAATAAAAAACTTAGTAGAATGACGTACACGTGTTCATATATACAAAGCTTGGTTTGGTAATTTAAAATTATGCTTATGGAAAATGTCAAAATATTCGATAGTTAATCCATCAAATAATGAAAGAAAAAACTCTCTGAATAAAAGAGAATAAAGTTTCTAAGCTAGTGAAATAACAAAAAATGCCTTTAAAAACAGAAATTGAAACTTTAAGAACATAAAAATTCTGATAAAAATTAATAAAGCAGTAATGTGAAAACAGAAAATAATGAGCCAAAATAAAGAGAAGAAACATAAGAAGAAAATGGCATGATTGGAATATTTATACTTCTTTTCTTAATCCTTAATACTCTTTAATATTTTTTATCCCTTCACTAATAAGTCGTTGTCCACGTGTAAATATAGTTAAACTCTTTTTATATTTAAATGAGAAAACCTTCTTCTTTTGTCATCTCATGGATTCTTCGGTCTTGCCTTCATATACAAGTATCTTACCACATAGCAAATCCTGTGTTAAGAGAAGCAGTCCTGGTTGCTCCCACCTTCTATGTGAAAGAAAAGGTTTGGGAAATTAATGGAATCTTACAACATACAATCCTCTTGAGGTGCCTTCAACCATTATGGCTTCCTCTGGACAGAAACAAAGGTTGCAAACAGCATGGTGATGGCCTCATCTGGTCAATGGCCATGACTACAACCAATGAAGCACCACATTTTTCTTTGTACTTCCACACTCTAATATATATTTTTCAATGGTATCAAACATACAAGTACAATCTGTATATGTTGTGTTGCATTCCATTCTATTGATTAGCTCAGGGGAACTGTTTGTTGGACCTCTCTGGCTTGTAGTCTCTTAGGCTTCGCCATTGGGTCCTGTTGTAGTGTTGCTAAAAGAATGCCTCACCCGCCCGAATCAATTTCGCTAGCTTGCTTCTTGTTTCGAAATACAGACTATGTATATGTTGACCAAGTTATTTTTATGAGTGCAATAAATTTAGTCTGTAGAATCAAATATATTAAAATCCTTTCAATGTTATAACTATTCGAAAATTTAATTTAATTTAATCTTAACAGATGATAATACATAATAATCAATATTTATTTCTCACATAAAAAATCATCTCATTTAATATCCTGTACATATGTGTGTATTCATGCTCACACAGAAACGTAATCATGGACACAGATAAAGAAATCAGACCAGACTGGGGTAGGTGTGGATTTTATTAGGTAGAACAGATTTTCAGCTGATGCAAATTTTGCAATTTAGTGTTTTTTTTTTCCCTTATCAATGCATAAGCAACCAGACTGTCCATTAAAATGATCCGCACATAACATAAATAGGATATATATGAAAACAGTGACAGGTATTATTTAAATTAGACCTTGCTTTTACTACTTTCATAGAACATTATGATTTCTATTTGTATTTGAACTTTTAAAATGTTACAAATCCTCTACTAACAATTAGAAAAAAAAAAGAAAAAATTCGTATAGAAGTTCAAACAAAGTGGGAAATGAAAATGTAAACATGATGTACAAATTTCTGATTTACAAATTAAGAGGGTTCCCAGCTTGTAAGAAGAGATTCAAGGGACTCAACAAACTATTGTCAATATTTGGGGAAGCACACTGGGGAACAGCAATCAGAAGATCGAACTACCCTGCCATTAGTGCCACATAAATAGGATTATTAATTATGAGAAGCAATTTAAGATAGCAAACAGAAGAATGCTATGATTGTCCTTAAAAGATACCAGAACAATGGGATATTATCGTGAAAGCAAGATAGGCCCATTCTCCGCAGCAGTGTGAGCATTGCCATAATTATTATTATTATTATGCCTTGCCATCTGGATGTCACGTGAGAATTGGGTCCTTGCTTTTGCATATGGAGCTGCCCTTGCTACAAAAGAAAATCAAGAGTATAAATTTTTTATTCAATGTCAGCGTAAGAAGTGACAAATTTCCCTCAAATTCAAAAATTTCTTTTATCCTGAAAAACTACTGTGAAAAATAAAATCTGTTGAAAAGCGTTAAGATTGTATAAAGTGAGGGAAAAACTCGGAATGCAAGGTAGACCAAAAGCGTTAAGATTCTTACCTGTTATTTGTTGAACCCGGAGGATATTCTGCCGCCTTTTCCACCAGCAAACTGAACCGGTAATAACAAGTAGAAAAGTAAAAGAAGCACCTAACCCAATACCAACTTTAGCACCAGCAGAAAGGTGAGGTCCACAAGTGGGTAATCCAGGTATGCCACATAGACCTGCATTATCAGTAAAACTGCAGCCATCCACAAGTGTAGATTTAGCAACCTTAATCACAGAGAAAGTGGAGGAATGGCATATTGATATACTTCTTCTATCATTGCATATAAATATTCTTTATATGTTAACTGTAGAGTTTATCATTTGAAAACATACTTAAAGCTTGCCCCATGTAGAAGTCTTCCTCCTAGAGTCGCTGGGACCCTTCCAGACAGGAAGTTGCCATTTAGGTTCCTGCATGAAGACTTCTTAAGACTGATTTATCATTTATTATTAGTCATATGGTCAAGTTAAATACCAAGAAATCTTACAGTCTTTGTAATGATGTCAATTGTCCAAGGCTTTCAGGAATCGATCCATTGAAGAAGTTGTAGGATAGGTCACTGCATGCGTAGATGGCATTCAGAAATCATATCACCATGATGGTCAAAGCAAAAGATTCAAACCTTACGCATAATTTAAAAGTGAAGCTAAATAGCAAATCTCAAAGAGGTTAATCAGAGCACCAAGAAGCCGAGTCGCACAAAAATTGCCTAAGAGGAACAGTTTCCTTTTCACTTTCCATTTGTTATTTATTCTAGAGGCTTTCGCTTCATATATAGTTTTGGAATAACACATGCCTCAGTCTAAGTAAGAAACCCCAATACTAAGTAGGAATTTTGGAGAATGGGTGGGGACTACAATTGTATGTCGTGAAAAAGGTATACAAGTCAATACTTCATCAAGCATATCTTGTCCCTTACGTCTTACTATGCCTCACCACTAATGCCTCTAAGGCTTAATTCACACTGAAAATGTGAAGATTGAAGGTGACAACACTTCCTAATACACCTGTGCTGAAGATGAGAATCACATATCGGCATTGACCATATATAGAATGAGCTAAGAACTAAAGACAAATAAGTACATCTGCAAAATAAGCTAGAAGAACAAGAAATCACTTACAGCACTTGCAAGCTAGTTACTGTTCCAAGTGGGTATGGAATAGCCCCACGAATGCTGTTTCCACTCAAGTTTCTGTGATGCACAAGTAACATCAACATAAGGAATATGAAAATGAACATGCTCAATGTTAGTATATCTTGGGGAATACTGAAATAAAAACAAGAAAATAAAAAAAGTAAGATAAATTATTCAATATCAGTACTTGTTATCTAATAATCAGAGCTTTATTTTGTTATCATCAAGCATAATTCATACATTTATGCAATGCCAATTGCTATGACACAAATAATAATGTTTTCACGAACGGGAACTATTTCAAACTCACAGGATTTGTAGATTATGAAGTCTGGAGATGTCATTTGGCAAAAATCCCTTCAGACCTTGATTGTCAAGACCACTGTTCATTAACAGATGCAGCACCAAGTTACTAAGATATTGACATTAAATATTCAATACAGCTTTCAAAGAAAAATACAATGGCTTTGTACCCCAGTGGTACCAATCACTTAGCAGCAAGCAAAGTGGAGTTGCAAGTTCATTGTGACTAATGAATACAATCAGGGCACAAAGAAATTTAATGGCCGGGAGGGTCAATGTAAGGGTCACTACCTCAAATAAGAAAACATAAGAAGGATTATTCATTTATATATAAATATAATGTGTGTGAATTAGGGTTTGAATGTTAGTTATCGTTGTGCACAAGGACATACTTATAAACAAAGCTTTCTAATAATTATTTTTTTATCGTTTTATGGGATTCATATTTAGAAGCTCTGATGCCGAAGAAATGGTTTTTATTCTTGCTTTTGTTCCAAAAATAAAGAAATAACGAGAACAAGAAAAAAGGTAAAAGAATTAACATGACGAAGATGAAATTAGATGCTACCACACAACCAAATATACAATAAATGCCTAAGAATAAAAGATAATAGGAAATTACAGTCCATCAATGACCCATTTGTTGCTACTTTTGTCTAATCTGCAATCTGCTCCAGTCCATGGATGTTGTTGGGGAACACAAGGATCACCATTCCACCCAAACCTGGGAGGAAGCCCCAAAGCCTTCTTCAACGTTTGTAAAGCCATAACTAGAGTAAAAGAACAACAATCAACAAGCAAAATTTTATATTTATTTGTATTAACAAATCTTACATTTGCTACCATTACATAAATCAGAGAACAACAAAATCTAACAGTATCATAAAGCAACAAATCAATACTAAGCTTGAATTTCATCCCTAAGAAGAAGAGGAAGTAAGAACAACAGCAGAGATCGTAAAAATATGACAAGACAAGGCAGCATAAGAGGTATGATAATGCATCTAAAAGTAGCAAGTACCAGCAGACACCTTGGTCAAAGTCTAAGCAAATTTCATGCTGTGAGCCACAGACCCAATTAATTGAGTATCATGAAGAGTGTTAACTAATATGGGGAAAAAAGAAGACCAGAAAATGTAGGATCCTATCACAGATAAGTTCCGAAGAATGTAAAAACTATGTCATTGCTTGTCTTAAACCTGAACAAAATCCAGATCGTCTGTGGTTAATATGATATTCAAACCTCCTATATAGTCAACTGCATTTTATTTAATTACATAATAAATATAAAAAATCAGCAAAAAAATCATGTTGAAAAAATAGGGTGGTGTATCTACCTTCATCTGATAATGTTTTTGACTCAGCCGTTATAACCTCCAATATCTCAATGGCATTGATTATGGCAAAACCACCTTTTTTTGGTCTCAAAGTTATGGTCAAAGTTCTCCCATTAACAGTAACAGTTTTATTAAGCACAAGGGCAGTAAAACGGTCCCCACTCAATTTCACAATGTCAACATCTTTAAATTGAACATCGCCATTTATCATAATGTTAAAGACTCTTTGTCCAGCGGCAGTCACTGAGTTATCAATCTCAGCAAAATGTAACCAAACAGAATAGTTTTTGTTGGGATCCACATCTAATGTATATGTTAAATCAGGCTGGCTACTAGAACTAACAAGTGCTGATCGATAAAGAGTTTCGGGATAAAAGTTTGGTGGATGTGAAGCCTGTTTGATTCTAGTTTCAACAGATCTCGGTCGATCAGAATCCTCACCAAAAGTTTTAATATGCTGCCAATATCTGTCCCCTCCCCGGGGATCTGCACCATAATCCACACCAAATTTTGACTGCCCAAACCCGCAACTCAATCTTTTTACTGTTCTAAGTATTATCCCTTGACTCCACCCCGGTCCAAAATTATAAGCTTCATCATCAATTTGAAGAATCTCGATTGAAAGAATTGCTGGATCTCCATGACCCGTGCCATGGAAACAGATTGAGACTGAACCATCCATAAGAAATACTTGGGCTTCAGTAAATGCTTGATCATCGTGAGTAGTCCAACCTGATTTCAAAGAATATATTTGAGTTCCTTGAATTGAGATGTCAAATAGAGGTTCATCGGTAACTCTGGCATGTGCAACAAGTCCAAAAAAGATCCTGATTGAGTAGTGTCCTTTTGGCACTCTATTAATGTTGTAGCAATTTGAAGGACCTTCAGAGAAGGGGAAATAGCGTAGAGTCTTCAGAGGAGGGGCAATGAAACTTGTCGTAGATGCATTTGTGGGAATGCCTCCTGTGTATCCAAAGTCTTTATACCAAAGGGTAGTGGTTGGTTTTGTTTGAACATCATTACGAGCCCCACAGCTTATGTGCATGCCATATGGCCCTGCAACGAATAAAAGGTGTCAGAAATTTAAATCAACTCAAAGGGGATAAACTATTAAAAGTAAGAAGATCCTAATGCTCTGGAATGTGCAAGCTATCATGCTGGTTTCGTTGGCACTGAAATTCACCTGCAGCAACTACAATTAAGCTAGCAACTACCTCTTGCACCAAGTCGTTTTGTAGGTTGTCAATAGATTACATGCGCACACACAAAAGCATAATTTGATCATATCCCTCAGCTGTTGCTCAATTAAAAACAACAGTTTGTGCTTCATGTAACCCCAATAGAGCATTTTCATGAATCATGATAAATTATTAAACTGGCAGAGAGCTAACCCAAGGAATTTCAATCCAGTGCCATTTCTTATTGAAAATGGTGCATAACAAAAAGGGGTTAAATAAACTTGGCTAGTTGTTAGAAAGTGAACTTTTAAATCTAACTTAAATCTACTTTCAACTTTGAA
Source organism: Macrotyloma uniflorum (assembly GCA_016859785.1). Classification (NCBI taxonomy): domain Eukaryota; kingdom Viridiplantae; phylum Streptophyta; class Magnoliopsida; order Fabales; family Fabaceae; genus Macrotyloma; species Macrotyloma uniflorum. The sequence goes on along the minus strand of BDMB01000010.1, from coordinate 369,994 downwards.
CTTATATTAATTTGTTCATATTTTTAATCGTATCTACAGCACCAGCAGTTTGGAAAAGCTCAGTTTTTATGTTTTTAGGATGAAAGAAATATGCTAGGGAGAAATGTCTGCCATGAACCATTCTAACTTGACTAACCCGTTAGGCCTTTACTGTAAGCAAAAATAGTAAGTTGCGGAGGCTAATTTGATCATGTCATTGAATTTTCCCATTTTTTCCCCTTTTAATTCATTCAGTATTGCGTTCTGGCTTTGTCTCATAGTATGACTTAAACCCACAAACACTTAAAAAAAAAAACATAATAAGATGTGGAAAACTGCATCATTTTGCCTTTCTCTAATCCATAAGCAATTTCTCACGCACCAGATGAAATCAAATGTACCCCTACATTACTCAGATTCAAGCATCAATTCCACGACACACACGGGCATTTACATCTCTATATCTTTATTGAAAGCAAACCAAAATGAAATTCAAACAAATCCTTATCAACTCAGCGTTCAACTTCAATGCAAGATACAGAATCTCACCTCGTTGAGCTGCACGCGCAGTAAAGGCAAAGCAGAGGAAGAGCGTCCACAGCAGAAGGAATCGAAACGTTGCTATGTTCGCCATCTTCGCTTTTCTTCTTCTTTTCTCCCTCTCTCTCACATCCTAACTTTTCTAGAGAGAGAGAGCTCGAACGTGTCTGCACCTTGCAGCAACACTGCACAAACAGTTGGAAATGGAAATTCACAAATTCACATTCACTCCCTACTACTTCGTTTAGTTGACTCGTGAACGAATGAAGGAACAGCGGTTACAGTGGTGCTGAGCCTTATCACGATTAATGCAGGCGCGATCCATCTCAACGGTATTAATAGTCATTTAATGTTTGAAGATTAATTGACGTGTGTGTAAGTATGGTAGGTCTTAACTCTACGTGGTTAGTGTTTGTGGGTCCCCCTTTTGGACGGCTAGATTTGAGTTTAGGGGGAGTGGGTGTAGTGCGGTCCTTTGATTAGGGTGTAGTTAATTATTGTAGTTGCATGTGAGCCCCACTTATTTAATCTCAAGAAAGCAAAATTAATGGCGATCATATATCTCATTGATAGTTCCAAGGGAGAAATTGCTAGTTGGTGGTGGATTCTACTTTTTTTGTTCCCATGAAACGACAACAGCAACGTGAGTGAGTGAGAGAGAGTGAGGAAAGAGAGAGAAGAAGCTGAATAATAAATTCACGGAGAAATATCATATCAAATTAATTAATTAATTAATTAATTAAAAAATGCTGGTGTCATAAAATTACGTTATTGACCTTGAGAATTGAGAAGCGAGAATTGAGAAACTCGAAGGGATGAAGGAATAATTGTTTTTATTTTTTATCGGACGGTGGAGAAGAGTTGGATGGTGTGTGGACTTTGGATTGTTTGACATTGGGGAGGTATTGGATTGGAATATGGCGCAATCATCGGAGGGCGTCACCGCCAGACGCAGCGCACCGGATGAAGGGTCAAAATTGAAAGGAATTTTTACATCTTCATTTGGAATCTTGCTGACACTTTTCTTCACTAGGTCTTGATTTTTTTCATTTTGTAACCAATGAAATAAAATGTAAAATAAAATTACTATTAACAATAATTTTAAATAATACAATATTTACAACATAATTAATTATATCTTAAATATTATAAATTTTGTACAATTTTTATTAAAGAAAATAAATATTTTAAAAAATCACATTTTTGTTCGAATTATTTGTGATAGAAATCTACATTCTGCGCTCTATACCAAACACAACATTAAATAAAACATTTTATATTTAAAATGAATATTACTTGTAACCTTTTTAATAAAAATACTTGTAATGTTAAACATAGGATTTCTTTTTTTTTTATTTTTATTCTAAGACTTCTGATTTGATTTGGTATAAATTATTCACTACAACAAAGTCCTTGCTGCAAAGCCATGAAAATAAATTAAAGATATATAGAGGTAATACATAATTACAAATTCAGTAAATTTCATTATTAAATAGAATATGCAGTTGTTGTAATACAAAATAATATCATGATTCACATTAAATTTTCCATTATATATAATTTTGATTATATAAAACATTATTTAGTGGTTCACGTAACCCAAAAATGTAAAATAGATCGATGGAGTGGTAGTTGTTTTAAAACAACTAACGTCTGCATTTATAATATAAAAATATTGAATATCATTCACCACTTTCACTTAAAATCATAATAGCAATTAAATGTAGAGTTAAATTGACTGCAGCATGGTATTCCTATAAGTTATCTATCTTTGGAACGATTTAACCCTAATAATTTATGTGCAATTGTTTTATTTCGTAAGATAAAAGCAATTAATTTCAATAAAAAAATGTGAAAAAAAAATGAACTTGTTCTTCCTCCCAAGACAGAAACTATTATTTAGCTTTGTTCTTCCCATAAGTCAACAATCGAGTATTATAATGTTTTATCTACTATCAACGAAAGTCAAAAGTCTCATATTTAATCTATTTGTTGGGATTACAGTTTCCACAACTTTGTTTTTTCTTTCATTCATCTTGTGGCCCATTATTTAGTATGCAGGGTATTATGCTTATGTTCGTCGCATGCTCTTAACCTTTCTCTCTTCCTCTTCTATTATTGAGTTCATAATAAATTGAAAAAAAAAAAATAGTTGTTTTTACTTTTATTTTTAATTTTAAAAATACTTATTTCAAAAACTATTTTAAAAAAATGATAGATTTTAAATGAAAAACTAACAGTGAAACATTTTTTTTAAATAAGAAATAAGAAGAAAAACAAACATACCCTTTAAATTATTAATTTTGTTAAAAGCTCCATCAATTCTCCAATAGTTTTTTTTTTCATTAATATTTAGAGCGTTTTGGACATCGCATAAACGAGGATACAAACATAATTTGAATAGTTAAAACTAGGTGTGACAAAATGAATAACTCTAACTAGTTTAGACAATCCCACACCCCTGGTAACGGCTAAAATTAACACTTGAAAGCCCCAACTTGTTTCATTAAAAAACAGGGTGACATACTCATATATTGATCCACCAAATTTAAGAGTTTTTTTATTTTATTTTTAATATATACATATATATATATATATATATATTATTTTATGACCACAGTTAATCATATACATGTTTTATAAATTTTAATGCCTTCATTGAATTGATTGAGTTTTTTTTTTTTTTACATATTAAATTACTCATTTATAATTAATAATTAAAATTTAACTTATAACTATTGATAGTTTAAATTGTAATCTTTATAACATATTTATATTTTTCCAATTGCATAATATAAAATATAAATTTTTAAATAGTTAAATATGTTTTTATTTTTATATTTTTTTCACCAAAATCGTTTGATAAAATTTGATGAATTAGTTTTTAAACTTTAAAAACTATATAAATTTAGTAATTTTTTTTATCAAATAGTAAAAAATTATTACTAAATGTTAAATTTAAATAATAATAAAATTATATTTAGTTACTTTATTCATTCTTATTAAAATAAAAAGTATCATTAAATATTAAATTTAAATATAATAAAAAATTAAATATATATTTTTTTAAATTAGAAGACTAAATTTATTAATTAAGAATACTATTAAACATTTAACATTAAATTACAAGTTATAATTAATAATTTAGATATAAATATTTTTATTTAAAAATATAATAGATAAAGCGTCATAATCTATTTAAGTTTTCGCAATCATATTCTACAATATGAAAATGTAAAGATAAAAAACAAATTAAATAAAAAATATAAAATAATATACTTTTGATAACGTATTAATTATTTTGACATAGATATAATTTATACGTTGATATTATGTCATTAAATAAATGTAACGTGACATTATTATTTTTTTAAATAATTTAAATAAATTGATAGGATTAAAAAAGGCTGAATTTAAAAAAAAAGAGAGTCAAATTAATATTAAAATTAATAATAATAAAAAACTATAAATCTAAGTTGTACTTAAATTACAAGTAAAAGTTTTTCGTGTTGTAATGTTTGTGGTGTTAGGCCCAAAACTTGTCCAGAAAAGGACATGGGCTTGCATATGTTACGAAATTAGGTTTAGACTAAATAAAGAAAGGACCAGGGTTATCGGAGCGACACGTCGGAGAAAAGACGTGGTGGGTGGGGTCTACCTCTGGAAGCAGAATTCTGATGTACACGTCAGCGGAGCATTCCTGATTCATCATTGATCATGTGTGTTCCTTCCATCTGCATTGTAGTGGGTTTCTTCCGTTAGTGTCTTCCTGCCCCTGTTTTTTTCCCAATTCGATTGGATTAGGGGTTTGCTTCTCATTAACCCCTCTTTCTGAGCTTTCAAATCCAATCCAATCCAATGTCTGTCCCTGATTCTCCCGTCGCTGATGATATCGAAACCGATCCATCCGAAGACGAAGAGGAAGTTGAAGAAGAAATAGAAGAGGAGGAGGAAGTTGAGGAAGAAGTGGAAGAGGAGGAGATTGAGGAAGAAGTAGAAGAGGAAGATGTTGAAGAAGAAGTAGAGGAGGAAGAGGTCGAGGAAGTAGAAGAGGAAGAAGTGGAAGAGGAAGAGGTTGAGGAAGTAGAGGAAGAAGTAGAGGAGGAGGAGGAAGTTGAAGGGATGGAGGTAGAGGAAGAGGAAGACGAAGACGAAGAACAAGAAGTAGAGGAAGTGGAGTTAGAAGAAGAAGTAGAAGAAGTGGAGGAGGAAGAAGAAGAGGAAGAAGGGGATCGAGAAGTAGAACAAGAAGAGGAAGGGGGAGAACAAAAAGCAGAAAAAGTGAAGGAAGAAGTCGAAGAGGAGGAAGGAGAAGAAGAGAAACAAGAAGAAGAAGCAGTGAAAAAGGAGAAAGAAGAGCAAGAAAAAAAGCAACAAGAAAAACAACAAGAAGAAGCAATGGAGGAGAAGGAGGGAGAACAAAGACAACAAGAAAAAGTTGGGGAGGACAAATCAGCGGTGCCAGGTTCTCCACCCGATGCCGATAAGGATCGGAGAGGTTTTTCAACTCATAAATTAATCATGATTTTCATTCATAATTTTATCCGCTACGTACCTGGATTGCATGCTTCGTTTTTCCCTAGTGATTTTTGTTTTGTAAATTCGTTTTGATGCTGTGTTGCTGATTGCTCTCTCCCTGGTACTGCCTCATATGTTGCCCCATTGAGTTTGTGGTTTTTGACTTTTTGTGTGTTTACATAGCAAATGCCATATTGGTGTTTTTCTTTTTGCTTTGACATTCCATTCTTATTGAACTGTTTGTTTAGGAATGGGGGAGAAGGCAATGGTGGGCACTAGGGAGAAAGGGTATGCTACTGAGGATAAGATCCTAGTGATTGTGGATCCATTTTAGTGGGAGCTTAACTCTAATTGTATATGGCACGGTTATTAATCTATAGTAGCGCATTGCAGCCGACCCTAAAACCTCTACAATAGGATAGCATGTGGCAGGAGGACTGCCGTTCTGAAATTTTGTACGCAGTATAGACATAAATAGTTAAAAATTGAAAGAATTACCTAAAATTCAGAACAGAGGTGTGTGGGTGGGTGACAGTGTGGGTGTCACAAAGAGAGAAGGGTGGTAAACTCATAGTAGTCAATCCCAAACAGAGGAGCGGCTGACATGTTATAGTGGGATGACCACTATTTTGAACCCTAATGTGTGTTTGTAAAACCGTTCTGTCTCCGTTACAATGTTAATTCATTAAATTTTCTTCCATTCACATTTAGTTTTTTTTTTTAAATGTATGAAATTGATGCTGAAATGGCTAACACACATTTATACTACACGTGTATATGTGCTGAAAACAAAGAAAAAATACCTAAATTTAAAGAGAAGTCATTGTTGTTTCATGGTAGTGGGTAGGTCAACAGCGATGAAATTGTCGGAATCTGACCAGGAAAGAGATGGGTCTTCGTAAACGAATAGGAACCATTGAGAACTGAGTCTGGACCCTGGAAATTGGTCAGAAAAGAGCTATGGTGGTGTGTTTGTACGAGGTACTGGAAACTGGTAGAGGGGTGTGTGTGGACAAGGAACTCCGGGTAAACATCCCATATATTCTTTTTTAAAAGAAAGGAGGAGGGAAATCTCAACTTTTCCCTTAAAGAACCTTTCAAATTGATGCTGTTTTGATGGTCAACTTTGTGTTTCCCAAACGCCTCACTCTAGCACTGTGAAAGGCCATTGTCCACATTGACTGTTATTAACAGACTGACAGCAAACTTTGTCGCGGCCTGGCTGCTCCTTGTCGCGATGCTGTTGTGAACTGCTAGCAATTGTGAATGCATGCGAAAGTGGAAGCCCGAGGAGTAAGTATATATGTATGAGTTGTCTTTTACCTTTTAGGGAAAAAATCTGGTTTCCATAAAATTCCTCTGCATAAATTATACCATTTCATAATTAACTTCTTTGTACTAATTATCTTTTCTCTTTACCTTTTGATAATGGATTTGCAAACACACCACTACTGGAAAATCTTTTCAACAACTCAGTTTTCAGTTTTTCTTAGTCATTATCTTGGGCATTCTCTTCCTCCAGTATCTGAACCAGTGCACTACTGCTCTGTCAATACACAAAATCTAGTGGCACTTTCAATTATGGTTTGATATTTTTTGAGATTTTAAAAAATTTCTCAGCCATACCCAACCAGCCAATATGATCATTCCCATCAAAATTAGCCAGTTCCACTAATAGGAACCCCAAAATAACTAAGGTGTACACATCAGAAAGAAAGAAGGTGAGATGCAGGGGATCATATGAAGGGAGAGAAATGTGGTAACCAACTGCTGAGTTGGCATTGGGTGGAATTAGAGACAGGATTCTGTTTTTATGGGTTTATCATCTGTTTAGGAGAAAGAGGAGGGTGGACGAGAATTGGACATGAAGCACGGCGAATACTTCAATTTGTCTCACGCATATGTGTCTGACACGTGTGCGTGTCGAATACTTTACGATACTTCATCGATACTTATGGATGAAATATTCAAACTTATGAAATATCAATACTTTTATTTGTTTCACATATTTGATATTGATATTTTTGGATATTTCATGAATATGTATTGGTAACTATTAGAAAATGTGTAGGCAGTAATGTAATTACAATGGAATTATTATTCTTGATATGAAAAAGAAATAATACATGAGTATTTAAAGGAAAACCTAAATCCTAATAATAGGAAATAAATCTCCTGAAATAAAGACTCTAAATGAGGACAAAATCTTCCAAATAAACTCCTAATCAAAATCCCTTAATTTTAGGGATTTCTTACAATCAAATCTATATTTATTGGACATTAAATGTATAATATTTATATCCATATTTCAACACCCCCTCTCAAGCTGAGGAATAAATATCTTCCATTCCCGGCTTGGTTATGAGATTATGAAAAATTGAAGTATTAAGTCCTTTTGTCAGCACATCAGCTACTTGTTGCTTGGATGGAATGTATGACATGCATACTAAACCTTCTCCTAATTTTTCCTTAATGAAGTGTCTATCTATTTCAACATGTTTTGTCCTGTCATGCTGAACGGGATTATGTGCAATGTCTATTGCTGACTTGTTATCACAGTAGAGCTTCATGGGTCCCTCCAAATTAATCTTCAAGTCATCTAAGATAATTTTGAGCCATAATAACTCACATAGTCCTTGTGCCATGGACCTGAATTCTGATTCAGCTGATGATCTTGCCACCACATTCTGTTTTTTGCTTCTCCATGTCACTAAGTTTCCACCTAGAAAAGTACAATATCCAGTTGTTGATCTTCTATCAACAAGAGAACCTGCAAAATCTGCATCAGTATAGGCTTCAAGAGTTAATCTTCCATCTCTTTTGAAGAGTATCCCCTTTCCAGGGTTGCCCTTCAAGTAATGTAAAATTCTGTAGGCTGCTTGAAGATGAGATTCCTTTGGTTCATGCATAAATTGGCTGATGACACTTACTGAATAAGCAATGTCTGGTCGTGTGTGAGCCAAATATATTAATTTTTCAGCCAATTTCTGATACATCTTTTTGTCTACTGCTGGTTCCTCTTCAGCCTTACATAACTTGTGATTAGGATCCATTGGAGTTGATACTGGTTTGCACCCAATTTTTCCAGTTTCTGCCAATAAATCAGTTATATATTTTTGCTGGGATATGAAGATTCCCCGATTAGAGTAGGCTACTTCAATGCCTAGAAAATACTTCAATCTTCCTAACTCCTTTAGTTCAAATTCCTGGACTAGTCTCTGTTTCAATTCTTCCTTCTCCTTTTCATCATTTCCAGTCACTATAATATCATCAACATAAACTAGAAGGATTGTTACCCCCTCTTTCCCTGAATGTTTAATAAACAATGTGTGATCTCCTTGACTTTGTTTGTAGCCAAATTCCTTCATAGCTTTGGTGAATCTTCCAAACCAAGCCCTAGGGGATTGTTTCAATCCATAAAGAGCTTTTTGTAGTTTGCACACCTTATTTTTTCTGTCTCCTTCAAACCCAGGTGGAATATTCATGTAAATTTCTTCCTCTATATCTCCATGGAGAAAGGCATTTTTAACATCATATTGTAGAAGTTCCCAATCAAAGTGAGCAGCTAAGGATAAAATAACTCTTACAGTATTCATTTTAGCAACTGGTGCAAAAGTCTCTTGGTAGTCTATTCCATAAGCTTGAGTGTATCCCTTAGCAACTAACCTCGCTTTATACCTTTCAATAGACCCATCAGCTTTATACTTTACTGTGAATATCCATTTGCAATCAACAATATTCTTTTCTTTGGGTTTGTCAACAATTTTTCAAGTACCACTTTTCTCCAATGCCTCCATCTCCACTTTCATGGCATCTCTCCATTCTTCTCTTGTCAAAGCTTCAATAACAGTGTTAGGGACAACAATAGAATTCAAACTAACAATGAACCTTTTATGGTTATCCGATAATTTATCTAGAGAAACATAATTTGACAGAGGATAGAGAGATTGTTTTGTGCAGTTTCTAGTACCTTTTCTGACGGCTATTGGAAGATCAAGGTCATTTGAAGAGTTGGAAATATTCTCATTTTCTGGTTCAACTCTGTCTGTAGTTTTAGGTTCAGAACTTGGATTGGATTCATGGACTTGCTGCATGTCTGGAATGTTCTTCCTTCTTGTGTAGACTTTGCTAAATCTTGGTTGCAATTCAGTGGCATCAGTGATATTATCATTTTCTGTTTCTAATTCTGGCTCAGGATTAATTTGCTCAACTGTAGGTTCATTATGGGAGGTTTCAGATGGAGAATATGATAAAACAAAGGGTTCAAAGTTGTCATCACAATCTTCTGAAAAAACCTCTTGGGAGCCAGTATTGGAGAAAAAAGATTTAGTTTCAGTGAAGGTAACATCAATGGAGATATAAAATTTTTTAGATGAAGGGTCATAACACTTGTAACCTTTTTGAGTTGCAGAATAACCAAGAAATACACACCTAACAGCCCGTGGATCAAGTTTGTCTCTATTTTGATTGTGGACATGTACATAGGCTGTGCACCCAAATATTCTAGGAATGAGGCCATTTGAGGTCTTAACGTGAGGGAAAAAATTGTTTAGGGTTTCAAGTGGACTTTTGTTCTCTAAAATATGTGAGGGAAGTCTGTTTATCATATATGTTGCAGTAAGGACAGCTTCTCCCCAATAATTTTTTGGAACTTTCCCTTGAAAGAGAAGTGCTCGGGTGGTATTAAGTAAATGCCTATTTTTTCTCTCTGCCACTCCATTTTGTTGGGGAGTATAGACACATGAAGAGTCATGAATAATCCCTTTGGATTAAAAAAAGGTAGACACAGTTTGGTTGAAATAATCTCTAGCATTATCAGACCTAAATCTTTTTATATTGACCCCAAATTGATTTTGTATCATTGAATAGAAAATTGGGATAATAGTGCTCACATCAGATTTTTGTTTAAGTAAACAGAGCCAAGTAACTCTAGTACAATCATCAATAAAGATTACAAACCAACGGGCCCCAGAAATATTAGGTATAGTAGATGGTCCCCATATATCACTATGGATTAATTGGAAAGGTTGTGAACTTTTATTATTGCTAATTGGAAAAGATACACGAGTATGTTTAGCTAATTCACAAGCCTCACAATGCAATTTTGAAATATCTAAATTTTCAAATAAATGGGGAAACATAATTTTTAAAACAGAAAATGATGGATGTCCTAAGCGACAATGATACAACCAAAGAGTGTTTTTATTTGATACACTAAGTAGAGACATGGGTTGGCCACCTTTGGGTTCTTGAGATGATTCAAAGTAGTAGAGTCCATTTCTTTCCTTAGCAAGTCCAATCCTCCTTCCTGAGTCCTGTTCCTGAAAAACACACAAAGATGGGGAAAACATTGCAAGGCAATTGAAGTCATTCGTTAGCCTTTTTATGGAGATAAGACTTGTTGAAAGTTTTGGGACATGTAGAACATTTTTAAGAGTAATTTTGGAGGATAAACAGATATCTCCATATCCTGCAACTGTGACGAAAGAGCCATTGGCAACAATAATTTTCTTATTGCTTGGACATGGAGTATAAGACTGAAAAAGTTGGGATGAGTATGTCATATGATCTGTAGCTCCTGAATCCACAATCCAAGAGTTATCATTATATGAGACACTCATACAAAAAACATTACCTGAGAGAGCAAGAGAAGATGATTCAGAAGATTTCTCAAGAGTTTCGAGTAGGTCTTTCAGTCTTTTTATCTCCTGAATATTGAGTGTTCCCTCAATTGAATTTTCTTCATTCTCTGATTGTTTTACCATGTGAGCTTGAGGTTTTCTCATCCCTCCATGGTTCACCCATTCCTTTCCTGGAGGTTTGCCATGCAGCTTCCAACATTTCTCCCTTGTATGTCTTGGCTTTTTACAATGAGTGCACCATAAATTATCTTTGTTTTCTTTCCACTGAGTATTGATATTTTGTCCCTTTCCTCCTTGCAGTAATTCTGGTTTAGCCACCAATACAGATTCATCCACTGGTTGAATCTTAAGCATGACATTTCTCCTACTTTCTTCTGCACGAACACTAGAAATAACTTCCTCTAAGGACGGTGTTTCCCTTCTTCCAAGGATTTGAACCCTAACCTGATCAAATTCAGGATTTAATCCAGCCAAAAAATCATATACTCGATCTTTTTCTATAAAGTTCTTTAAAAGAATTGCATCCTCTGTGCACTTCATTTCAAAGACTCGATAATGATCAAGTTCTTGCCATAAATTTTGCAGCTGAGTGGCATACTCAGTTACTCCTCTGGTTCCTTGTTTAACAGCAGCAACTTTTACTTTTATCTCAAACACTTGAGCTGCATCATTTGCCTTAGAATATGTGCGATTGATGAAATCCCATATATCCTTTGCTGTATTAAGGAACATACATGTGTCACTGATGTGTGACTCCATGGAATCCCATAACCAGGACATGATCATGGAATCTTTTTCATCCCATGAAGAAAATATTGGATTGTCCTCACTTGGACCCTTTTCAAGGATATGAGAAAGACACCCCTTCCCCTTGAGATAGGTCCGAACAAATTGGGACCATTTGAGAAAGTTTTTCTCCTTTAATCTGCATAAAGCTCTAATGCCTTGTAATTCCCCAGTGGATTTTAGATCAGACATCATAGAAATGCAAATCAACAACCAATTGTCTAATGGGTGATTTTACAAAGAGAGAAAAAACAGCAATAAAGGCTGTTATGATAAATTGTAGCAATTAAGGCTACACCTTTTGAAGATAAAATGGCAATGAAGGCCATAGAAGAGAGAGAAAAGAAAAATACAGAGACCAGGGCTCCAGGAAAAAACCTAGAGCTCTGATACCATATTAGAAAATGTGTAGGCAGTAATGTAATTACAATGGAATTATTATTCTTGATATGAAAAAGAAATAATACATGAGTATTTAAAGGAAAACCTAAATCCTAATAATAGGAAATAAATCTCCTGAAATAAAGACTCTAAATGAGGACAAAATCTTCCAAATAAACTCCTAATCAAAATCCCTTAATTTTAGGGATTTCTTACAGTCAAATCTATATTTATTGGACATTAAAGTAACTGTTCAAGCTTTTAAAATGTTTATATCTAATAAAACAACATAAAACATATAGGTACGTGTAATATAGAAATATATAAACATTATTTTCATAAATCAAAGCAAACTGTTTTCTTTGAATTATTTAAAAAAATAGTGTTATTCCTTCATATAATTTCATAGAAAATTTAATTTTAATTTGAATTTATATAATTACATTTATATATTTATTATATTTTATAAAATTTTATATACTTACGTGTCATCCGATACACGAATCATATCCGATACACGAATCATATCCTATACACGTATCATATCCAATACACGTATCATATCCAATACACGTATCATATCCCGTGCATCATAAATTTTGGGTGAGACTGGGTTCACTTCCTTTCTTTTTCTGTATGCATTTTTCGTATTCTTTTTAGTTTTATATTCCTCACTATATTTGAGCCAACTTATGGAGTCTGAATTGGGCTAGAAATTTTGGGAGAGTTCTGGCACTCCCAAATTGCCTAGTGTATTTCGTTTCCTTTCTTTTTCTATACCTTTTTCATATTCTTGATTTAATTTTTATCTTCCATTCTAGATTTGAGCCAACATATGGAGTCTGAGGAGCAACACAAAAACTTGGGGCCAGATTCTTTTGTGGCTGAAAACCCTGAAGTAATGCCACCATCTAGTGTGCATTGCATGGAAGAGAATGATGCCATGCTCAAAACATCTGTTCCTTCATGTCAGATACTGACATTGAAAAAGGAAGAGCTTCCCCTGAAATATGACATTTCAAGTGATCCAAAATCAAGAGAAAACCTGACTTCTGTTGAAGATGGCAAAAGTCAAGGGTTAGATGTTGAGAGTGCTGGGTCCCTTCTGCAGAAGGAAACACTTGGAGGATTCAGTGAGCCAGGTTGCAATAGCAAAGCTGATTTATGTGATGACAAAGATGTTAATTCCGGGGCTAGGGCCATCAAGTCATCTAGTGAAACTGGACAAGATATGGTTATTGGTCTACTTCCAAAAGATTGTCTTGTTGCGGATGCTAATGGTGGTCAAAATTGTAGGAACAAAATCACGCAGTTAGAGATGGAGTCAAGGGATGATGTGAAGCAAATGCCATCAAGGTCTGTTCATTTTAGTTCAGTATGTTCTTTTACATTGTAATATTACCAAAGTCAATTCATACAGCATGCTGTCTCTTCTAGAAGTAGTTTTCTGTCTTTTACCAATGCGTTTAAATTGGTTCACACATAGTTGCTAACCGTTAGGTTTTATTGATAACTCCTGATAGCAGGACTAGAAGTGCGTCTCCCAGTGCTGATATTAAAAAGGGAAACAAACGCCCCAAAATTATATGTGATTTTTTTGCTAAAGGATGGTGTATCAGAGGTAGTTCTTGTAGCTTTCTTCATATAAAAGATACAGTGGACAAGACTGACCAGGAGGCTGAAGCTGACTTAGTTCCTGCTCATCAGAAGAGAGAATTGAAAGTTGAAGAAGGTATAACATATAACTCATTTAGTCAAGCTATTCAGGACTCTGTTCTGTAATCACATTTCTAACAAAGATATTGTCCTGTAACAGGTGTTAGGGAAAATGTTCAGAGATCAAGGATGGTTAGTACTCTAGTTTCGTCTACTGCTTAACTTGAAAGCATATCTGTGCATTCTTCTGAATTTCCTTTAAATATGAGCATGCAGAATGAGCAAGAAGTAATCCCTAGTTGGCATCAACCTCAAGAAAAAAAGAACTTTAAGTTGAGAGACAACTTGTTTCCAGAGAATAGATTTGCGTTTAGTTCAACAAACAATTATTTCAGCCCAAATCAGGATGAAATGGCTACTCTTCGGAACCAACATATGCACAAAGGATATGCTTCCACTTGTTTGAGCCATTCACCAAATTCAAGCCTGGTTTCTCAATTTCCAGCTTCAAGTATGTCACTCTCTCACCGGATTTCTGCCCAACCAGGATGTTCATTGCCTTTTAGTTCACCTTTGGGGTCTAGTAATGTGAACTCTCAAAACCTTTTGAATGCTGATAAAGAATATCTCACCTCTAAGTCCAATTTCTCTTGTTCAGGGCGGGAAGAGTTTCCTCTAGTTAGTTCGTCCAGGGTTCCATCTTATCCTACTGGATATAAATCAAAAATCTGTTCTTATGACTGGGAACCATCTGTGCCCTTTCGGCCATCTTTTTTTATTACTTCCATGAATGTATCATCATCTGCTGGAGATCTTTATGACCCTCTTCGTGATAGCATTGAGATACCTAATATAGGGGATGGATCTTTGAAGGCTTCCCTTTTAATTCAAGGATCAAATATGCATGCTTCATCACAAGTTCGGATATATGGTAATTCTGATGTAGTTGGGAAACACATGTCCAGTCTTAATGATGACAAAAGTTCTGTATCTTCTCATAATAAATTTAATGAAAATGAGCCAAACAAAAATTCCGTTCCTCATGAAAAAGATTATCTTCCTACTGAAACAGAGATAACATCTGGTACTTATGTAAACCATCAAAATGGTAAAATGGGCATGGGACAAAATTCCTTTGGCATTGGAGATAGTACAAAAAAAGAGAGAGACATGACCGAGCATGATGCTAGACGTCACAGTGAAGGATCGGGGCACAAAACAAAGAGAGTAGACAGGGATAAGAAAAATCATGAAATGGACATCGACTTTCAGATGGATGGCAGCACGCAGAAGGAATCAAAGGCACTAAAAATGTTACGGGCAGCTCTTGTTGATCATGTAAAAGAGTTGTTAAAACCAGCTTGGCATGAGGGACGTCTCAGCAAGGATGCACATATTATGATAGTCAGAAAATCAGTTGACAAGGTTGTTAGCACCATAGAGCCCCATCAGATTCCGACCATAGATACTGCTAAGCAATATGTTTCTTCAAGTCGGGTGAAAATTGCAAAGCTGGTCAATGTAGGTGTCTATTTTTTCTTTAACAGTAGTGATAGTGATTTTCCGATATATATAGTACATGCATATTATTGTTTGATTGTGATGTCCTTCATTTGATAGAAATATCTTTGATTTGCAGGGATATGTCAACAAATATGGCAAATATTGATATGCAAGCCAAACACCTTTCTTGTACAGTTTCTGATTTTAATTGCCTGATCCTAATTCATGAAAAGTTCTGTCTGAGGCTCTCTTTTTCATAAAGAAGGTTGATTTGAAATGTTTTGGTTTTGACTTTTCTTTCAAAATATTTACTTATCGTTTTATCCATGCCTTCTCTTGTTTCTTCCATTCTAGAGTAAACTTGCATGAATTGCATGGTTTATGTGGATAACTCATTTTCCTTAATTTACATGATTACATTCAGTTGTTTAATAGCATTTGGTCTAATTTTCTAGCATCTGAAAATCTTTGGCAGCCACTTGAAAAGACTGGCGTGATGCATTCTGTTTTTTGTTTTCATGTGTCTGAAATCTGTAAATTATTGTAAATATAATTATGTCTAGTATTTTATAGTTCAGTGCTTTAAATCCCGGAAGGTAGTGTTTATTGGCCGGTTCTAAAATTGTTATAGCAGGATAGAAGGATAGCCACTATTTTGTAATATTTTATGTAGTTTATATAACATGCTAAATACATAAGTTATTGAAAATTCATGACATTCATAATTAACAATAAAAAAGTCACAGGTAATACTATAAGTAACTTCCAACAAAAGTCAAATACAAGTTTCCTATATAGGAATAATCAGTCATCAACTTCTAATTCCAAGTCTTATATCATTTTAACTATTATTACAGCTGTAGATTTCTTCCTCTTCCTCCTCTTGAACTTCATCAATTTCTATTATGCTAGAGGTGTAGCAGCAGCACCACTCCGTAGTCTGTTTTGCTGCCTAGTGTATGTTAAAAGTCTGACCCACACCAGCTAAATGGGGGATAGCTCGTGAACTCTGGTTGTTGTCATTAGCAAAAACCAAATCATTTTTCGCATCGTAGCCATCTCTTAACTTTTCTCCCAATAACCATTAGTTACTACCATCAATATTATGTAGTCAGTCCTTGATAGGGGTGTGGAGTAGCTTATTCCAAAAATGGGACAAGGGATGATAGGATGACTGTTGTTCGAATAAATGCTCAAAATTCATGCACTTATCATCATCATTAATAATAAAAACTCGTAGTGCCTAAAAAAAACATAATGTAGATACCAATAGAAGTCAAGGAAACAAATGCATAAAGACTTTAAAGTCTAAACTCTTAAGTATTATTAGATTTGATCTTAAAATCAATTGGTTTTAAGCGAAATTGTCCAATATATATATATATATATATATATATATATATATATATATAAAAGTTGCATTCCAAGAATTGAGACAGACAATGTGGAATTTCCCAAGAAGTACTGGACATTAAAATTCAAGTATGATATCTTTTTAATATAGAGAGGGAACATGTGATATGAGTAAGAAAAGAAAAAGTGAAGAAAAAAAAAAGAATAAGAAACCATTCGCCAGAGTAGTTTGCTAGAGAAAAAGAAATTGTATGAAAAGAAGAGAGAATATGTTTCTATGTTAAGATAGTAAAGATACTCATAACTTGAGAAGACTAAGTAAAATCTCCAAAATTCCCTCATTAATGATTGTAAAATGAAGGTATGTGAGATTTCTAAGTACCCCTCTCCCTAATCAATTACTTGTTCATTACCCCTTTTCATAATCTATTCTACACCAGATTGTATCCATTTTCTATATAAAAGAACAACTGAAGAGAGGCTGTTTGAACTCTCATTTCTGCATAATATTCATTTCAAGTGTTTTTTTGTTGATTTTTGTTTTTGTAGACGTATTGACTCCGACTGCCAGTGTAACATTTTCTCTTGGGTAAACAAAACACACCCACATTTTTGCTCTCTAGCAATCTTAGTGTCCTTCGAGCATATTTTCTCTTTGGCAGTCGTGTCTTTCTCTAAGCTATTTTCTTCTTTGGCAGTTGTAACCTCTGAGCATATTTGCTCTTCGGCAATTGTCAAGCCTTCGAGCATTTTTGCTCTCAGAAAATCTTCCTATCTCTAACACAATCTCGCGATTGAGTCTCCGTTTTGTTGCTACAACTATGTTGCTTGACTCATGGCCAACCACTGCCTTGTGCTGCCATTTTTTGGACACATCATCTTCATGTATTGCACCAATTCGCCACATGAAGCATTGCCACACATCACCAGTTCCTTGACATGACATCTTCACACATCTGTATCAAATCAATGCGTGAAGCTTTACTATTATTTTGTTAGCTCCAACATCCAATTGACTAACATGTTTACTAAGTCTCTCAAGAGATCTTGTGTTGATGACATTTGTGGCAAACTTGCGGGGGAATGTTAAATATATAATTTGATTATATTAAATAAAAAAGTATGATATGATTTGATTACACCATATCGGGAAATATCTTAGCAAATATTTCTTATTATTAGTTTTTTATTTTGTTCCTTATTATTATATCTTTTCTTCATTATAAATAAGAGCACTCGTGTGTAGAAGATACATAGTTACAAGAAATCCTTTCCTTCAACATAGAGAAACTATAGTTTCCAATTTCAACCTAGAAAGACCTTTTACCCTCTTGTAGAAGAATAACTCACTTCATATGTTTCTACCAATTCTTCGTTTTTACCAAGCATTTCGATGCAACTATTAATTCCTCCCATCACTTAAGAATCAAGACCCATTTTTTTATTTTTGTTGAATAACTTGAATATATAAAGTGGATTGTCGCATGTAATGGATAGTAGAGTTAAACTTCTCATCTTCTATTAGTGATTGCAAGAGCTCAAATAATTTCTTCTTGGTCTTCATAACCCTAAAAGCATCACCATTCTACAAAAGTCTTGATCCCCTCTTGAACAATTCTCCACAATTTTATCAAGGTGCTATTCCTTTTATCTATCTGGGCATCCTACACAATTGAACATCCATACAATACATGCTTTTCTTCATGACTCTTCAACAATCCTTTGTGTATTCTAGCTCTTAAAGAGTGGAATTGGAACTCTACACTCATAGTAGCTTGAAACCTTTAGATGAGGATTGGAATATCCCTAATCAACTCGGGCATTAATTTGAAACCCTTCTAAATTTGCAATACTAAAAGGAATCCCATTTGTACACAAGGATTTTTATATTATATAATTCTTGCTATAGTTTCCTTGTCACAAACATCATTTTGTGCTTGTTTGCTTCTCTATTTTCCACAATTTGATGATTGTCTTTGGGTTCCTTATGGAAATTAGTCCATGGGACCTTGTTATTGTTGGCCTTCCCTGCATTATGTAAAGAGGCCACACTTGGTGATGATAAAGGCCTTTACTCAATTTGGATATTCATAATTTTCTATACTTCTATCTCAACTTGGTCTTCATGCAACTCATTCATGTATGTAATTTTTTTCCTTGTTTCTTCTCGGGGGTTTCTTCAACAACACACTAGTTGGAGTTTCTTACGAAGCTTCAACATATCCTTTGATTTTCCACAAAAAAATCACATGATTGTATCCTTTTTAACTAGGAGATCTTTCAAACTACTCCATTGTCATGCTATGTCAAGATTGCATCAATAGTGTAACCAAACCATAAGAAGTTTCTAATGCACTAAGATATCCTTTTTATGAGATGATTTTTCCATGCCCAAGTAGAAAAGGCAATGTCATTGGATTGAGAAAAGCCGTAGAGGCCCATTAGAGAGAATAGAGAAGAGAATCTAGACAAAATTGTTAGGGACACCATTGACCAAATGATGTTGTTGGTGAGAATAGAAATTAGATGTAGGAATTAATCTTTATTGGTTGTAAGATAAACCAAAACTAGTCTTTTGTGAAAGACAAAACAAAGCAGAGCAAAAACAAGTTTCTTGGGTCAAGAGATCTCATACATCTAACAAGTGTTGGATTAAGAGAGAATGTGGAAAACTACAAGCTTTTGATTGATTATATAAGCAAAAGTAATTTTTTGGTAATTGAAATTCCAAAAATAGCTCCCAAAGAAGCCTTAATGTTAGTGTTCTGTTTTTTTTAATCAACACCCACTATTATCCCATTGCTACAACCATTATATTGTCCATGATGGGCACTACACTAAACTCCTAACATTTTAAGAGACTACAGTTTTAGAATTTGCAATTTGTAGAAAAGGTCTTTTAAAGTCCCATTTGTTAATCTTAGCATTCATATTTTTTTGCTTCATCAAACTTTTTTGTTATGCTTATCATTGACTATAGAGAAAGTTTTGCTAATAATTGCTATTTTAAATCCCCTAGTAATATGAAGTATTGTTCTATTATTTTGTTTATCATAGTTTAGTTGTGGATTTCAGCTTGTTATCTTTATGGATGACATATCTTTGTTACTCTTCAACCATGGATTATGCTAATGTTTAAGAGAAATTCTGAACTTTATTCAGTAAGGTAATCATCTCATTTTGCTTAATCATCAATAGTTCTTTGTTCCATCATTTACACCTATGCCTATGTCAATGTCATTATTTAATTTAAGACTTGCATCAATATTTTTTTATAGTTTGTGGCATGTTCAAGGGTTTCTCATACCTTCTGTCTTCTATGTTTCTCCTGGTCATTGGCAAGGTTGATTTTTGCTAAAAGTACCTAGTAATTTTATTAGATTTTATAAAAATGTGTGTCTAATGTAGACCACACAGTATTGTATCTATATTCACATGAGTGGGGTACAGTAATAGATTCTTATAAGTTCCTAATGACACGTCACATATGTTACATGTGATGCGTGTATTACATGTCAGCTAATTGTTCACTAGAATTGACATAGTCAATTGTAATTTCACTTGCAAGGACCCTTTTCTCACTAATAACAATCAATTTCTCTATGTTTAATTCTTTTGTGGAAGATTGGATTAAAAACAACACGAAAGAGCTCCCTTGGTTATCACAAATCAACTTCATCACTGATACACCCTAACTTTAATTGTTGAAGTAATTATCGAATTCACATTAGTCATATGTTATGGCTTCCATAGCACTAAATTTAGCTTTGCACTAGATCTAACAACTATTTTTCATTTCTTGCCTCTCTATGAGATTAAGTTTCCTCTAAGAAGAAGACAATTGCTTGATGTAGACCTCTTATCAGATGGAGATCATTTCCAATTTGCATCACAACCATTGCATCTCAATGGAGCATTAGATGTAGCATTCACATATTAACTTACCATTCTTACAACAAAGTCAATTCAGAGTACTAACACTTACAATCCTATTTATACTTTCACGACTGAGAGTTAGTTATAATCTATGTTTTCAAATTTAAGGAGAGATTGTAGCTTCAGGATAAAAAAAACTTCGACACTCATAGGATTCTTCCTAAAATGAAAAATTATATTTATGTACTGAATGTACACAAAAAATATCTGAAAAAAAAACTACTAAGTCATAAATAACTAACAGAAATTAATAGGCCCAAATATAAAAACACCTCACAACAAAACACATTAAGAACAGAAAATAATAGGCCCAAACTGAACAACACCCGAATAGGTAAACATACAAAAACACCACCAAAGCAGGTGCACCAAGTAGCTGCCACACAACAAGCACAAAACAAGCAAAGAACAATAACCAATTTCTAAACATATGTTGCGCAAAGAATACTACAAGTTGAGAAGATTTGAAATATGAACACTGTAAGCAACATGGCAGAGGATGTGTTTGTTGTCAACATTCAGCGACAACAATGTCTAGTAATAGCAATATCTAGAGCATAAAGCAAAGAGGAATGAAAGCGTCTTAAATCGTCACAATGGAGAAGAAGAAACAAGTTGTTAGAATCTTGTAATCCTATAGATTTAATAACTGATGATATTTTGAAATTATGCTCTCTTATAAATTGAATAACTCAAGTTTAAACACACGAAGTTCATTATATGTTTTCTCGATTTCTCTTTTCTCAACTTAGTATCATAATCTATCCTAATAAGGTTTGTTAGGTATTAGACCACCTATTCTCAATATAAAGGGATGTCCTTGAGATTCCACATCTCATAGATATGACCAAAATATAATCTATCTTAGTGAGATTTGGTGGGCCAAAATAGAATCTACTTTAGACATCTCATAGATATGGCATATCGGACCACACACAACTTTGTAATCCCACATTTGAGATTTCTAGGTCTTGGTGTGAAGGATTTGTTGGAGATTCCACATCATGTAGAGATATAACTAATATAGAATATGTAAGTGGATGCAAATCTTACCTTACAAACCGGTTTTGTAAAGTTAAGTTAGGTTTAAAGGCTACTTTCTAATACAAGTGTTTTTGGACACTTTGCCAAGTATGAAGTAGATGTTAACAATTTCTCTATTATCTACTAAAAGTTGCACCTTAATTTGGAGATTTTACATCAACTAAAGATGATGTCAAATTATAATATAAAGTGAGGTGCAAACCTCACTTTAGAAGTTGGTTTGTAAGGATAAGTTAGACCCAACTCCCCTTACTAATATGGTATCAAACTTGTTGGGCCTATAGTACCACCTAATATCGTGTTGTTAACCACTCATAACTTGCACACTTTCGAGATATTCAGTTTTCAACGTGAGAGGGCGTGTTGGAGATCTCACATCGACTAGTGATGAGGCCAAATTATAATATAAAGTAAAGTGCAAACCTCACCTTGGAAGCTAGTTTGTAAGAATGAGTTAGGTTCATTTCAACTTTCTAATAGATACAAAGAAAGGGCAATACAATCTATTGCATAAACGAAACAATAGAGAGATACTTAAGAAGATTTTTCTTTTACAACCCTTTCCCCAACCCAAGCTCAAGGTGAATGAGAAACTATAGGTAGAGACACATTGGCCTCAAAGATAAGAAAATAAATAGGAAAGAGATGTTTGGTCCAAAGATCTGCCCACTAATCAAGTTCTAGAATGTGTTGCTTTCCTAGTTGGTTATCTAAAACATTTTTTTGTGATCAAGTTCCATGTGTTAGCTTTGTGCATGAAGAATGAGATTATGAGCAAGGTTGACAACATTGATTATCATATTAGATAGTAAGGGTCAGATGAGGCAATGCGAGTTCTTGAAGTAAAGTCGAGATCCATAAAATATTTGTAGTAGCATTAGCAAGATTGCGATATTCAGCCTCTCAGTACTTGAATGTAGAACAACCATAGATGTAGATTTGCTATCATTAAGGCCAACAACCCAATCAACATCGTAAAAGGCACGAATAATCAAAGACTAATGAGGAATGACAATGAATAGATGAAGTCCACAATAAAGAGTACCTTTGACGTATTGTGTCCTCTAGATTGTAGCTCAATGAGACTTAAGAAGATTGGACATAAATCGGCACACCTTGTTCCAAGAGTAGCTTAGCTCAAGGTGAGTAATAGTGGCATGAAGAGTGCCCACTACCTGTTAAGATCAAGATAGTCTAATGATCATATTAAAGTCTAAGATAGTCACAGGCCCAAGTTTTGATGTAAACAAATAAACTCAAGTTTTTAATGAACTAATGTCTTATGAACTTAGCCTATACACAATTTGCAAGATGCTAGATGCTTAAAGCCTTATGAAATAGTAACATTCTTATTTCTGTAAAAAGTTCTCACTCAAGCACATTGTCTTATAGTCTTTCAAGACAACTACTAGACGCTCACGGATTCGGGTTGTCTAGACCTTCAGTTTACATAAAGATGATTTGAGCCTTTTTGCAAGTCAATTTTCCTTTTTTATACACCTCAATCGTTAGAAATCATATCTCAGATGTTATAGATGATGTTTGTTCTTCATAAAGAAAGTAAATAACTTTGTCAGGTATCGTCCAAGCACTAACGAACTACAAGTCGAAAACACTGAAAAGCATCTGACCCTATTATAGAAAGCAAAAAGGTCATCTTCTGTGTAGTGGCTAACATTCTAAGAAGCCTATAAATTGAATGTGATTTGAACTTCATAAAACAACAAGATTCATGAAATCATTGATGCAACTACATTCTTATTAAGTTTTTGTATTTGATTGTAAAAAATCTTAAAAGTGAGAAATTCTCTATAAAATCTTCTTTTGAAGTTGTTCTGTGGTGAACACTTTGTTTTGTATTACCTCTCTAAGTTGAATTCATTATGACTTCATTATTCAACTTTGTTTTTGTGTCAAGAGTGGCCTAGTGTACTTGTTGTTTCTTAACTCATGAGAGTTAAGTGTTTCCAAGAATGATATTGTGTACTCGTATAAACCAAAAGTGGCATATACTTGTGTAATCTTAATTGACTAGTGGAACCTCTTAAAATATTTTTTAAGGGAGAACAAGACGTAATTTAGTTGGAGGAACTTGTATAGAAACAAGTACTCATTATCTATATTACACATGCCTTACTGCATAAACTTGTTTTAAAAAATTGTTGTGGATGTCTTTCAATAGATTGTCTAATTCATGCTCAGAGTGTATGATATCTTTGTTTTCAAAGGTGTGCGATACGGTTTTAGGAACTTTATTCAAACCCCCGTTTCTAGAGTTCTACTTTATTTCATTACCAATAAAAGGAGGATAAGGGAATAGATCATTAGAGTGGAACAGGTACAAAGTTATAAAGTGTTCATCAATGTACACCACACCAAAAGGTAAACAGTGGTAGAGTGTTGGCTGCATATGAATAGTGAAAGGATTGCATTTGCTGGCCTTGGAACCAAGCTGAAGGAGCTTGTTTGATCCCATAAATTTATGCAATCTACAAGCCAGAGGTGTCAAGAGCTTCAAAGCCTTAGAGGTTGAGTCTTATCTTTAAGAATGCTGTTAAGAAAAATATTGTTCACTTCAAGTTGAAGAAGCGACCACTTGTAAGCAACTCAAGTAAAATAATGTGAACAGTAATCTGCTTTATGGCTGGAGAAACGGTTTCATTAATGTCAAATCCCTGCTGTTGACTGAGAACTTTGGCTACTGATCTAATCTTATATTTGTTTATAGAACCATCAGTATTTTCCTTAGGAACACTTTTAGGAGGAAGAGGAATCAGTGTGCTTTGATCATCTATTAGATTTACAAATAGTTTGAGAAAATGAAAATTCTGTGTATGGATATGTTATTTGAAAAGTGATTTTAAGATAAATATATTTCATTTGAATTGTCTAAAATTAGTTTTAATAGTAACATTATAAAAAAACCCATCATTTGTAGCAGTTGATTTTGTATTTGAGTTGATCAAGTGTTGGGGATAAGCTGATGAATCTTGCATCAACACGCATGGACGCCTAATTTAAGCATCTAAAATATTTTACAAGCATAGAAATCTGAGCATTTCTTATACCTACCCATGTAAATGGCAATACTGCAGTTGGCTTAAGCATTTTTATGCTCAAGTGTCATCAGCTATCATTCTGATTTCTGGGTTTTGTTGGTTAACATTAGCATTTCTACTATTCACCCTTCAAGAATGAGCATCCATTCACCAGGCTTTAGTAGCCATTGATTATGCACCATCCTTGCACGATAATTTAAATATCAGTATTATCACTGTTAAGATAGAAAGCACATCCGCGCACCTTAACTAAGAAGAGATTTCCTTTCTTTAGAGGCTCGAAATGCCAAAGTGCTGTAGCTTTTCTTAGTAATGACCCAACATGTTAGGTACTTAAACCTCCAGGTAACATGCATCTTAAATTTGTATTTGAGCATATTAATATCTTGTGCTGACAAAATAAAAAAGTCATTGGCAAACCATATAACAAATGATCAAACAAGTATACAGAAGTAGAATCTTTCATAGTTTTAATCAACCAAATAAAACAAACATGATGGATATTATCCATAGTCTACAGGTTTATAATGTTGATATTTGGTGTTACTGACTGACATTGAAATGAAGCATGCCACTTATATTCTCCTGAGACACTACTTAACTATAAAAGGACAGATTCCTGATTACATTTTCTGGTCTTTCATGAACGAATCAGAGAGAATAAACATTGTGTCAGTAAATTTTGAGATTTTCTCCTGGAATAGTTTGTACTTTAACAGCACCTTGCTTAACAGTTCAGCATTCTCGGCATGGTGACAGAAGAGACTTCATTTTCTGGCCAAACCGTGTCCCGGTCTGCGAACTTTTCTTGTTTGTATGATTGTTTGCTTTGTTATGTTGTTCATGATATTTCATATTGCTACCGCTTGACATCTTACTACTGCTATGGGTTGCTAGTAACGAGCTTGAGGAACTGGATGGATTTGTGATCAGAGTCTGATTTGTTTGGATGGCAAGTGCTTGTGGTCGAAGTTGACCATTGGAAATAAGTTGGTCAGCAGGAGTGACCTTGATTGGACTGACAGCAGAATTCAAGTTTGCTTTAGTGCTGGCAAATTCAAATTCCGGGTCATGCTTGCTTAACAGGTAGCGTTTTGCCCGGTTAGGAGAAGGTGACTTCGGTTGATGGTCTTGAATAGAAGAAATAAGGCCACTAAAAGAGAGCGAGTCCAATGAATATGAAATGCTATCGTACGCAACATTGGAGGTGAGCTTGTTTCCGTCCATTGATTTATAACCAAGATGGCTGCAGTGGTGGTTGAAAACTTATATATATGCAGAAACTCGCCAGACTTTGGACCACTTTTTAATTCAGTTGGAATGTGTTTTGCCAAAGCTGTTGTTTTGTTTTTATTTTATTCTTTTTTTGTTGTCCCCTTTGTGGTGGAGGGGATAAGCCAATACGCATATCCAATTTGAGGGGTAATTCATGAGAAGTTATGTTGGATCAAGAAAAAATGATAAATAATAATTGTTGAACAAAGATAAAGTTACACAGGGGACATGACATGTACATTATCATTTATCCACACTCTATTTGATTCCAACACGTTATAACTTTTCGGCCTTCAAGTTTAAGTAGCCAATTGAGGTTTGTTATCTTTAATTCGATGTTTGTCACATCTTCCGTTTGGCCCAAAATATTCATTGAGGAGTCTGCAACTGCCTGTATTGGTGCATAATATATATTATTTATATATATGTATGTGTTATGTAAATTCTTTCTGAATGTCATTGTCAAATCTCAATCAGCTTATGTGTTACACCGCCTATATAGCTTGTGGTTGATCCTACGAGGATGGCAAGTGTTGGAGAAATGAGGATGGCAAGTGTTGGAGAAATGATTTGAATACGTTTCCCTGTTGTTAATCTGGTCTTTACATTAACATGTTACATTACCGACGTCTTTACATTGAAGTGTTGTGTTAATTTTCATTTGGTAACAAGTGTATACTTGCTTTCTTGAAGGGGCACGAGTATAACTGAGCGACCTTTCCTTGGATTGATATAGAACCCCTAGTTTCGCAATTAAGATGTTCTTAATCATCGGATAGAAGTAAACTGTGAGGTTTTTTAGAGGTTGAATGGTAAAGAGGTATAATGAGGTCTCGAAGTATGATAAATAATATTAACAACTAACAGGAAAAAGGTGAATTCAGATGACCATTTTTGGTTTTTTCACATAATAAAAATTTGAATTTTCTTATTTATATTTTAAAATATGTGGACGTGAAAGACGAAAGCTGAATTAACCCTCTATTTATGATTTTGGGCTTCTTCGGATACAAATTAAAAATGGTTCAGAGTTTTTCTTCTAAATTGTGTTTCTCATAGAAAAGCTCTTGAAAGTACTACTAGTATCCAAATACTGCCCAATAGATTAAGATTATAACCTTATTTTTTTCATTCTGAGTCATTGATATGGAGACTCACTATGTTAGTATTGTGAAATATCATTTTTATCGTAGATTTAATAAGTGATGAAATTTTGTTTTTATTGAAAAATTAAATAAATTATAATTCAGTTTATATGTTGATTAAGATCGTAACAGGTAGATGAGTTGAGACTTTGCTTTTGTCTCAAGATGAAAGCATCACACTAGATGATGTTGTAAATCAAACTTTAAGTGAAAGAATTGTTAATATTATAGAATTTGTTGAATCATATTAAATATTTGTGTAGTTTTTTTATTCTTTTGTTACTTGTATGAATATGTTATTTAAATTTTGATTTTGGTTGTGTATACCATTTTATTTTACTATAAGATTTATGTGAAAAAAATGGTATAACAGGGAGACACTGTTATATTTAATACAGAAAAACGTATAAGTATACTAGAAGCGACCCAATAGGAATGTGTTAATTCTCTTCGATCATGTCTGTGCAATCGCACATGTCTGTGCAATCGCACAATTTTGGACTCAATAAACAGTGAATTATATTTACTTCTTCATTATGCTACTTTTCTTTCTTAATTGAAAATGTATAATTTTATTTTTTAAAAATTAATGTGTTATATAGAACTCCTATTTTTATATCATTGTTCCTCTTTTATTTCTCAATATAATCAATGACCACTTTTAAACATTTTTTATAATAGATAAAGAAAGAAAGATAAGAAAATGTTATTGTAATAGGTTTAGAGTGAAATTTAGTTTGAAGTTTTAAATTTTAAAAATTAAAACATGTTCTTACTTTTTTATTTGCAGTTTTAGTTTTTTTTTTTTTTTTTAATTTTATAAATTTGTTGTCAATTTTATATAAAATATCCAGTACAAAAATGTAAGGCTGGCTCTTGACAAGAAGTTACCATGAGAGAGATCAGGAGTGAAAGTAAAACAAAACAAAAACATTAAGTTTTTATGAGCATTTGTAGTTAAAGCAAGATTGGGTTATATGACTAAAAAGACCTATATTCAATTTAATATTAAAATTTGGAGTTTAAATTCTACATTTTCTTGAATTTTTAATACTAAACTGGATGAGAACTACAAATTAGGGGGGAAAAAAGATTCAATTCAAACTTTTGAAAGGAAGTCAAAATCCAGTGTAAGTCAATATGTATGAATTTTGCAGAGTAAGTCAAATCAAGCCATGATCATAACAAGTTAATCAATCCCAGAATGTCGAAGTCTCGAATTTCACTAATAACAAACAATTTATATTTTAATACAGGTTTTCAAAAAACAAGCTCTACTTGCACAAGGTTTTTTATTAGCCCAAATCAAGCTAAAAATGCCCGAATGTAATTCATGCAAAAAAATATGAAAGTTCAAACCCAATATCTCATCATGTAAGTTTAAGTCAAGTTTTCACAAGGTCAATGTTGGTTAGAAGCTACAATAGGTTAGGCCCAAAAAACCAAAGATTTAATTTAGAATTATAGAAGAGGCCCAAGCTTAGTGAAAGTCCAATTTGCATCTTTCTGTTGCAAATCAAGTCCAATCACAAGGTCCAAATTTATTACGTGTTGAAATTTTGAAGTTCCTCCACATTTCATTGGTAGGATTTGAGTCAGTCCTATTACAAGCTCTAAATTTAATCCCTGTTCAAAATTTTAAAGTTAAGTCCTAAATTTTATGAAGTGGATTCATCCATTGTCCCCACTAATTTTTTCCATGTTTAGCGAGAATATGGAAACAATTAAACAAGACAAGAAAAAGGGTGAGGAAAAATATCAAAATAGATGAATCATCTTTAAAATATCAAAATATGGAAAATTTTGAATTAATTAATTTTAGATTTTGTTTTAAATATATAATATAATATAACATAACTACCTTATTTTTGTTGATAAATAATTATAAAATATACTTTTTCACTTATTACCAAATCTAGATGTTTCCTTTGTAGTATTGATCCTGAGGCATGACCAACATCACATGACCTCTGCAAGACCAATGTTGTTGGCAGTAAAAGAAAACATAAAGAGGAAGCAACAAGGTCCACCATCATTTAAAGTCCTTATCCCATCACCACCACACCCCACACCCCACATTACCTCTGCAGAATAGGACAAACCACACAACTAAATATATTTTTCATCTGTACACTTGTGAGGCAACCACTCTCCCATTTCACCAAGATAAATATTACATATAATATTGCGGGTCCCCCATTTACCAAGTCTTCATCCTTATCCACTTTCCTCTCCCCTATTCTCATTTTCTTTTTACTATATCCACTCTCCATCATCACATCCTAACAAAAACAACTTACACTTGGAAGCAGCAAAACACTCCACCAACTTTGGTCACAGATATTTTATTTTTAGGCATCATCACCCTCTATATATTCAGTGTCCAAAGCCCCTTTAACATCCCATTACTCACTTTTCGTTTTATCTATCAGCTACATCAGAAACCCTTCCTTCCTTCTTTCCAAGATGGTTCTGCTTGAGAAACTCTGGGATGATGTTGTGGCTGGCCCTCAACCTGAACGTGGCCTTGGCAAGCTCAGAAAACTCACCACCCTCAAAACTGGTACACCCTTTTAAACATAGATAACCACAACAATATTCTACATAGATGAATTGTTAACCATAATATATAAATCCACATATCCAGTTATATCTATACTATTTCTAATGTTTTTCAAACTGATGGATGTTGTAGATGAAGGAGAAAGTAGCAAGTTCCAGAAGAGCTTGTCCATGCCGACGGCACCGACAACCCCTTTGACTCCGACGACACCTACAACACCGGGATCGGCGCGTAAAACTGACAACGTTTGGAGGAGCGTGTTCCATCCTGGAAGTAACTCTGCCACTAAGACCATCGGTGCCCAGATGTTTGACAAACCTCTTCCCAACACTCCCACTGTCTACGATTGGTATATACTCTTTTTTTCTTTGTACGATATAAAGTTTATCCTTCAGATCTCATATAAATATTTATATTTTCCTAATCTTCTCTTCCACTAATTACCCAAGTGTATATACCTTGTTACTTCTTGTACGTTCTCTTGATCTTAACTACTTTGCATGCATGCAAATATATATAAGCATGATAGCAAGATGATTCTTATTATCATGCCTAGAGATTAGTCATGTTGACCTGTTTCTGTTTCTCTCTCTTTTATCATATTTTTCCTATTGTTTTCTTTTCTATTAAATGTATTAGATCGAACTCTCTCTAGTCACTTGATAAAAGTTTCTTTAAAAAATAATGCGATTTTTCTTTGCTAATATTTACTGAGTTATATCATTATTATGCCTTAGGGTACTGTGATGTACTTGTTTTTGTTTGTGGGATGCATTTCGATTGAATATCCATGATTGGGTTGATGCAGGCCGTTAGATCTAGTGAGAAATTAACGGCTGATGTTAAATTTGTTTTTATAAGGCTGTGTGCTGAAATGAAACTGGTTGTATTCGATCGCAGGATGTACAGTGGAGAGACCAGGAGCAGGCACCGCTGAGATGTGTACGAGGGCGCGTGGGTTGCATGTAAATATTGTCGTTTTTCGTGAATCGCATGCCACGTTTGCATCTACTACCATTATGTTTTCAGAATTTATTGGTCTGTTACTGACTGAAATATTACTAGTGTGTTTGGTTTTTGTGAGCTAGTGAATGTAAAAATGCTAAATAACTAGCATCCTATGTTTTTGTTCTTAAGTTTTGATAATTAACCAGATTTGCCTGGAACTTTGGCATTTGGTTAATCTTTTCACCCTTTTGTTTTAAGTATTATTATCGAAATAAATAAAATTGTGTTTTGTACTTGAGGGATATGTAATTATGCAATTTTACCTAAAATAAAAATTAATTACATCTTGAAAGTTGTGATGTTTATTATTAAAATGTGGTGGGATTTGTTTTTGGCTAAACATAGCAGAATATTTAATCAAGGAGATGAATATAATCTTCATGGATTCTCTATATCTTCTCGTAATAATGCATTTGTGATGTTTACATAGTACGAAACTGGTGCTGTCCTAATCATCCAAATATAATATTTATTTAGTAATAATTGAAGTTTTGGGATACACTAACCGCGTCATTTTATAAGTAAATAAAGGATGTAACAAAGATAGATATTTATTTATTTGTTTCGTAAGATAGAGATATCTTATCTGAAGTTTTGATTTTATCGTGAAACCTTGACTTTTCTGTCTCCATTTTAACCTTCTTTTTTAAAAAAAGCAAGAAATTCGATATCCTTTCATTTTCAGCTTTTACTTGTTGATTTGTATTTTGGACCAACCTCTGGCAGAAGCTTATCCCTAGAATTTTTTAAATTTAAATTGAATGGAAATGAAAGAAAAAAAGGGACAATTTTATATTTTAAATTAAATAAAAGCAAGTTATTATCTGTATTTTTTTCCCTTTGTGTTACTTCTTCTTATCGAAACCAAAGGGGGCCTACCAAGAAAGCTTATCCTAGACTTTGGAGAGAGACATCGAATAGAAACGGGGGTTGTTGAATTGAAATTAAAATTATATTGCCAAATAATTTGAAATATTGTCTTTTAAGAAAAATATTTGCTACGTGGGTCGCATTTTTTCAAGACTCTGATGTCATTAGGGAGATCTCTTAATATCTGGACACCTTTCATAAAATTGCAATTTATTGAAACTATTTGCTATTTGGATTTATATGTAAAATTTTCTAACTGAAAACAATATCAACATATTACTCTATTACTATTACTACTGAAACACTTTAAAAAAGTTGAGTAGAATATTATTAGTGTTAATTTTCACTAAAATTTCACTTGAAAGACTGGACCGTAAGACTTTCATTAAAATCTTAATTTCACTTGAAGAATGTAATGTTGTTACTTTATAAGAAATTGATTTGAAAACATGTAATATAAAGAATTTCATCTGTCTTAATTTGACAGTGTATATACTGCAAAAGAAACAAATAATAAATTAAAAACAGAATATTATTACAATGGTATCAAATTTTTGTCACCATTAATCTTATGATTTGTGGAGAATCATTTGCACAATACATCAAATCAGATAGTCGTACTACCCTTCACTGCAATTAAACTTTTCCACAGCTATAGTTAATCAACATTGTTTCCTCTAATTCAACTATAACTGATTATACTATTTGCTAGTGATATCTCAAAATTCATGCCTCTCAAATTTCCTTCTTAGGTTTTGCATCCTAAAAACAAGGATCTTTTCTTTGCTGGCAGATCTTATATATGTTACTAATTGTCAATGGTATAGCCTCTAAGCCCATTAACCTGGCTACAACACCTGGTTTACACCAGACCACACTCTCCCCTGCTGAAGTATATGGCAAATGCATACCCTCACTAAATCTTTATTCTCTTGCAGTAATTCCCCCTTTAGTCTTCTATTACAACAAACTGATCTTCTTCCTTCTATTTTCCCAAAACTAGGCCGGTTCATGCCATCCCCTACCACCATCAAGGGACAAGCTAGGGTATTGATTCAAAGCTTTCCTTGTGGACCTCGAAATGTAGCCATTAACACATGATATGGTTTCTCTCATTTCGTTGAAATCATCACTAAGCTTAACTTCTAACTCAAATTGCAGCATGAGATCCTGCAGTGCTACTGAGCTTACCTTGCTAATATTATCTTGCTTGTTGAGTGTGGAGATTGACCCTACAGTAGCAAGTTCTGATATTTTTCTTCATTTTGGTTTCTCTCAAAAGGTTCTTAAGGTAAGGGCATGTTTCATCAATGACATACGAGTCTAGAAAAAAGAGAAGAGGTGCATGAGTCATTGAGGTTTTGAGTTTTATTGCTATAGAGGGGAACTTGTGAGATAAATTAATGCATTGAAAATGAAATGTCAGACTAATGAATAGTAACAGTATGACACTTAATGGAGCATTACTAGTCAAGAAAAAATCGTCGAGCCTTCACAGCACACAAGTTATAATAGAGTGGTACTTCATTTCTTGGGTACAAAGTTGCTTAGGAGTTTATAATAGAGTGAACATGTCATGTGACTAATGCATATCATCGCTCACCATAATTTGCTTGAGGAATGTAGGTCATTTATCAATAGGAATAACTCTATTAATCACAGAAAGTGAATCCCATATTTAAAAGATCATCATTATAAATGACTTATATTATTATATATCTCTTAAAAGATAATATAATTTTTTTTTATAGTGAAGAGATTTCAGGGGAAAAAATGAAAGATTTTATTAACTCAAATAATTATGATATAATAACTTGGAATAAATAAAAGAAATCAAATAAGCTAAGTGATAATAATTAATAAATATTAAATAATATAACTAATTGTTAATGAGACGTAGAAGAGAAATTGTTGGTATCTTGAAACCTTAATTTCACAAAGGTTAAAGAGTTGATTTATCTCCATGGATTTAGTATTATTATAAGAGACCTTAGAAAAATATTTAGGGTTACCAACTTTTGATTGTAATCACAGGAGAAAGATTATTTACATTCAATTAAATATTAATTACATTCAAATGGAATGAAACCATGCGGCAAACTAGTTGGCGTCACATGCCCTAACATGCACAATTCTCACATGATTCTATCCGAATCCATTCTTTGCTTTTTCAATTTATATTTTCTTTCGTAATTATGGCTTCATTAAATAAAAAATATTTATTTTGAGTAAATATATAGGCGAATTTCAAACTTTAATTGATGAAATTTAAGAAAAATAATGTTTGGAACAATTTAATTTATTATAAATAAAAATTAAAAATGAAAAGTGTGCAAAATATTTAATTAAAAAATAAATTCACGTAAGATCCAAAACAATACATTTACTAATCATATAATAGGGATAATTAAACCCAAACACGATATATAGCTTGAACTTCAAATTGAAGGTCTTCATCATCATAATCTCACTCTCCGAAATGGTTCCATCGGAAACCGTTAATTTTGCTCGGAATTTCGCAGTTATGGTCAGAGTTCACGGTCCTGTGAGTTTCTATTTCTTTTTCTCGTTTCTCAAACACGCCGCTTACTCTATTATCACTGCTCACTCAGCTTGCAATTAACTTTTCAGGACCCAAAAGGGTTAAAGATGAGAAGACACGCTTTTCATCAATACCGGTTTCTATCCCCACCCGTAATCTTATTTTTGTTTTTGTTTATCAAAATTTTCGTTTTTTATGAACTTATGGTGGCGGGTTTTGGTTTTCTCCTTCTGTGTATGCTAGTTCTGGTGAAACAACTCTTTCAGCTTCGGGGATGCTTGTACCTGATACCCTTTATGATGCTCAAGTTGCTTCGCGTCTCTATGGTGATAACTGCGAGGACAGGGTATTGGTTGTGACCGTTGCCTCAGTTCTTGAGCCTTTTCTGTCACCTCAACAGAGAGAAAACATTCCTCAGGTTGGTGCTCGTAGATTTAGTAATTAGTTTTAGTTGGAAAGGTTTCTGCAACCGCAATTTTGGCCGCAACGTCAAGGTCTTTGGGTTGTTAATATGGCCGTATTACTCTGCAAAATTTCCTTCATTATCAGTAAACGCAATTAAACTGCCACTGCAACAGCCATTTAAATAATTTATTTGTTTTATATTTTGTAATTTTGTTTTGTGCGTGTGTATTTTAAATTGTGTAACTTGTACTTTTCAGGGTAGGCCAGACTTGATATCTGGTGTTAGGATTGATGTTATGACAGAGAAAACCAATGGAAATTCTCATCAGGGAACTCCTTGTTGGCTGGGGGCGCAGCTTTTGTCATTAGTAGGCCTTTTGAACCATTTAGTTCCTTATTATGATATCTTCTGAACAGTTAGTGCTCTGGTGCATCATGTGTTTTTGGACAAACAAATAACGCTAGGATTCATGTGTTGTAACTTCTATACGATCGTTTATTTAAAGTTAAATTTGTAACATTTGTTTCTTAACAAGCTAGGATTGTTTTTCTTTTATAAATTTTTCAATCGCTATTTTCTAGTTCAATGCTAATCAGATTTCTGCGTCATGCAGGTTGATATTCCTGCTTCATCTGATTGTCTCCAATCACTTATTGAAGCATCTTTGGGCTTACCGGAGTTTGAATGGGAGGTTGGTTGGTCTTTGGCATCTTACAATAATGATTCTCAACGTTCTAAAGATTCTTTTCAAACTCAGGTTAGTTTGTTCTTTAAAAGTATGCTTTGTCCTGTTGCTATGAATTAGTTTACTTTATAAATTTGTACTTATACGTGAAGAGATGTCCCCGTTGAGTAATGAAATGGGAAGTATCATACAAAATTTGAAATGCCTGGGGTGCATTTCTGCATTCATCAATTATATAATGTGACTTGTAAGTCACATTTTGTATTGTGTTTGTCTAAAAAATTCAGTTAACTGTGGATTGGATTAAATTGTAGTGCATGTATGCTTGTTACTTATGGGAGGAAACAGTCAACTTTAAAATCCCGTAAATTGTTGCTTGTTGATCTGTATGCCTGAAGGCACTGTAATCTGAATTTTTATTCTAGGTCATGAGATAAAATAATGTAATTAGATAATAATAAAAGAGAGTTGACTGAATTTTATTGAATCCATGCCAAGACTTTGGGTATTTGCTGAATTTTATTGACATTTATCTTCAGCGTTTTGCAATGTTACTTAAAGTGTCTAGCAAACGCTATTTTCCCTTTATTTTTGTATGCTCAAGTTTTAGATTTTCAAAAGATCAAAACAGGAAAATAGTGAGCCTAGGTAGCCTGTACTTTCGAAGAACCCAATCACTACTCAAGCTCTCAAAGTTCTTGCTCGCATGCAACTTTTTCCTCCTTATTTTCCTCCTTCATCTTTCCTTTAAATACCTCATATCTGCTTGAACAGAACCTCAATTGCTAGAGAAGAACTATAAGCAAACACTAAGAAGAACTTAGAGGTCAATAATTTATTTATATACATAATTTAGAATAGAACATCCTTGTAGCTGATATCATATAACCGGAGAAGACTTTGGTTAAAGGTTAGAAAGTTATGCCTTGATAAATATATTTAATATTCATATTATTTTTATGGTTGAATATAACTTAGATTATGCATAATCTCTGTGTTAGACACACTGGTATTTTGGATTTACCTTTGTCAAAAATATGTATTATTGTGTAATGTCTTGGTTCATTGTATTATGTATAGAGTAGAAAAATTTCACCTTGTATTTATTACATTTATAAATTAAATAGTTTTATGGTATTTTCAGCATATGCTCCTCTTTTCTATCTATCTGTTTTTCTCAACACAACATCATACCTTCCACGGTAGTCTATTAGAGTGGTCCTTTTTGGCTTCTTTCTTCTAATAACAGTTGAATAGACAGAGCAAGATAAAGTGAGGTTATGTTTTGTTCATGCTTAAACTGCCAAGGGAGTTTATGTGCGGGGATATGCTATTTATAAAGCTATTCATGGGTATTTATCTTTAGCTAATGACTCAAGCTTCAGGGAAAGGTGGTCTCAGACAACCTTAATTGTTATTATGTTTGTAATAAAATTTATTGGTGCAACTGAAAAATATCAAATTGTTCATTTGTAAATGGATTTATTCCACATCTTAAAATTGATCTCTATAAACTTATAATCTGCTACTTATTAAAGTATCATTCTTCTTCTTGATGGTATAAATTGCCTTTGGAATAACATCTTCAGGATCATGATATGTAGAAGCAAATTTTATATTTTCAGATGAAGAATGATGAATTTTTAATGATATTACAGGAAAGATTAGCCGTGGGTGGATCTGGCAGTGCAAGTCTTGTGTACAAATCACTTACTAGAATGGCAATTCTTAGCGTTTCTTTATCTTTCAGGGTATCTTTTGTTTTTATTAGTCTTTTTTCTCTATTTGAATTTCTTGTACAAACTGTTATTGTAACATACTAGTTGCTTGTGAAATGATTTTTCTGTTGGTATTCTTTGTTGGTCCGTTGAGACTCTTGAAAATAATTGGTTGGTGATTTTATCAGGACTTGCTGGATAGTAAAGTATCTGCCATGAATAAAAGGGGTGATTTTATTCTAGCAGTTGGGTCTCCTTTTGGAGTGCTGTCACCTATGCACTTTTTTAACAGGTATATATTTTGTTTGGATAAAGGAAAAAAAATCTGGCAGTTACTTAAAATGTTTAAACTTTTCTCACTTGTTCGTAGTCACTTTATGTCATACTGTTTCCTTGAGCTGTTGGAATCATCTATGTGTTGAGTTGTACAAGCAGTTATGTCTCTATTACTACAGTCAGTTTAGTGAATTGGATGTCAATGCTTGACAATTTTGTCTCATTCAATCCTTTGATATGGTTGCTTGCTTGAATCAGCATCTCTGTAGGATGCATTGCAAATAGCTATCCTTCCCATTCATCTGATGGATCATTGCTGATGGCTGACATACGCTGTCTTCCTGGTGTGAGCCATTTCTCTGTTGCATAATCCATTGGTCATTTATGGAAGTGGTTCTGGCTCAATTTTGATACTCTATCTACCAGGAATGGAAGGCAGTCCAGTTTTCAGTGAGCATGCATGTCTTACTGGTGTCCTCCTCAGACCATTGAGACAAAAGACATATGGAGCGGAAATCCAGGTAACTTGATGGAATTCTCCTTATTTGACATTATTTAATCCCCCTCCAATTTAACACATCATGCAAAACTCTAGTATTCGGTAACAGCTGGTGATTCCATGGGAGGCCATTGTGACTGCTTCTAGTGGCTTGCTGTGCAATAGGCCTCAGAACACAGAGAAAGGGTTATATAATCAGGAGGGTGACTTTTATGCTGCAGGAAGGGGCCCTTTTTCTGACACTGACAAATTAGATGTATACTCTAGGATTAAACATGAGCATTTATATTTTGGTAGTTCCTCTCCATTACCAATTGAGAAGGCAATGACTTCTGTATGTCTTGTTACTATTGGGGATGGAGTATGGGCATCTGGTGTTTTACTAAACAGTAAAGGTCTCATACTTACAAATGCTCATCTGTTGGAACCATGGAGATTCGGGAAAGAATATGTAAATGGCGGAAGATATGGGACCAATTCAGAAAAACTTTCTTCCATATCAGAGGAAACTGCATATCTTGGTAACAGAGTTGAAAGCAATCAAGTTAGTCAAACTACACCGTTGAAGATGCCAATTATTTATCCCTTCACTGCTAATGAGCAGGGGGGATATAAATCGTGGAATCCAACTTATGACAAGCATAGAAACATACGTGTACGTGTTGATCATATCAAACCTTGGGTTTGGTGTGATGCAAAAGTAGTGTATGTTTGTAAAGGACCGTGGGACGTTGCTTTATTGCAGCTTGAATCTGTTCCAGATAATCTTTTGCCTATAACAATGGATTTTTCTAGGCCGTCTACAGGATCAAAGGCATTTGTCATTGGCCATGGATTATTTGGCCCAAAGCGTGGTATGTCCTTGCTGACCCAGTTGATCTGTTTCTTTCTTGGTTAGATTATAAAAGGAAAGTTAATGTTGCTTTTGATCACATGCCTGCCATGCTGAAGTTCCTTTAAACTTTTATTATTTTTCACGTTTATGTGATTTTGTGTTTCTGCTTCTGCAGCTCCAACTATATTTACTGGGAACTTAAACATAGTTGGGCAAAAAATGAACTAGTGCTATATGAATGACTTATCTGCCTGCCTCTAGTTGACACGGATACTTTTTCTACATGTAGGATTCTTCAGCTATCAATTCTATGCTCTTCTAATGCTACTGGTTCCCTCTTATATATCATTGAGTGGATCAACCAAGGAATGTTTCAAACAACCAAAAAGCAAACCTTGTTACTGAATAAACCATAAAATTGATTTTGAGTAATCGAGAAGAATCATTACATCATATCTCGATTACATTAAAAATTGTTAGAGATAAACCATTTTTAAAATCATAAGCATTTTAGGATTATTGGTCCTTGGCAGACTTCTAAAGAATATTGGGTAATGAATTCATAAGGATTGAGCTTTCCTAGTTCCTACTATTAATAAACCTATCAATAATGCTTAGATGATAGTTTAAAATTTAAGTTTAGGTACAACCGAAGACCTAGGGCTGAGACTGCAAATATGAAAGTTACTATGGGACACTGGGATTAACAATATATAGTTTATCTGAAATAATAGTGCCTAAAACTAATAAGCTATTTTTTTTCTATATAGTAAGGTCTGAGAATATTACAATCAAAACTAGACAAAAATACTTGGGTAATTTTTTCATTATGCTTTTTCTTATTTTGTATTCTGTTGTTGTTTGTATCATTTTTGCCTTTCAAAACAAGGTGTGACAAGTTTGTTTTTGAAAACCATCAAGCGTCATATGCATCTATGCAAATGATACATTCGATGTTATTCTTGAATTTTTTGGCTATGCCATGTTTCTATTATGATAATTTGTTGCTGGGGTGATTAGTCTGACATATATCAAATTTTATAAAGAACAAATTCGATTGCTGTGAGTTTTCTTTATATTTCTTTGTTTAACCTTGGAAGTCATCTATTTTCATTAGGATTCTTCCCATCTGTTTGCTCTGGAGTGGTAGCAAAAGTGGTTGAGGCAAAGACTCCTCAATCTTATCTGTCCAGTCAACCTGAGCATCTGCACAACCATGAGTACTTCCCAGCAATGCTCGAAACAACAGCTGCTATTCATCCTGGTGCTAGTGGTGGTGCTGTTATTAATTCATATGGTCTCATGATTGGCCTGGTTACAAGGTATTGCCACCAACTTTAAATATAATGTTACCCACCTTATCCTATTCCTGTTGTTCATTGTGTGCTGAACCACTAAGTCTGAGTTAGTTCAATTGCTAGTCATTTATCTAATTGATTCTATTGGTATTGTAGTTCATGATTATGGTTTTGAAATAAGAATATATATGAATTGGTGGTCGTATTATTTTTTTTTATGTTCATGTGTGTTGGATTGCCAACAGGATATGCTCTTAGGCAAACCTATAATCTGAAATTCAAAATTGCCTTACCCTTTTACTAAATTCATGTTTTGAAGGCAATAATGATCCTATATGATGAAATTCTTTAGCATTACTTCCTTCTCTACAGCATGACTGCATGAGACTGTCTCTTCTTGATCCTATTTTTACTCATTGGACCTCAGCATGCTCTGTCTTGTCCAATTGTTTCTCTGTAATATAAGTTTTTGTGATTTTAATTTTCTTTATTTATTGTTCCTGAATGGTTGTAGATTATTGAACTTCCATCTTCAATTAGATTATGTTTTTGACGCAGCAATGCGAGGCATAGTGGAGGAACAGTAATACCTCATCTTAATTTTAGCATTCCATCTGCTGCTTTGGCACCCATCTTCAAATTCTCAAAAGGTGTGTTTTTCTAACCTATTGTTCTCATCTCATCTCTCCTTGTCTAACAAGTGACGAAAGGAACACACCACTAAATGACAACAATTAGAATTCAGAAATCAAGGAACTCTGGTCATAACAGTTGTCAAAAGTACTAATTATTTTTTCTACTTTGTAACCATGGTATGTTGACATCTGATGATGTGGCTTTTCACACTGCAGCCATGGAGGATTTATCACTTCTACAGATTCTAGACGAACCGAATGAAGACCTTTCATCTATATGGGCATTGATGAGGCCATCATATCCTAATCCCCATCCTGTGCATGATCCACCTCAGTCTGTTACAGACAATAAAAGTAACGAGAAGGGTTCTCGGTTTGCCAAGTTTATTGCTGAAAGAAAGGACATTTTCAATGTTGGAAAGAGTGGAGTGATTTCGAAGGAAGTTATTCCTAGCAAGTTATGATCTCTCTGATGAAATGACAAAGTTTTCCTGAATGGCCATGGCAAAGCATTGCCAGCAAGCGACTTGTCAATGAGGACATTCCTATGATTACAATCCTTGTAATGAAATCTTATGCCCTGGATTGTTAGCAAGAAGAAAATCAAGAAATTTTTTTTACAAGTCTCTAAACGATTATACCTGTATTTTATTGAAGTTTAAAACTGATTTTACATAAAACAGTTATTTTTGTTTTGTACTTTGGGTGAGATATATATATATATATATATATATATATATATATATATATATTATATAATATTCAATTTTGGTAATTCAGCTTCTAAATATTTTGATATTATCTCAATGATAATGCACATCAAATTTTGGAGATAAAGTAAACATTTATATTCAGGTTTATTTTTTAGTCGATATTAGCTTATATTTAAAAAAGTATATTATGTTAATTGATTATATTCAATGAAATATCAAATGATTCCATTATTAAATTTTGTGCATTTGATTTATTTATGTTTTAATTTAGCAATTTGATTATTGAAATTAGATAGACAAATGAGTTGACGAGAGCAATCTTGTCGAGAGTTATTAATTTGGTATCCACCATCTATCTATGTAAATGATAATGGTATGTCGCATCAGTCGTTTCCCTAATAAATTGTGATCCCAAATGTTGAGGAAACAAATTGCATGCCAGAAGTTGATAGGGTGGGTGATTCGTGTTTATCTTTGGTGATACTTTTCTAAAGCTTTTGGCACATTTGTAAGCTCAGAAAGAAGAATGAGTGATTCTGGAGCATATGTGATTAAATTATTGATATTGCAAAGGCAAATGTTTAGTTTTATATCGTTATAATTTTTGTTGATTCATCTCAACAAATGTGTGTTTTTTAAATCTAAAATTTACTTTGCTCTTAGTTCTGATTTGTGTTTTGGTATTGTATGCGGATTGGTTAAGAAATCACTCTGATTCTGCAATACGTGTTTCTAAAATTAAAATCACTAATAACAAGCTTTAGAGAACAATTATGCATCCAAACGTGTTCATTTATAACAAATTAAAGTTAGTTTGTTTGAATATATTTACTTTTTTCTTTTCTTTTGCCCATGACAACATGTATTTTCCTAGAGGAATTTTTGTTCCAACTATTTAGCAGGAGTATTTTTTTTCCACACACATTTTAAATTTGAGAACTTGTGAAGGAGAATCAAATATGGTACTATATTTGAATTAAGGATAGTCTCTGTTCTGTTAAAAGTTCTATAAATTTGTTATCATGAGTTTATTTTTAAGATACAATTTTTTAAATTCAAATGTAATCAAAATAACTTTATAAAATAAGTGTGAAAGTCTGTAGTTAGGTATACAAAATGTTGTTGGAATTGGATAGTAATCTTAAGGACAGTAATGAATAGTAAGTATGGTGTATAAATTAAGGATAAAGATCAACAACATCCAATGCTATTTGACACCCTCAACATCCCATTTTTTTTTTTTTTATTGGGATTAGGTCTTAATATGGCTTATTGTCATATATTACTTTAGTCAAGAGGGCAATTTATTTTTTTTAAAAAGATATTGTATACAAACATAATATGAAAATATGAAATATAAAATATTTATGAAATGTAAATAAATTGAATAGCTAAAATTTTTTATACTTTATTCGGATAAATATCTGTATAAATATTTTTAGGAGAAAAAAAATATAAATAAATTTATTTTTAAATCAAAAATTAACTTATACATAAACTAATTCCTAAAAATTTTTTCATTTAATTTTTATAAATTTTTACTTTTAGTTTATGCATAATTTTGAATTTAGTCTATAATTTTTTTTTTCATAATAAAATTTATAGAAAAAATTGACCAAATATACTGGTAATAGTTTATTAATTCATTATAACGTGGATTGATAATATGAGATAGCTATTTAAGTAAAGTTGGATCGGTAGAGATGCTATTTTGTGTCAACGATAATTAAAATACTTTTGTTTTTTTATAAATGATACTTAATCTCTTATTTATTTGATAAATAAAGTTTAAACAAAAAAAGTTATGAAGATTAAAAATTAAAATTTTAAAATTCCAAATAAAATATTACAAGAAAAGAATTGAAGAATTTTAATTATTATATATTTAAAATGTAAATAAATTATACTTTGTCATCCAATTAAAAAGTGTTATATAAATATATAAAAAAAAATGTTTTTTTTTTTACAACATGATTAATATATATAAAATTAAACAAAAGTTATAAAATATATAGATAAATTTATTAACAATATTATATATTTAATACAAGTATAAATTTTAAATTATATATATATATATATATATATTTTTTTTTTTTATTGTGTTCTAATTAAAGGCAGTCTTATTTAAGTAAAAGGTGAATGTTAATTTCACCTTATGTTTTTTATTAAAAAAATTAATTTTGGATTGTTCATTTACTTTTTAAATGTGTAAGACATTGTAATAATATTATTTGAAATTAGAAAAATACTAAATAAATCCTTACAATTAAATTAAAATTACTCTCACTTTAGTATAGTATGTGCTATAAAGTCTTTAAATTTTATAACTTTCTAGTATTGTAGTTTATAACAGAGATAATAACAAAGACTAATGCAATTAACATAAAATGTGGGAAGATAATGGATAGAGTAAAAGAAAATAGAAAAATGTCTATCAATTAAGTTATTGAAGATATTCAACACATATTTACTATAATAATTACAAATGATTGAAAAAGATGGTAATAGACAATACATTATATTTTTACATTAGTTGAGAAAAGTTTGCAAGGAAAAACACATATCAATTGTTTGTTGTGCGACCAACTCAAACTTACCCTAAATTGGGTAGATTTTATGTTTGCTTAAATGTGTAAAAGGAATTTTCAGTAGATGAACATGTGATTTATAAGAATAAATGACAATCATGCAGGTAAGTTAATGGTAGTTATAATTTAATATAAAGTACGTGATCTTCAATAGATAAATGGTTAATTTTTAAGACAACAGGGTTAGGGTTTTGGAAGAAAAGTTCTGAAATTTAATATCTTATAGTTATAAGAGTATAAAGTTTTTGAAAAAGTTGTAATAATATAATATTTTATAATTATAACATTATAAAGGATTTTGAAAAAAAAAAATTGTGACAATTTAATATATTTTATACTTGAACGATGTAATTTAATACTCTCTATATTTTATATATATTAAAATTGTTGTGGTTGTTATATGCATGAGAATGTTATAAAATATATGTTGCTTGCGAAGAATATACATATATTATATAGGAAAAAAATTGATAGAAGATAGAGAGCTTTGTCATAAGCCAGTAACATGAAGGATTTATAGGAGACATTATTTAAATTATTTGTTGCTGCTTGCTTTGCCTTCTCTTGCTCTACTAATGGCAAAAGGCTTTTTTGTTGTTGTTATTTGTTATTATTTTGCATCAATTCATTGTTCTTCAATTCATCAATGTGCTTGATATTCAGATGCATTCTTGCGACGCCTCTCGTTATGTCCAGCCAAACGTCTTCTGCAACTCCTTTTTGATTCATCAAATTCTGATAGCTCATGAAACCTGCAAAAAAATCAAAATATTCCTAACTCAAGTCATCACAATTTTTGAGGACATCAAGTTCCCACAAAGAATATTATATTGCTTGGTTTTAGTTTGCAAAAGGACAAATTCAAATACGTAAGTTATTGATTTGATCTTGATATTATTTAAATATTTTTTATATAAATAATTGTAAAGGAAATTATTTAAACCTAAC
Organism: Macrotyloma uniflorum; assembly: GCA_016859785.1. NCBI lineage: Eukaryota > Viridiplantae > Streptophyta > Magnoliopsida > Fabales > Fabaceae > Macrotyloma > Macrotyloma uniflorum. Next base: position 325,590 of record BDMB01000010.1, on the reverse strand, counting down.
CTTATACACACTGACATTTTCGAACCTGCATTCTACCAGTAGAGAAAGAAATAATATTGTGAATTCAAGTAGATTGAAATTTCAAAAATAGGTGGTTCTTGATTGGCATATTTTATGTTTTCTTTTTTAATTGATGAATGTATCACGTGGATTACCCTAAACTATAAATAATAAACCACAGAACTAAATCAAAAGGCTGATATTCAGATTGCGTGAAATCACCCAATTTGTCATCGGAAGATGCTCCAATCTCATGGATTGAAACAAGAACACCTTTTTGTCTTGTCAACTTCATGGACTAAAAGCATGACACAAAGATTAAGTGAACACTTAAGTAAATGCTAGTTTCATTCTCGATGTAATGGTAAGTGCCATTTAGGATGATGCTATGTTATTATGCAGACAATGTCCCTGTTTTAGCACAAACAGTTAGCCATCTAAAATATATCATACCTTTGCACAGAATGTTGGAAGTAATAGGATTCAATTTGAGCACCTTCCATAAATAGTTTCTTAATATGTGCCCATGAGTTGCATAAATATAAAAAAGCACCTTAATGCATAATCATGTACAGTTTCGTTTAGGAAGTAGTTAATCTTTTTGTTCTAGAACTAAAGCAATACTGTTAAACAATATTAGTTTACTATAACCCAACTAGGTAACTGTGCTAGGTAGGAGTGAAAATGAAAGTGAATAAAATTAACGAAATTTAAAACACAAAACAAGCTTCTGGACATTTGAACCAAGCATACCCTAAGAGTTTTGTCTCTGGCTAGGGTTGATTGGAAAGGGCAAAAGGTATAGATAACACAGTTCTTAACAAACCTCTTCAAACACACACTATGGTTGGATTCAAACACACAAAACATAAAGGAATAGTTAAATTGGTTGAAATAGATTAAGGTTCTCAACCTACCTACTGCATTGTTGGCAAAACCGTTGGTGGTGTTCTGCAATGAGTACAGCAGGAGCCTTGGCATGGTACTCACAAACCTTGTGACGCCTGTGGTAGGGCTTAGCTTCACTTAGATCAGCATTACAACCATCAACTTGACATGAAGGTGGCATTGAGCCTCCAGCTTTGGACCCTCTCTTGTTAGTCACCACCCTCTTCTTCCTACCATCCTCTCCATACTCACTCCCCTCCTCCTCTTCCTCTTCCTCATAATCATCATCCTCCTCCTTGTAATTCATGCTCCTTTTCCCCTCACTCCAACTTTCATCCATAAGTTCAAGGAAATTTTGGAGAGGAAGAGAGATTGATGATGGATGATCTGGCTAGAAAAGGTTACGGAGAAGTCAAGGAGTAGTCCCCAACTACTTGATATAAATAGAAAAACTAGAAAAGTAAATAGAATGAGGGAGTGAGTGTGGACCACACAGAGTCTTCATTAATTGATTGCCACCTCCAGGGTAATAGTGAAACAACATTGAATATTTTCTCATCTTACTTTCACAATTATTTTACATGGATGTTTATGTCTCTTCCTTTTTAATTACACCATTCATCACATCTAATACTTTTTCCATCTTGGTTTACTTTTCTCTCCAATAAGATCAAAATAACCTCCTTTTGGCAATTTTTTATGTTAATTTAAAAAAAAAAAGTTTTATATAACAATGAAACTTTTGAAACGTAGTAAATAATTTTATATTCAGAAAAAAATTATTTTTTTGTTTTCATTCATGTAAACCTGCCAAGAAAATTTTCTCATACATCTTTTCTTCTTATTTACACATGCATCTAAAAAATATATTCTTTTCACTTTATTTTCTCTATTTGTGTTATTTTTATTTCTCTTTTTTCTACTTCTTTCTCTCTTACAGTGGGTGGGGGAGAGCTTTTCTTAAAGTGAAAGGTTGCAAGTAGCCATTCAAGTAAAGTGCAAGAAGGGCTAGAGAAGACTGCAAAACCATTAATATTCTCTCCCTGCTATACTTGGATGTTTGTTTCACAAGAATTTTATCTAGATAATACTTCCTCATGCCCTACTTACAGAATCTACATAGACTACATTGATTCCTTTTAATTTGATAAAAAAACTCGTTTCCATTTTTAGTGGCTCTCAATCCTCCAAGCAGATTCTTTTGGGATGTGTTTGCTTAAAAAAAAAAAAAGTATAAAATTAATTTAGATAGTGTGGTGTGAAGGAAAGGTAGTAGAATTGATTTTAAAACTAATGAGATTTATAATTATTTTTCATCTATTTTTTTTCAATCAAACACATTTAATTTAAACTTTGTTTTTTTACATATTTTTTGTTTTCATCTACTCTTTTTTTTTTCTGTGTACTAGAAGAATCATTAATTTTCTTATGGCAGCAACAAAATAATTATAGTCAACATTCAAGAGAGCAAGGGGGGAAAATCGATAAAAAGAAACGAAGAGGAAATAAATAAGTAAATAAATAGTACAATGGAGAGAGATAAAAAAAATAACATGAAAAATACAATATAAATAAAATAACTAAAACTATTTATTATAATTATTAATACTATCTTGCTTAAAAAAATATTATTTACAAACTGAAAAGTTTTTGCCTTTTGTGGCGGCTGTGGCAGGTCAAGTTGGAAAACCAGATATATTTTTATTAAAAATAACTTTCATATAACGTCATCCAATCACGTTCTTTTCTATTGGTACGAATCATCCAATCACATTCTAGACATAAAATCGAACACGAAAATAATAACGATAAGAAAAAAAAAAAACACCAATATCAATGCATGGTTTAAGTATCTTGTCGTCTGCGTGGACAAAAAATTTTCTGTCATCTAGCTACAAAGCAGTGGTAATTATTAGAAGACAACAGATCTCTGCTCAAATTTTTGAAGAAAAGAAAGTGGGGTCCTCTCTCTCTCTATCTCTCTCTTTTTCAAGCCCTATATAATATATATTCGATGATGCAGTAAAAATTTCTTTACTTAAGTAGGTTGTCTCATCTCCTCTTTCCCCAGTAAAAGATGACTTGTTTCATCTGTATATATATATTCACTATTTTCAGTAATGATTAATTTGAAAGTAGATTCTTAAGTGGTGTTATTGTGTGTATAGTATATATATATAATATGGTATTGAGGATGTAAGAAAGAGAATTAAAAGGATGGTCGTTTTCGTGGAGAGGATGAGGAGGGTGTGGGGGACGATTCGTTGGTGAAGGAAAGCGTGCATCTGCATTATTGAAAGGAAAGGAGAAGATACGGTGAATTGATTTAACAAGTTTTGGCCTATGTGACTACGTACGAATAGCAACTATTGCATGGTGTTGGATCTTTTGGTTTTTGGCCCTCTTGCTGAGTTTGTTTGTTCCCATCCACTTTGCATTTTGGTGTAGAAGAGCCAACTACAGTGCAACAAATTGGCCATACTCACCTGGGTTACCGTCCTTATTGCTTCCATTATCTCCTCCCTACCTAGCTAGGACCACTTTTATTCATTATTATCGTTTATTGTATCTATGCATTGGTCCCCAATGGTACGAGGGAAACATCTCTGAAAGTGAACTATTTTGTTTCTTCTATAGAATATTCAATGCCTTCCCTACTCTTTCAATTTTCTATTCATTTCACTTCCAATTCCAGTTCCAGTTAACCTTTCATCTTTATATGATATCATTCACTTCAATTCAATCCAACCATATACTTCTTCACCTAGCTACCTATATATGTATTCAAATTCAATCACGACACAGATAAGTAGAACAGCAATTTTTGTTCTCGTATAAACCACCCTCTCTAGGCTAGTTTCGCTCTCCCCTACTCGACCAAAATTTTCTTTACTCCCACTGTTTCAAAAGTCCAGCTTTATCTCAATTCAGATCCACGTTAAAGTTCCTATGTTTTTATGACTCAATACAAAAAATTTAGCCCATTCTTCTACACAAATTTTACTCCTAAATATTTTATTTCTTTAAAATATTTTGAATAATATAGTTTTAATTCTTATAAAAATTTTAATACATTTTTATCGGTCTTTGATAATGTTACTTATTTAATAATATTTATAAAAATATTACTTATTTAATAATGTTAGTATATAAATAATTTTTATAGTTGATTATATGAATATTTTTATATAAATATTATGAGTAAATATTTCATACAGCACATATTATTAGTAAATATGTCATTCCTTACCTCAATGAGTTGTACAGTGTGTCTATAATTATTATTTTGATATCTTAATATTTTTAGAATCATTATTTACATTTATGTTATAAGTATTGTTGCTATTTTATTTATATTTTTTATTAATAAAAAGGTAAAAATATTTTATTAATTATTCGTAACTTAACTAAACTTAGGTTGGGATCTGGTTGAGTTGTTAACTCAACTCAATCCAATATGGATTAGGTTGAAAATTAGAGTAAACTAAACTCAGTTCAAATCACTTACATCTATATTAGTATAATATAAAATACACAAAACTAAAAATAAAATAAAATAAATTTTTTTATATGATTATAAATGTATCATGTAATGAAAAGATAAAAAATCCATCTTATGTAAAAGAATAATAATTAAACATTACTCGAGAAAGAAGAAGAAAATAAATCTTATTTTACGTAGAAAAAAAAGTAATACATAGTTTAAGAAAAAATATTAAAATAAAAAACTACAAGCTAATATTTAAAGTAAATACTACTTAAAGCAACATGTTAAAAAAACTCTATAAACTAATAAAAAGGTTTGTTTACAAAATCTATTGATGCAAGGTTTTTTTAATAGAAAAAAGTTACAAACTATTTTGAATTGTTAGCAACAAGTCATTAATAAGTGGTGCTAAATTTAACTCTCTTAAATAAATTTTTTGAGTTTGAATCTTATAAATAAAAAAAGTGGTTGATATTGAGCCTCATATTAATAATATAGTGATTGGTACAGTATGACAATTGTTGTCTTTATTGTAGTGTATACAACAGTCCAAAATACGGAGATGACTTCATCAAATTTACTTTCTACGTACTTAACTAATGTTAAAAGTCACTTTCTATAATGATTTATAAACCGACATAAAGTTATACAAAAGAATCAATATTTAAAAAAAAAAAAAAAATCCTATAATAATGTCATTCATATTTAAACCCTATAACTTGTAGAAAGAAAAAACATATTTTCGTATAAGTTGCTAATTCTATAAATCCTAGAATAATACCATATGGATATAGGCCACTGATTATAACATTACAGCATGGTGCTACCTTTAAACTACATTTTCAAAAAAAAAGTGAAAGCAACTTCTCCAATTACAACCACTAGGTTTTTGAATCTAGTCCTGAAACATGACTCATCATGCACAACTAATGGAAAAGAAAATGATGGTAAATTTACTCATTAAATGTAGCTTTCTTTGTGAACACTGTATTTTGCATATTACAAATAGAATCTTTTAGAGTTAAAAATCTTTTGGGTTACTTTTTGTACTTATGTTCTAAGACATATAATAGTCTTTTGTGCATATCAACTTCACATTGTCATTTACATATACTTTTGTTTTTTACCAATGTCATCGATATTGTTTTATAGGAGTTTTTTTATTCATAAAGAGAAGTGAATATGAAAGAATATATCACTTGGTTGCCCAAGGCTTTCTTCTGTGGTAGGACAACAAATGGAGAAGGAAGAAACATTATTGTAAGACTTAATTATACTAACCTTAATATCAACTATAATATCTTCTACCATGATGGAGGCAAATATTTTAAGTTAGTTGATTATTTAAAAGATTTAAGGAAATAAATTCACAATGTGAATTAATTAGAGATGATAGTAACTCTGTTGTTACCTGTTCCGTTAAATTAAAATTAGTCTCGTCCTTGTTCAATAGTCACAATTATTCAATAACTGAGTACCCATGAATCTTATGAATTTCCACAAGTGTCTTGTGAATATATATATTTAAAAAATTAAAGGTAATGATATCTTGAAACATATATTTAAATTAAAATATATTTATACTTAAAAAATAAATAATTTGAAATATATAATAATAATAATAATAATAATTAATAAAAATATATTGGAGCAACTTGTTTAAAAAATAATTGAGAAAATTACATGATTAATAACATGTTAGAGAAACAAATATTTATTTTACTCACATGCAAATTTAAGTTTAAAACTATTTTTCATTCCTTTAATTTTTAATAAAATTTAATAATAAATGTACTTATAAGATTGTGTAGGTACCGTCTGCTTCTGACTCCTTCGAAATTGTAGGGTACCGACTGTATTTATATTCTAGAACTTAAATCAATATAAAATATACACAAGATTTAAAATTAAATTAAGAAGAATATCCTTTATAAATATCACTTATTTATAATATAATTTTTTTTAATATATTATTTTAATGTATCTTATGTGAATATCTGATATGATATATAGAATATTAATTAATATATTTATTGTGTAGACATAATTTATTAAATCTAAATTATTAAATTTGATAAAATTGATCTATTTTCGTATAATTAATATATATGATATATGCTATAAAGAGAGATTAGTAGCATTGATTAATATATCTTACTTACGTAAAATATTGTATTATAATAATATTTTTGTATTTAAAAAGTATACTATATTCGGATGGATCTTTTAAAGAGTAAAATGGGTTATAACTCTTCTAAACTTTTTTTCTTAATTTTTTAAAGTGAATATATATATATATATATATATATATTTCAATTTTCACTAAAAATATGAGAGAGAGGAATTAATTTAATTTATTTGAATTAAAAAAAATGAAAATAGTTTTTTATTTATAAAAAAATTATTTTTCTTATGGACAACCAACCATTTTAGTTCTTAAATATGTAATACGCCGTCACAAAATCCAAAATATATTTCCATACTATTATTATTTTCTAAATTATACTATTTATCATTATTTTAATTCTTAATAATATTTTTAAAACTGTTACTTCAATCACACAATTATTTGAATTTTGAATTAAAGTGAATGAAAATTGTACTTGTATTACTTTTGGGGTACTAAAGAGATAAACACTTGAGACTTTGGAAGATCAAAAGCACTGTTTTTCTAATAGGTAATAATAAGTTGTATTACTTAACCTTTATGAAAGATGTGATAAATGAATGATTATGATTAAAAGGAATAAAAAATAAAATAAATAGATGACAGATGAATTGAACCCGTGGCTGACATAACGATGTAGAGTTCATGCATTTGGATCCAATATTAAGGATGTAATGGCGAATCAAATTCTGAAAAACTTTGAATTGGATGAGATGAGTGTAGCTACAACCATTTGATGACCGACATTATTGTTTCTTTCGCTGTTCTGTGGTATCAACCATGGAATTGACACAGAACATGTTCGCCACCAAAGATAGCATGGATTCAAAAACTAGTGGAATCCTCACATGTGATCGACCACTCAAACCTCATGCCTATTATACTTTTGTCTCGTATTTATTAGATTAATACTATTTAATATTTTTTTTAGTTATTTAAAAATATCAGTATTAACTAAACTTATGGTAAAAAATAAATATTTTTATGCAAAACCAAAAATTAATAGTATGTTTACCAATTATTTCATTTAGAGTATCTGGTGATCTTTTGAATTAATGATAAATAATATTTCACTTTCTCACTTTATTTATTTACTCACATGACTGAAATTCATATCTTAAAGACACTTTTATCAATCTTCCATATGATCTTATTCCAATTTTTAGCATCTGACATCTAAAAGAGTGAAAACTACAAGTTTGTAGAATCTTATCCCCCTAGCTACTTACATGTGAGTTAAAAGTATCATCACTTTCCTCTAATGGCATTTCAATTTTTCTATTTCTTATTTCTATCTCATTTATTTTTTCTTTTCTCTTCTTAATTATTTATTGTAAGATTTTATATATATAGGTGTTAAATGGATTATTTTTGGTATGATTCAACATGTAATTTAAAAAAATATATGTTGCATAAATTATATTTTAAATAAAATATTTTTTTTTAATTTGATTTAACACTATATCGAAATAACGAATATTTTAATTTGTTTTGAAAAGGTAAAAAAAAATTAAATAAAAATTATGTACTTTTTAAATTTAAAATATATCATTAAAATTAATTTTAATTTAGATATATAATTATATATATTAATAAAATATATTTTTTATTTTTTATCTTTTTTATATGTTATTATTATTTTATAAGAGAATCTGGCACATAAGTTTACATGTTGCGTCGGTTTAAATTGGAAAAAAAAAATCATAATTTTTTATAACTTGATTTATTTTGTAGACTTTTGAAATTGACTTTTCGAATCAACTCATTAAAGACTTTTAAAATTGACTTTTCGATTCAACTCAGTAGAATAAATTTGACTGATTTAGTTAAACACTAAATATTTTTGTTTATTATTTTCTTAATATTTTGATTATCATTCAAATTTTATTCTAAACAACAATTTAATCTCTCATTCTCCTTCCGTTTATTCAATTTTCAGATTCAGAATTTTAATAATGGTTGCGTTTTTTTGTATTCTTTATTATTATTATAAGAATAGATAGCGAGTGTTTGGCATATGGAATAATTTTTTCATCCCGAAATTACAAATATTGAAAATTATATTTTTCTGATAATTATCTTTGTCATGAATGTTATAAACATGTGTAGTATGTTTAATAGATTTCCAGGAATAAGATAAAGAATTATATATATAAAAAAAAAAAAAAAAATCCTCTTTGATGATAATTTAGGGTTGCCACCAGACACAATAGAAATAAAGAATCCAATACCTTTAAACAAGGACCCGAATCTGCTCCAACATTAATAGAGAATAATCACTTTAATCAAGTATGGGTATATACTACTTATTCCATACATTTCACAATTATTTTGTTACATCCTATCTTTATATAGTTTTAAAAAAATTAAATTTAAATTCTATATTTTCAAGAATATAAATTAATTAGTTTAATAATCAAATAAATTTATTTATACTAACTAAATAAAAAAAATTAAATTGCATAAAAAAATGTAAAACTATATAGAACCAAAAACGCAATATAATTTCATTTTTATTAATATTTTTTTTGAATTAAATATAATTAATATATATATATATATATATATATATATATATATTTTGTCACAGATTATTTAGGATTTTTTCGAATCCAATGGAACCTAACAAAATATGATGAATTTATTAATTTATTTTAATTCATTAAAAATTCATCGATAAAAATTCAATCTGATTTATTTATTAATTTTTTTAAATATCTATCAATACAAAAAAGGTTTAAAAAAAAGTAAAAAAAAAATTACAAAGTATTTTTGAAAAAAATAAAATTAATTTTTGTAAAATAAATTTAAAACGTATAATTTTTAAAAAATTTAAAAAATAATAAACTTAAGAAAGATTTAATTATGAAAAAAAATTCATTGATTAATTTTGATCCATAAATATTAATAAGATGATTCATTAGATTTTTAATAAATAATAGATGAATAAATGAATATTTTTTTTTACCCTTAATCAGATCTAACTCTTGCTTTCTTGTATAAAAAAAAAAAAGTGATTATTTTTTATATAAAACTCAATTAATAAATTATTCATGTTTTATATTAAACCTGAAAATATAACATTTTAAAAAAAAATTAAAAATACATTTAGATCTAAAGATTTTGATATTATAAAAAGTATTTCTAATACCTAATTTATCCTGAAATATTAATTTCATTATTACAGAAATATCCACATATCGTTCTTCAGAAAACAAAATGTTCAACTCTATATCCTCGACCGTTAATCCGTAAGGAACAAAACCTCCATCAATGAATTAATGGATTAATTTTGTTGGTTTGTCTTGGAATGAATAAATCAATAGTTGTTTCTATACTGGTAAAGTGAGTTGAATTCGGCCCAGTCCAAGTAAATGGTTAGATAAAATAAAGGGTGCGGCATCGCGATGGCCCAATTTTTATCACAAAAAGGTAAACTAACCCAATTACATTGATTTAAACCACTGACTACTCACTTATCTACCCCCACAAAACAGATGTGATGGCCCAAACATCCAGAGAGAGAAACCGACCTCTTCTTTGTGTATTATATATATTTACTCTTTCTTTTTCAACACGCACAACAAATGTATGTATAAATTTGTTAAATATTAGAAGATATAAAATAATATAATTAATGAAAGAATAATTAATATAATATTTAAATTTATAAATGAAAAATAAATATGACACTTAAAAAGAAACTAAGGGAATGTTTCATTGTTTTGCTGTGGTCCTCACAGTTTTTATATTTTTGTTTTTATTTTTTTTATAATAATGTTTTTGCTTTCATGGATTATCAAGAAATATGATTGATATTTTGAGTGAAAATTCTTCTTTCAATTAATTTTTTTAATGTATAAAATTCCAACAAACCTTGTTCATTTATATATATATATATATATATATATATATAAGTCTTTTTAATGTAAAAAATTCGAACATGAAGCCTTATTATTTAAAAGAATTGAGTTCAACATCTTTAAAACTATCAATTTTGTGATCAGCTCTTAGCATATGTGTTTCTGTGATGGAAGCTATAAGTTTGAGTATGATTATTATTCTTAAATTCAATAGGTTTTTCTATTTAGATGTCAATTAATGGATAAAAGGTTCGTGAGATTGCAAAGGATGAAGTGATTATATCTCTGAGAGTGAACTTCAGTCTAATATGAATTATCTGGATACATGTTATGTTTTAGAACGAAAAAGAATTCCAAATCAGTTTCGTGTACAGAAAAAAAGAAAAGTAATAAATAACAAAATGGGAATATATGGTGAGTTTGATCTTAGATTCTGAGTACTCAAAATAATAAAAGAAAAGAAGAATTTTGTATCTGGTATGTCCCCATTGATGAACGTGTGCTGGCTTGTGGAGCCCATTAGCAATAATATAGTATTATGGTGTTTGAAATAGCTAGCTTAACACGGCTTGATTAATGGCTCTCTCTTGATTAAATTGAGTTCTATATTTGCTTCACAATAATCAGTCTCCAGTGTGTAAATCATGCAGCTTTTAATATACAGGACTATATTATTTGGCCAACATTCTGTCATTTCTTAAAATCCAAGCATGGAAAACTGGTTCCTAGAGGTCGTCAACCTCTTCCAGAGTATATTAGTTATTTTATTTGGTGCAGAAATGTCACTTTACTGTTACCCCATTTTTCAAATTGTGGGAAGGCTACCTGCTACTATATTGCTATATATCAAGTGGAGTTATTTGAATAGGGCACCTATGTTTTCCTCTTTAGAATGGAAATAATATGTATATAACATTTTCACTATCATTATCATGTTGGGACAATTGTCAAATTGTGTACTTATTAAATGCAGAAGTTGGTGGGTGATTGAGAACCCATTCCAAAACTGTCCCATACGAGAAACCAACAATTATATATATGCTATAATGTAGTTATCAGGGAATAGGTTTATATTGACTCAGTTCGTAGAAAAGTCAAAACTAATTAGTGGACACATAAGGTGAAGGATAGATATGTGAAGAAATGAAGGATTGATCCATGGTGATTCAGAGAACTGGTTTGAGTGAAAAAAAAGTTATAAGAGTTACTGAACTTTCTTCTAAAAGCACAAAGAAATTTTATAACTGCTATTTTCTATTATTATTTTAATTTAAAACTAAATTATAATCATTTACATATTATGATAATTAGTACAAATTTATAACTTCTTAAATATATATAAAAAAAAACAGAATAATTTATAAATAAGTTAAAATCTTGGTTTCATATATATATATATATATATATATATATATATAATTTTCACATAAAATGGATTAATGAACAAGTAAGAGTGTAGTAGAAGGCAGAAGAAAAATTGGTGGTGAAACAGTAGGATTGCTGGTGAGGAATAGCTGTAAGGATTACACAGTAGGAGAGAAAGGTGGTGGGATTTATGGTGTTTAATCATTCCTCTACATATGCTTTTTGTAAGATATTAATCATAGTCCTACATTATGATCCGGAAATGATTCTCTGGGACAGAAAGTAAATAAATAAATAATTAATTCCAAGACGAAAAGGAAGTGGTAGCTTATATAATCTAACATAATGTTATTCTCTAATCATACCAAATCTCATTCAAATTATTCATTTCTACTGATAGGTTAATAGGAGTGAGTTAATTGTTGAAGCAATGTGAGATGTTGAACATATATGCAGAGATATGTAAAACAGAAACACTTCAATATATGGTGGAGTGTTCTGATCAATAATTGGTGATGAGGAGTATTTTGGAGATGTTATTTGATGAAACTCTTGAGATGGAAAAAATTATTGAATTATTGAGGTAGAAAATTTGGCATGTCTCGTCAACAGGGAAGGTAAGAACAGCCTCATGTAGTGGACCAGGGTGCTTCATGAGAAGTTAGGTTTGACATATGATTGCTGTCTGATGCAAAACAGGCACCTAAGCTAAGACCAACTGCATATGCCTATGTATAAAATTTGTGTCCTCTGTCCAACTTCAGTTGTCATTTTTAACATATATTCAGCTTTTTAACTTTTACTATTTTAAAAGAAAAGTTTATTGTTAAATAATTTATATTAGAGATGATTTTGTGAAATCCAACCCTAATATCTTCGTAGTATATTTATCATATCATATTCTTTCCAAATCTCACTGACCATTTGGCAGATCCTGGGCTTAGACAGAGGATGGAAGTGGTCTGATGGGAGATTGTAGAGTTCAAATCACTGGTCCAGCGCATTTCTAACTAAGGATATAATTATTATGGGAATGATAAAGAGGATACAATGTGTTTGCATAATGTTAAATGGAAAGTAGGGAACATGTGAATCTAGGATGTGGATTTTCTTATAGGGTACGAAACCAATCATAGTAACTCTACTTGGTTCATGTCAGATATCATTATAACTTAATTACACAAGTTTCTTCCTGGTGTAAACCAATTTTGAGGCTTTGTGGAAGATATCATTGTATAAAACCTCCAAATTGTGTTGCAAAGATGACTGCATACATGTAAATATATTTTTATATTCATCAAAATTAAACACAGATACCAAAAAATTTACTATAAGTCTCAGTGTCTTAGACTAACTGAACTTCACTCACCTAGTTAATTATCAATTTTACCTTCATGTTTAAACTATGCAGAACATATGATAACTATAAAATTTTAATTACCCAAAGCTATGAAAAGAAATAGAATATCATATTTCCGTTACTTACAACAATCTTATCATCCTGTCCCTGTAGTTATTAGTAGTCACAAATTTTGGCTTTTAGTACCTGTAGTTCTCAGCAGATTCACATAATCTAAGCGCACTCTTCGTGGTTCATTATTATATTTTTGGATTAAATATAATTTTTGTTTTTATGATTTAGCTCAATTTCTATTTGTCTCTATATTCTAGAATTCAGCTAAATTGGATTCTAGTACTCTTATTCCATTTAGATTTCGGTCCTCATAATTTATTCAACATCAGTTTTGATGTTTTTTCTGTTCTAGACTACATATGTGGCTTATTGCCGATGGCAGAAGGGCCAAAACTTAAAGGGGATGAAATTATAAGAGCTAAAGTCCAAACTACTAAGTCTAAAGACTAAAATCAGGTAAATTGTAATCACAAAAAATATATTTTAAAATACTGATATTTTTTATGGGATAGGAAATCATATTCTCTGGAAAAGAAGAACAAAACGTGTGGCTCGAGATCTTAGCTTCCTGACAATTATCATACTTGTTTTGGGACATTTTGGTAGTGTCAGGGAACAATTGAGAAGATAGATATCGCATCCAATTCAGTAACTAAATGGATCAAGGATAAGTCTTCGAAAGTGTTTGATTATGGTATTATGGTATTATTTACTGTTATTTTTGTCCTCTAAACATATGTCAATCATTTTAAAAATTTTGATTTAGTATGATTGGCTTATTAAACTTTCGATATTTTTTAATTTTCTTAGTTTGGAAAATAATACTATGCACTTTGGATTAACAAATGACTGCATATATGTCCTAGAAGGTGTTTAACTACTGGTTTAGAAAGGGTTACACACTACAACCTGTGTTGGAATTTTCTAGGAAACGTTGTAGTGTAAGGTGTGTGGACCTAAGTTTTACAATTTCTTTGAAAGTCATAATCAGGGCCCATTGGTACTGAATTTATCACTGAAAATTACTTTCTCGCCATATATCATGCCTCCCAGCAACTGTGTATAACAGACAAGAAGAAGGATACAAAGGAAGGGAATGTGAGTAAACACATAATTACGAATCTGTGATCAATTAGATAGTCATTAATCATATAATAATACTGACACAGAAATTTCATATTTGCAAACAAGACCTGTTGACAGGTTGCTTGCGATCATTATCCTTTCCATTTTTTTACTATTATTTTCATGCTTTTAATAATACCAATTAGTCTCTTAATCTTGTCAAAGTGGAAGAATATTCAAACAAATGGATTCCGAGGAAAAGATTAAAATAGTAGTGTAGGATATCACAGTATAATAATACTGTAAAATAATCCCTCTCCAACATTCTCAAACACCACGGGATTGAAGGGAGTTGAAACTTTGTTAAGGAACAGTCCAAGCCAAACGTGACTTGATATTAGTGATAGACTCTGTATCAAAAGACCGTATACTGGAGAATTTTCAATGCTTGATGCATGCCTGTGGTCCAATTTCCTGGTGTGACTATTCACTATTGTCTCTTAATTTAGGGTTTAGGGCACTATTATCAAGTGGCTCATTTTATATTGCCACATCTTGATTTATAAGCAATACAAAGAGCAGAAGACAGGAACACAATTTTTCCAACGAAGCTACCAAAATTGCAAAAATACCACTTTATAACCCTCCATTTACCTTGGTTAATGAAAAAAACAATGTTTTAATAAATATAGTAATAATATCTAAGTTTACGTTGAAAAACATAAATGAAGAAAATGAACTATATATGTTTTTAAAATAAAATTAATTTTATATATTTATTATAACTATAATCCATGTAAAATTTTTGTATAAAATATAATTTCAACTTATGTAGAAAATATACTTTTATATTAATTTTAATTGTAATAAATGTATACTTTTCATATCGGTTATAGTTATAATTGATATAAAAAAATTATTATTTGATATAAATAAAATAAAAACTTATTTTCTACCTAAGTAGAATATAAACAAAAAGGTAAAATATAGTTAATATAGAAAGTGTGATTGTAATAGTAGACCATATTTCTTAAAAAAAAAAAAAAGGTTTTCCATAACCGCCATGTTATGATGCAGATCAGAAAGTAAGGTTACAAATACACATAGTTAAAATATTCTACTAAAATATTACTCAAAGATTTACATGTTATCACAGGATTAACAGATGATCTTATCCTATATGTAGTCAAGAGTTGGATTCCAAATTAGCGTGAGGATGATAAAACATGTATTAAGAGAGTTCAATCCCTTAGATACTTCTTAATTAGTATTTTATAGGATAAGACATTCAGAACTGGGATACCCTAAATACAATAAATAAAGAATACTCAAAAAAGGAGAAGAAAAAAAAATGGATGCAGTAGTTATCTGGTTAATTTTCAACCACTTTTGTTTTCTGTTATTGATTGCAATATCAAAGTGGATAGCCTTGATATTTTAACATTATTGTATCTTGAATAGGCTAAGACTTTTTGTTTAAATATGGTTCATTGGAGTTGGCTCTGGGCGTGATGACGTGCATGGCAAAATGCTGGTTTTCTTCCTAAAGACATACACTACCTTCATGGCATCCATTTTTTTTTTCTGCGAAGCTCCAACATTTAAAGGTGTACAAAGCAATCATATGATTTATGAATTAGTTCCCTTGATTTAGAACCTAACCGGGTAGTCAACTAGTTGAGTATGGTGGAGGGAAACTCACATCAGAATCCTCAACTTTTAAATTGCCATCAAAATTGCGGTGTTCAGCCACCAGGTACCGTAACATCATTAGCATATGTTCCCACTAGTGATCTAACATGGTTCTCTGAATTAAATTATCCATTCAAAAACTTTTAATAACATTATTTATTTCTATCTCTATTAATCAAATCAGTGGTTTTATAACACATTTCGTTGTTTGTAAACTTTATAGAATCTACAGAACAATTTCTGGTTTTGGAGTAGAAGACAGACATCATCATCTGTGCATAAAGTACAGGAGGTATATATTCATTGCATTGCATTGCATGATGAGTGAGTTGCACAGTAATATATGACTAGAACAAAATCCATTCATTTTTATCCATTTTAGCGTAAACATTGTGCAGAGAGATAATGAAGAAGAGAAATAGAATTATTCGGGCACCCTGGGACAAAAGCGTGCCTATTACATATGAGGAGGGAATAGACAGAAGTAGTGAGTGTTGGAAGGAAAAGGACAAAAGAGAGAGAGGGCGAAAGGGTAATTAGATGTGCAGACATGAAAAATTGGAAGGGAAAAGGAGTGAGAGAGGCAATAATAATAAAATGAATCTGAAATGGAGGAGAGTGAGATCTTTGTCTGCACGTTGTTTAGGGTGCATTGGTGTCAGGTTTTGATGGGTTGGGTTTGGTCCCCCTAAGCTTTTTACTATCTTCTTTCTCTCTCTATCTGTTTGCAGAATTAGATAGAGGGTTGCCTTTAACGTGCGCGTTGGGTTTCTTTCATGCTTGCTTGTCAAATTGGAATCTCTTCATGGGGTCCCCAGTGTGTAGTGGGTGTGGGTAGCTAGGTCCCACTTCCACCTCCTTCTCTAATTCTCTCTGCTAAACTCACTCCAAATATAAAATTCAATTCAATTTACAACAAAATATAACATCTAAGTCATCACACAACAATAAGTTTCTGTTTATCTTGTTATTACCATGTATTTCAAGAGTATATGATTGGACATGAACATTCATTTGACTTGTTTAAAGGGATTGACATTTTATAGCAGCAGATTGCCTTTTCTAATTAATAAATAAAAGGGAAATTTCTTTCTAATTGGATTTTTTAGAGGTTAATTTTATGTCAAATTCAGTTGAGACAACAAGTAATTAGTTTCTTAAAAAACTGTGCTTTGCCTGATAGTAACATGTCTCTTTACTCTAAAACTTTTATTCAAGTACATGTTTCAAAAGTGGTGAGTAAATACTTTAAATCTGGTTAAAAACACATGGTACAAACCAAACCATAATTTCAATATAAAAAAACTGATTTTTGAAGGGTGCTAAGCATACTAAAGTTAAGATATTTACCCCTTATGGATAAGAACTGATTAAGCTGTCTAAGTTTGTTTCTTCTGACAGAATAATAGCCACTAGTTAAATTATATACCTTGACTGATCTCAATCAGTGAATAAATAATAGTCATTGTCAATATTCCAGATTCAGTTCATAGTTCATAACCAGTTATAGTAAAGATTATTATTGTTATTTTTTGCAATTTGGTTAAATTTATCTATACGTCTTTTCTGTTTAAATTACAAAATATATCGAAATGTTTATACAGATTCTTGTATGCCAGCATTTTTTTAATAATTGATATAGAACCTTATAAGTGTGAAAATAAAAGGAAGAATGTGGTAATATTTTAATTAGAAAAAAAGAATGAAGGTTTAATAAAATAGAATGGAAGTGGTGAAGAATAATGATGGGAAGTTGAGAGGAGTAGAAGATCCCTTGGGAGACTACAAAATCCATTTGTTCCCCATCTCTGCTCTGCTTTATCTCACTTTAATTCCTTTTCCTTAGAAGCTGAGCTGCCACCACATGATTCTGCACCTCAACCCTCCATCTCCTCACTCTCTCTGACAACCCCATTAACGGTTTTCTTACCTTTCATTCAAATATTTAATACTTCTTCCCAACCAATACACAAACCCTAAGCATTTTTACCAACCAAATTCATACTTGTTAAACAAGTTCTCTGTATCAAAATTTAAGAAAATCATTCTCGTTTTAAAGAAATTTAATAGTTTAACAATAGCCCATTAATTTTCTAATGATTCTTATGAAATAAGTTTTTATTCAATATTACAAACCCAAAAATGTGGTGGCCAAATCATGTGGGAGAAGGATCCTAGCAAGAGGTTCTTGAGAGCAAAGCGTGGCATTCCTATGTTCTTTAACGTGATGGCTTTTTGTCCCTTTCATTTGGAACCTTTTACCATGATAATGCAAATATATACAGTTCTTACTTTTCCTTGTTTTATTTTTGTCTGCATAATCATCCTATAAGTTCAAATATAACTATTTAACACGTTGAAAATCTAATGGGTGTATTTTAAAAATTAAATTAGTTCAGTAATTAATAACTAGAAGAAAGTGTAATGGAAGTAAGGTTTTTTATTTTGCTCATAGGGATTCTCTCTTTGTACCTATTTATCAGATTCTCTCTGTAATGTTTACGAGGGAATGATAGGTAGTGATGAACCACCGTCTACTCTTTCTCTCTGTAACTCTCTCAGACACATTTTTAAATACTTGTAACTATTCAAAAGAGTATTAATATTATTTTACTATAATAGAGATTACTTTATTTCCTTAACCCGTGCTTGCATTCGATAATAACATTTTCCTTTGTGTTTATATCATGCTTCTTGTTTTTCATTTTTAATCACTCCAGATTAATTCCCATTTTTGCTGCATCTTTTAATAGTGTATTTGGCTTGGTATTTTTAGGTAACTTATAATTTATTTGAATAAATTTAAATTTTTTTTCAGCTTATTTTACAAATTAATAATTTATAAGCCTTTTCTTTTTCAAATAATATTCTTTTTGGTAGTTTATAAATTCTTTTTATCAATTTATCTTTCATATTTTTTACTTATATATATATATTTGTTTATTATTTTAAAAAAATAAATATAATATTTAATTTAATCTTACAAAATCAATTTATAAATTAAAATTTACACTTTATTTTTATATTATTTTTTAATTTTATTTTTAATTAATATAAAATTTCTAATACTTCTAAATCTAAAAATCTCTCTACATTATATTTTGTACTCAAATGTCAGATTTGGGTGAAAGGTTTTGTTTGTTTATTTTAGGATAATGGAACAAAATGTAGAAAAATTTAAATACGTATTAGTTACTATCTTATTTGATTTAATAATTTAATAAAATATACGATCACAATTTTTCATATATTTATTATTCCAATTCAAAAATATAAATACGAGTACTAGAATAAAGATAAATTATTTTAATTATTAATTTATTTTTAAATATTTTTAAATTGGATTTTTAGTTATTGCATTAGTTATTTTAATTTTTTATAGCATATTTATCTTTATAAAATTGAAAGAATTCAAAGTGTGATAAAAATAAATAAAACTATAACTGCCAATTAAGATTTTTTTTCTAATAAAAAAATATTTTAAAAAATAAATATACCCTTTATAATTTCACGTTTTTCAGATTATTTAACAAAATATATATAATTAAAAATAAACTAACGTATTATTTTTCATCTTTTGGCTTTCAATTTTCAAATATAGTTTATAGCATTTAAGTAGCTAATATGCTAATCCTCCATTAAGTTCAATGTTATTCAAGTTGATAAAGTTTTACAGAAGGTAAATTATAATTAGGTTTTTCAGAAGAAGAAAAAAATCACATAAAACTCAGTCAAAAGAATCAAACTAACATCAGCTGAAATCAGTCATTTGTTACTTTTCTCTTGATTTTGAATTTCCTTTCCATATTTTGTTATCAACATAATTTTTATATTCATCTAAAATTTCTTTTTTTTTCTTCAAGTATCTTAAATTTATTTTTATTTAATGTTTTTTATCACATCATTTAATGCATATATATCCTTTTCTTTTCTTTTTTACTTATTATCATTCTCACTTACTCAAATATATATATATATATATATATATATATATATATATATATATATAAAGCAAAAGAGGGGAAGATGATATGAAAATTGAAATGTAAAAAAACCATATCTATTTGACTGCAATAATAATCTGAAGTGAATTCTAAGATAGATCAAACTCATCACGTGAAACTAGTTCGTGACGTACACATTTTTTCTTTTTACATCAAAGCAATTATAACATAATTCTAATATCGATTTTGCAACCTGAGCATTATCCTTTAGGGTCACAATTGAAAATTAAAAATGAAAAAATTATTAAAAATATAATATTTAATATTATTAATGCGTTGCATGAGGTGATATTTAACAAAGAAAAAACCTGGATTATTTTTCATAAGAATGGCAAGTAAAAGTGCAAAACCAATTTAATTAATATATACTATCCTAGAGTAGATAAATTATTAAGTTCATGTTGCTATATGCTCTGATCGACAACTTCAAATTTTCAGTGTCTCAGTCCCTTCTAAAACTCGCACTACATTACTATTTGAAACCTCGAAGTGAGTCTCACATATCTGTTCTTTGTCTGTTTACTCTTTGTTTTCAAGGATTCCTTCGAACCAGCAAAATGTCGGGTAACTGTGAGAAAATGGTTGTCATCCCTCCAACGACCAACCAATGGCCACAGGTTCATTTCTCTCTCTTCTTCTCTCACACACAAGCACACTTATTAGACAAATACATGACCAGTGCAATTTTGTTGCTTTGCTTTTGGAAGAGAATATCTCACTGTGTTGTTATACATACCCTAGAGCACCACCTTAAACCGGATCTCCCTTTTCTTTCCCTTCATATTTTATCAAATTTTCTCACCCTCTAGTAATTAATATGCTATCAGGTGGATGATCACAAGGTCTTGAACAATAGTAAGGTAATGGAAAAACCAGATCAAGAGCTTGTGCAGAAGCAGCTGCAACAACAAGCTCTCAAGTGCCCTCGTTGTGACTCATCAAACACCAAGTTCTGCTACTACAACAACTACAGTTTGTCTCAGCCACGACACTTCTGCAAAGCCTGCAAGCGCTATTGGACAAGAGGTGGAACCCTCAGGAACGTTCCTGTTGGCGGAGCGTGCAGAAAAAACAAGCGTGTCAAGCGTCCAATAACAAACTCTTCTTCTGCTGCCATTGACACTGCTTCTTCTTCTAATTCTTCTTCTGCTCTCACTGCTGCTTCGCAACCCCAGATCGACACTGCTTCAACCTCGAATCATATCAACCCTTTGTTTTATGGGTTGCCGAGTAGCTCTAGCGATGTGAATCTTCCACTGTTCCCTAGGTTTGGTTCTAGAATCTCCACTTCCGGGTTTGATCTTCAGCTGAATAATGCCCTTGGATTAGGTTTTTCATCCGGAGTTGTGTCCAATGAAGCTAGTGAGAATAACAGTTTTCGAAACGGGTTTGGTTCAAACAACGCGCTTCTTTCAAGTTATAATTCCATCTTTGGTTCTTCAAGTTCTACATCCACTACTCCAGCTATGTCTTCTCTGCTGAGCTCCACTTTGCTTCAACAGAAGTTCATCAGCAGTGGACTGAAAGATGGTGTTGATAGCAATACTTTCCAGCATGGCTTAGGCTTAACCCCACTAGAGCAGTTGCAAATGGGTAGTGATAACAGCGAGGCAGGGATGGTGGCTTTAAAAGATGTGAAAGTAGAATTGGGACAAAACAAGTTGGACTGGAATGGTGCTTGTCAAAACCAGATCCAGCATGTGGGCTTGTACGATCCTTTGCTTTATTGGAATAATTCAGCAACAGCTTTGGGTGTCTGGAACGATCAAGCTGCTAATATTGGTTCTTCAGTCACTTCTCTGATCTAGAAAACACAATCCAATCGAATGAAGAAGCATGTTCTTTCAAGTTTGTCTCCCCCTTCTGTCTCGTTACTGCTTTTTTTTTTTTTTTTTTCTTTTTTCTTCTTTTGGGGCAAAATGGGTTTGGTTTACTTAATTACATAAAAAAAATTATTGAACAAGGAGGAAAAGTGATACTTATAAGAAAATGGGAAAGCTAAAGGTGAGAGGAGTTTGGATCGGAGCGATCATGTCAGCTGCATCCTGCAAATACATATAATTAATTACTCTTCAGCCTGTTAGTTTTATATGTCAAGGTTGGGAAAAGAATTGCATATATTGCTCTGAGAGGAACCTCGGATCCTCTTCTCTCATCATCTCACAGTTGCTGTCACCTCGTCAAGCAGTGTTCTCCATAGTTGAGCAATGCAAGTTGGTGTTTCATTTTGTTTTGTATATATGCAATGACATTTCTTTTCTTTTTTCTTATTTTGTAATGTATTAGCTGTTTTAGCTAGGTGGGGTAGGGGATTTACTGGGTGATGCTGTCCTTGAAGAAAGGAACTAATATTGGTTTCAATTTTGTTAACTTTGTAATGATTTTTGTTTTGGATAGGGAGAATGGGAATATATTGGGTACATTTGGTATAATGGTATAGAAGAGAGGGGGATTATGTACTTGGTTTTAGGTGATTAATGATTTAATGTATGTCGGTGGTTTGGTACTTATATGTTCAACCTTGTTCTATCTATTGGTTGGTTCTTCTGAGAAACTTTGGCCATGCACAGAATATTGCTGCTTTTATTTATTCATCTATATTTTCAGATACTTGGCATTGAAAACAATAGGCAAGCACCCATATATTTCACACTGAAAACAAATGAGCATGCTGAAATGGTACGTATCTGAAAATGGCCTAGGGAATCTAGCTAATCTCTTGCACAAGAAAGGAACTTAAGCGGGGTTTGGACTCATGCTGTCCTATGCTGAGAGGGAACGTTTCCTCAACACTATTCGATTCAAGAGATACGTAACAACAATTTCAATATGCTCACACCTTTACTTTTACCGTCTTTTTCTTATTGAAAATCTTCACAAGTGAAGTCACCAGAAAATGGTTAAGAAATCACCACAATTTTATTCAGAACTATATAAAAATGTATGTATATATTTTCTTTGTGATTTCCAATATCTAATGATAGTTCCTTTTGACTCTACTGGAATGGAGGACCTGATAAAGGTCAATCATAAACATAATAATCTAAGAGCAAGATAGATATTGCTATTTTTCTTTTTGATGTGTTGATTGATCTTGTACTTTGTCTTTTTTTAGCTCTGAATTAGTTTGTTAACATTTTTTTATATTTGGGTTATAGTATATCTTGTATTTTGTTGTTTCAAAATATGGTCACTAAATTCACACGTAAATTCAAGTCTAATCGTCTACAATTTACACCGACCTAACTCACAATAATTGAAATAAACAACCAATCTAATTAGATTAGGCAATTCTATACACGTTACCAAAATGTTATCATGGTCCAGCATGTTAAATAGAATCAGATCGATTGGAGTTGAATTTTGTATTAAACGAAAAGTAATTAAAAAAAGTTAAAATTATATATATTTTTGTTTAATAAAATAGATTACCAAGTCATACCTTCTGTTAACATTCAAGTTAACCTAAACATATATTCATAATCTCACATTTAAATTAACCCACAAATATATTAAATCCTTGCTAGCTACGCAAATTGCAGGTTAAATGAACTTATCACCATTCAATTTAATTAACTTAAAGTCATGTAAAACAATTTGGTTATGTGTGGAATCCCTTTTGAATGTAGGGCATCAAATGGTGCATATATCCGTTCCAATGAGGTATTTTTTTTGTTTAATCTTAATTAATTATATTTATATTTCTATTGAATTTTTTAAGTAATTGAACTTTAAAGGAGAATAAATAAAAAAAATGATAAGTATTATTAATAATTTTTTTGTTAAATAAAGGATAAATAAGGTCTTTTAAAAATTATATCAGTTATACAAATTGTTAAGAATAATTTATAACCAATGTGTATATGTATTTGAAAAAGCATTTTAATATTATGATAGAGTTTAATTTATTTTGTTAGAATTTATTTTAATACCATCAGTTGTCAAAGAAATATATATTATAATCAATATCAGAATGGTCTTGAAATAATCATATAGTAAATAATACAGAAAGATGGAAAAAGATAGAGTAAAGAAAGAGATGAAAAGGAAGAGAGAAAACAAAGATAGTTAGAGCATTAAAAATTAAGAAGGTTTACTGGTTGATAATAATGGTATTATTTCAAAATTATTAAGAATTTAAATTAATAATGTAAATTTTAGTGAAGAATAAAAGGAAATAAAAGCTTTAGAAAGCATGATTGGTGTAGAAGGAGCCCCAGGCTTAATAGATTGAAGTCAACTAATTAATCTTGTGAATTGTGATTAATTTGAATGGGCAATGCATTGATTTAGTTTATTGACAATTGTACAGCTAATTATGTGAGAGGTATGATTCATATGCCACTACCACAAATGTCCATCATTAAAACTTTATCTTGAATAACAGATTAGGAATGATTAAGTTAGAATTATCACATTAATTAGTAGTTAATACTATATTAGTAATTTTTCAACTAAACACGCTGCAATAATTACACTAAAAAATTGATACAATTAGTTTTCTCTGAATGGGCTTTAGAGTTTTGCCCATTCCAGGCCTCAATGGGTTTCCAGTCTTCAACGCACAAACAAACAAATCCATTTCTCTCTTTCTTTCTTAAAGAACATTTGTGTCCTGATACAGGATATGCTTGATATAAAAAAAAAATTATTTAAAAAAATATCAATGGAAATTATCTATGCAAACTTGTCTATGTTGGTAACATAAATTTTCCCTTATTATTTAATTTAAATTATCAATTTTTTTAAGTATAAGATTTCAATATATATATTTATATTATTCAAATAACTTGTTATGCTACAAGTTTGGTTGCATAAATTGCTTTGGAAATTGGATATTACTTTCCTTCTTCAAACGTTATAAATATGATATAAATAAGGTCATTACGTATATTATTATTTCTTATATAATTTACTGTTAACGTTTTACTATTATTTAATAATTTATAAATTACTCATACGTTTATAATTTATTTTTTATATATTACCTTTTGTATTATAATTTTTAATAATTATAATATATATTTTTATTATATATTATAAACAATAATTTTGTCTAAAAATAAAAAAATTAAATTATTAAATAATTTTTATATTTTTTGTAATTATTAAATATAATATATTAAAATTATATGTAATATAAAAAAAATTATTACTTATTTTTCTATCTTTACGCAGTTAAAAGATGATTTTTTTCATAATATATCAATTATAGTTTACTATTAAACCTTTAATAATTCATCACACTAACTAATTTAAAGTCAAACTAATAATAACTAAAAAATAATAAGAAAAGTTTATTTTTTTAATAATAATATAAACTTGAATGATAGAAAATTTGAATAGTAAATTCAATATTCAAGATTCAAACTTTATTGCTAGTATTGTAAAAAAAAAAAAAAAAGACTTTATTAAACTAATATTTGTTAACTAAATTTTATATGAAATTACATTTCATTATACATCACATAAAGAATATATAAGTTAGACTTAGAAGATCCAAAAATTAGTTTCAATCATATTTTTAGAAATTCGAAGTATTTCACTATTTCCCTTGACGTATATTACTAAATAAAAGATATGTAAAGTTTGTATAGCCAAACATATTTAGATGGCCATTTTTTTCTCACCAATCATAATATAAAGATGAAAGAAATTATAATATTATATTAAATTGATAACATTAATTATTTCTTGATTATACCATTACTTTATAATTAAAATGTAATTAATTTATACATCTATCGTAGTGAAAATGAAAAACAATTATTAGGCATTTATGGTAGAGTATGGACGAATATAGTAAAATAACAGACTTATTAAGTTTAAACAAAATTAACTAATGTGTGTACTAATTCAGAAGAGTAGTTAATATCATTTAATTCTATTAATCATATTTAAATAATTTATCTCTTCAAAGTATCACTGGATTTTTTAATAAAAATAAAAAAGTGATTAGAAATTTAAATAAGATAAAATTTATGTATATTTGATTCTACTAAATTTTTTATACTTATAGTTAAATCCAAAAAAAAAAAAAAAAGTTATGATTTAAAAATTATTCTATTTATAATAATCTTAAAATGAACGTAGTGGGTTTATAAACAGGGTACTCTTTATATCCCTGCGTTGACTTATTATAGACCGAAAAACCTTGTTTCCATTGCTTTGATCCAACACAATCTAACATAATAATACAAGACTAGTAATATATTGTATTTTATCAGCATTGAAAAGGAGAGTCTAAAATAATAATATTTTCCTGTGCATAATAACCCACACCAAATTCATTAACAAGATTTTGGTTAAATATTATTTTAGAGTAAGAGAGCCTCCACCAAAATCATTCTCGATGGAAGGCAAGTAAAAACACGACAACTGGTCACAAACCAGACACCAGCAGTTGTATGGGATGAGTGCCCACATTTCGTCACATCCCACAACCACAACCACAACCTTTTTCTGTCGAAAACAACAAAAAAATATGTGTGTGAGTCTCAAGGCTTCAATTTGTTCCTATGATAGCGTCAAACTCTCAAAACTTTAGTCACAAGGAAACCCCCAAAAGAAAAATAGAAAAAACTAAAGCAAGGGAAAATGTTCGAAAATGTTTTAGTGGAACCAAGTCAAAACTAGGTTGAAATGCGTGTTAGGGAATAATGTGCCTTCTTCTTCGGGCTAAAGAAAAGAATCGAATAAATTCCATCACCACCACCACTTACCTTTTTTCTGTTTTGGACTTTTTGATGCCTTCACTTTTATAAGTCAATGCTTACTATTCTTAATTTACACTTGTGTGGAGTATGATCATGCTCTCTACACATAAATTAATTAAAATATATCATATGAACTCAAACCTAAAACACTCTCTTCATCAAAACTTGGTGCACAAATGCTGATTCATACACCCATAAATGAACTAACTAATTCTTTTTCATGAATGTTAATTAATCAGTTGTTGAAACTAAGGGACTTTGCAATTCATGTGTGATTCATACTCTTCTTTTGTTATTAACTTTTTGATCTCAAGTTTACTACATACTTACACTTACTATGTTTGAAATATTATTATTCATTTTAATGATAAGATGGTTGAAGGGCTTGTTCAAAATATTTGAATGATAAGATGGAAAATGCTAAAGGCTAATAGTGAAAAAATTTGCTAAGTAAGGAATTAGATTTCATCATGAAATTTTCATTTCTCTACTAATGTTGTCTTTCATATTTTTTTTATGGCAATAGACTAAATATTTTCATTACAAATAACTTTAAAAATAAGGTTAAAGTTAATCATATTAATCTAAATAACAAGTATTTTAAAATGGTGAGTGCACTTGGATTATTAAACCACCTTCTTTTAAGGATTCATTGAGAATAGGGAAACCTTCTAGAAGTAAATCATTGAAATAATTAGAATTTTTGCAAAAGTAATTTTTTTATGCTAAAACTTCAAAAGTGATAAAAAAAAGGGAGAAAGGGTGATTAAAACTTTCCAAAAGTAGAAATAAGGAAGAAACTCTATGTCCTGTTAAAGGTTTCAAAACTCATTAAAGTGTACATCCCCATACTATTTTTTTGTTTATTAGCCCCTACAAGTTTCAGTAACCATTATCATTTTCAGTATTTTTCTAGAAATATTAAATGCAATGGTAATTAGTAGCCATATATTACTTATCATATTTCATTACTTAACATGATTCTGTGGTCAGCTTCTAAAATCAATGGCACAAATGAAATTTTGTAACGATAGGAGTATTCATTGTAATTTAGAACAAGAAGGAAAAGAACACCTTTGTGCATATGTTAATTGAAACCTGGTGACCGGATGAAAAATATTCAAAATTATTTCTGTGGGGGCACATAGAGAGTCTTGGTGAAAAGCAGTCAAAATTAGCTTTTGTAATAGCGTGATCTGAGATGGGAAATTGCCAAGTCATGTAGCTCTGGACACAGATAGAGCGATGAAACAAATGAATTTATTAGTTAGAAAATAATTGGTGAAGCAATAGTGAGAGAAAAAGGGTGTTTAATCTGTGAAACTAAACTACATTGATGGAACTAGCATTGATGGATCCTATAATCTGTGACTGAACCAATAGGATTAGAAGAGGTGTAGCAGATGAAGGGTGAGGAGTCCCATCCCCTTCATATATTTGATGGCATAGGGGTCCACCACCACTACCTCATGCCATGTTCCTAATCATACATTCTCTCAAAGACCACGAGAAAAAGATAGTCCCACGCATACACACACACATCAAAATCATGATGGATCAGATTGTGGTGATAAAGCCAGACACTGGATTGTTCCTCCATGCATGTGTCACTAACAGCTTTAAGCAAACACTGCTATGCTACACCACCATTTGTAGAGTTCAAGTAGCAACAAGAGATGGACAAGGTTCCCCACTCCCACCTCCCACCTTCTCATTTTCTCTGTCACTTCCACTCTAAGCCTTCACAAATCTCAACTCTGATCTGCTTCTTCGTTTTTATCATCTCATTCAACACACTTACTCTTTTCTTTTTCTTCTAAGTTGTAATAACAAAAGTCTGGTTACCCTGTCATTCTCTAAACATGTTTTTACGTGATTCTAGCTGGACCCATATGTACTAGGGTCAAACTTGTACTCTTGGATTTCTTTGGTAAATTACTCCGATGCTTTTGGTCATGTACAAATGATCGAAGGTTGTGATAATAGTAAAGATTCTCATACTCAAGTTAGTAAAAATTTGCGTAAAGGTAACAATCTATTAGGATGAAGAAAATGAGATTTCATTGCAAAGAGATTTGTGATATTAAAAAGTGTGAAATACTGTGTGAATAGTTGGTTCATCTCGCATAAAATGTGACAAGTATTTGACTGTCAATAAATTGGCCTTTGATCTACAAACTAAGATTTTATTTTGTCACTTTCTAAAGAACGTAAAATCTGAAATGTCTATACATTTGGCCTTTGATCTCCAATTTAAGATTTAGTTTTGTCACTTTCTAAAGAACGTGATACAATAGAGTACAGAAAGATATTTTAGGTGATATCTATTGTGATCATTCTAAAGGTACATATATGAATTATTAGACTAATCTTAAAATTTGTGTTTCACGTGAATAGTTTGTTAAGTAGATTCAAATTATTTACCTCTATTCAAATATGATAAAACAAAAGAAAAAAAAATTCTTTAATAGATTAAAATTGTATTCCAGTTACATAATGATAATAATAGAAAAAATATTGATCTAATACAAATAGCATCGATTATTCAATCGAGATATTAAGTTATTAAATCACTAATCAAACTAATACATTAATTATCGAATAACATGGAATAATAACGTTAAAATAACATAAATAATTATAAAATAAATTAATATATTAGCGCAAATATAACAATAAAATCCAATGTTAGTTTCTCTCCTTTTTATAATTTCTTTTAATTCTTCTTTTCATTTTTTTTAGTTTACATATTTTTAAATATTTAACTTGATGACCCAACTCAAACTAATTATAACTAAAATAGATTAAGCCAAGTTATATTTTTTAAAATAAATTAACCCAACACAACTTAATACAATCATTTTTTTTATCATTAAGAATTAAAGTTTTAAAATTGACTTGACTCATTTCATGTTCACCCCCAATTAATTCTAAATTTAAAATCTTGTACACCATCTAAATATATCCACGACATGAAGATAACTTTCTGTGTTTATATCATTACAAGAAACACTAGAGTAAAAAATGTTAGCACAAGTCATGACATTAATGCTATTAGTGCAACATGACCCACACTAAGCAATATTTTTAACACTTAATTTGAAAGAAAATAGCGAAAAAGTTATCGTTAGCGCTAACCTACACTAAATAATGTATTTCAAAAAAATAATTGTTGGTAAGACACTCATTCTTAACGTTAGAAGAAAAACAAAAAAGTTAGTTTTGACCTAGCATCAACTATGGCCTATGTTAATAATGTTGTTTGAAACTTTTTTTATGTTAGCTAAGCTAACACAAGTTCTTATTTTCAGCAAGGCTACAAGAATCTCCTTGTTTTCTCTTACTTTTCTTCTTCTCATAGCCTTTCATCTCCTACTGAAATTTTTATAAGGTTAAATTTGTGAACTCAAACCCAACTTGATTGAAACACAACAAATACGGGACAAGATTAGGACGACACACTTATCATTAGCCTAGCCTACACTAAATAATATATTTTAAAAAAATATTTTTTGGTGAAACACTAATTCTTAATATTAAAGGAAAACCAAAAAGAAAAAGGCTAGTTTTGAACTAGCATCAACTATGACCCGTAGATGTTTAAAAAAATTCATCTCTTATTAATATTCTTTATGACACAATAAAGAATTTTGTAAGCTCAAATTGAATTTGATTGAAGCAGAATAAAATATAGATAACTTTTTCTACCTTGTTTTTAATCCATTCAAGCTCTTTTGACTATGAGATTTGGAGGTAGCATTTTGGAAGCATCTAATGTGAGGTTTCTTCCAACTACTCCTTTATTATAGAACACACCTTAATGTCATCACTTGAACACCTTAACGTGTCATTGGCCTCTTCAACACCTATATATACATCTTCAAACCTCTTGTCTAAGAAACTTCTATCTCCAAACACAACTCGTCACTTTACTTATTTATTGAATTGTATGCTTTAATTTATACATAAAGTACAAAATAAGAATTCACAGTCTGTTTGAACAAATAAAACTATGAATAAACTAAAGATTTTTTTTTTCTCTAAAAGTGTTTATGAAAAATCTTGTTTAAATAGAAAAGAATGAGATAATTTTTACAAATGGTTAAAATTAACTAATACACAGATTAAAAAAATAATTTTAATTTATAAAAAAAAAAATCAGTTCATTTTTTCTTCTTATTCTTTAAGTGTTTAAAAAAATATAAATTAATTTATAATTTCAAAAAAATCACGTAAAATTAGTAAAAGAATATAGAAAATACTGTTGACATATTTTTTATCGGAAAAAAATCACAAATATAGATTGTTAAAGTGATTTTGGTGAGAGTGGTGGTATTTTGGAATTTTACAAAGTGATTGTGGTGCATTCTTTGGTGTCAGAAGTTGCACATTCGTGTGACAAACGATGCGGCAGAGTGGGGAGTTATCTCGAGATGTTTCACTGCTTTTATATTCTCTGTGCTTAGAGATCTCCTTATGGCAGACCAAAGATATGCTTTAATCGAAAGCCACGACTCACACACCCCACCAACCCCGCCATTTCGTACACATTTTGGTCACTTCCTTCCTAGGCCACTTTTCCACAACACCAGTTAAGCTCCTGTCTACAACAATACTAATGCTATTACCATTTTCTATTTCTATTGCTATTGCTAGGCTTAAGATTTTTTCTTCACATGCATTCTCATCCCAATTATATATATGCTTTTTCTTTTGGATTGAGATATGATTTACTTTTGTTTAAAAACATGCAGTTGTACAACTGCATAATAATTGACAGATGACGAAATGCAAAGGAACAGGACCATTTGCATCTAGCATATAATTTAATTTGTATAGTTTGGGTAAGCCTGCTCGTATTTATATCATGGAACAGTTAAACGAACATGAACTGCCAAAAGAAAAGGGCGAAAATAAGAAAGAAAGAAAGAAAGAGGCATGTGGAGAGTGGGTTAGTTAATGATCAGATAATGAGGAAAACCCATGCAGGTCACATGCGCCTTTTGATTTGCACTTGACAACGTCCAAATACAAGGACAAGTAACAGTTTGCATGCATTATTAGCTAGGAGGAGTAAGTAAGATTGACTGACATTCCCTATAATACATGGTATGGACAAAATGTTTTTTTAACGTTATTTTTTATGTTTCGTAGTATGCTTTTAATACGAATTTATACAAATTAAAAACAATTATATATATTGTCAATTTTTTAATGATCAAACAACGAATCTGATACTAGTAAGCTAGGATGAAGTTAAAGCGTAACAGCAAAGCGCACAAAGCATAGTTGCTAATAAAACAAACGGGACTCTATAAAGCGAAAGAGAATTTGGATCTTCAGTCACCCACATGCCCAATATGGAACCGTTCCATCAACTTTTTCACCAAAGACATCATTCCCTTTGTGCATGTATTTAGCAAAGTTGCCTCGTTAATTTGGAATTTTACATTCCTTTCAGACTTTGGCTTAAACTAACAAAACATACTTTGCTTTCAGCAAGACAATGAGTTTAAAAGGCAGAGGATAATCCATCCGTAACATAAAAAAACAAAAACTTCACCTGATAATTGTATGTAATTATAAAAATATTATATGTAAGAGTTTCGAAACAACCTGACCCAACCCAGAAATTCTCTATTCAACTATCTATGACAAAGGAAGAAATAAAATGCTACGGTCACTGATCCACCGTTTACATCAGCTACACCAACAACACAAAATTCCCTAGGGTCCAATGTTTGCACAATCAACCATGACCATTACACCTGCTATAAACCTATGCTACAAGATCATATACCTAAAAATAGACATCAAACAGATGAAGCTGGTAAAAAGACAAATCAATTGCTCAGAACTATGCCTAAGCTTTCAGGATTCTAAGGGTGCAACAGGTGAATAAAATCACGGTGGAGGGCCATACCCTGGAATATCAGACCATTGATTTTGGACCAAAGACGACCCAGAAACAGTACCAGCACCAGCACTAGTCCTCTCAGAGTTACCACCAATAGTGGTACTGATGGTGCTCCACAAGGAGGCATCAGAGGCTCTATTACTAGCATTAGTATTATTGATGAAGCTCTGAGGCCAATCATGATGAGAAACACCACTGCTATTAGTACTAGTATTAGCCATGCTGGATGATGGATTAGCCAAACCTTGATCATAGATAGACACCACCTCCCTCTGACCACTCCCCATTTGATACAATTGCGGTGGACGAATTGTCCCAATTGGCCGCTGAACATTTAAACCAGATAGAAGTCCCAAATTGGAAGAACGCAATTCGTCACTATTAAGAGACTGATCAAAAGGGTGTGCTGATGGATTGAACGAATGCATAGCAGCCAGAGAAGACAAGTACCCACCACTTGGGTAGAAAGGTGAAGCCACAAATGAAGAAGGGTCTTTAGCCCTCACCACCGTTGTTAAGGGTGGTGGTTGGGTCTGAACCACCACGTCTTGTGATTGTTGTTGTTGCGGCAGCGACCGGGAAGTAGAATTCTCCGATGGTGATGGATTGGAATTCTTGGCGCGCTTCCCCTTGCGGCAACCACCACCAACGGGAACGTTCCTTAAGGTTCCACCTTGAGTCCAGTACCTCCTGCATGTTTTGCAAAAGTAACGAGGCTGTGACAAGCTATAGTTGTTGTAATAGCAAAATTTTGTGTTGAGAGAGTCGCATCGAGGACACTTTTGGGGTTGTTGAGGGGCCTGAACCTGAGGTTGTGCATCCCCTTGTTGCATCTCCTTCATTCTTGAACTCTGAGGTAGTTTGTTCATGTCACCTCCTTCTCCGCCTCCTTGCTCCATCTCTTCTGTGTGCGTTTTTGGGATTTGTTGTTTTGTATTTATATTCTAGAAACTATAGTAGTGGTTGGTGGCGGCTGGGAAGAGCATGCAGGTAATATGGGAAAGTACGAGTGAAAAGTGTGTGGGGGTTTCAGATTTGAGGGGTTGTATTTGAGCTGTACGTGTCTGCGAAATGTATCTGAGAATCTAGAATGACCAAAACTATGGCAACTTACCTTGTGCATGAGTTCACAACAACGCACAATTAAACAAAAAGAAAAATCGGGTATCTCAATTTTCCATAAAAAAACTCACGAGAATATCTAATGAGTGTGTAAATGGTATTAATTCAATAGGATCGATCGTGTGAAATCTCGGTGGATTCTGACTATCTTGAAAGACAAGATATTACCATGTTTTGAAGTGTTGAGTATATGGAAAAAGATGAGGAAAGGTGGAAACTTGGTGTGCAAAATTGGGCGATTTCTGTATTGATGTGGAAGGTGGACAAGTCCAATACGGAAGGGTCTGAATCGGGGTTTAGGGGGCAAATATATTGTGGTTAGAAAGAGAAATGGGGTGGAGTGAGTTCCATCTCACTCGCCAATCCTTCATAAATAAACTGAGAATTTTGAAGTGAGATTGGAGGGCAGATAAAAGGAAAGAAGGGAGAGTTAAGAAACAGAAACATAGAAAGAGGAGGAAGTGAAAGGCTGAGACTTGCGATTGAGAGAAGTAATGTTTGTGTATGGATGAGAAAAGTGAGAAGGCGATGAGAGAGAAAAAGAAGTGAAGAAATAAAGATGATAGTAGAAGTAGTATAGGGTAGAGTAAGGACCAGGAAGAAGGCTGAGGGCTGAGGCGGCTGTAGAGGGAAGTAAAGAGCAAGACCAAGAAAGACCAAGAAAGATGAAGAAGAAGAAGAAGAAGAAAGAGGTTAATTGGAGGAGTCAGTGGTGAATGAAATGGTGGCTATGTCAGAACTACTCAACTCTCTCTTCTCTCTCTCTTCTCTCTCTCCTTTCATTGCATTTGCACCCCACTGCTACAGCTTTTCACTCTTCTCTTCATTTTTAATTCAAATATTATATTCATACTGGATATATAAATTCTAAGACAAGACAATAAATAAATAAAATTGTTACCTATATATACTCATAATATAATATAACAAATCCTACAACTGAACAGAAAGAAAACTAAAATGTTTGTGTTCCCACTGTCTAAAAATTAAAAGTCAAAAGTATAAAATATAAGATATTAAATAATTTCTAAAAAATTTAATTTAGTTTAACTTAATTTCTAAAAAATAATTACTGTTTATTTGTATATAATAAATTAACAATATCTGTTTCTAATTAATATAATATTTTCAACTATTCTCTACTTTACTATTATCATTTTTAGTTAATTTAATATTAAAGGTTTATTTTTTTCTAAATATTTTATAGAAATAAAAATTAAATCATTTTTTATAAGTTAAATTTAGTTTCTAAATTTTTTTTTTTCAAAATTTAGTATTTAACTAATGAGTAAATTACCTTTCGCTTATAGAAAAATTTTTTTTTTTTATTTATCTCTTCTAAAAATGTTTAGAAAAAACTACGAACAAACTCTAAATATGTTTAAGATCGTTAGTGATTTTTTAGTTTGAATTTTTTTTTATTTCAATATTTGATTATATGTTTTCGTATAAAAATATAATTTTCCAACACATTTATTTGGACAAAAAAATTATTAGAAATTACAAAAAATATAGAATTTGCTTCTTATTTAATGATTATTTATCTTGATTTAATGAAAATAATTTATTTACAAGAATATTTTAGAAAATGTATTAATAGTTGTCTTTTTTTTTTTTTTTTCATACAAAGTTTTGCTAAAAATTAAGACTATAAAACTCAAGTTCCATGTT
This sequence comes from Macrotyloma uniflorum, assembly GCA_016859785.1. Classification (NCBI taxonomy): domain Eukaryota; kingdom Viridiplantae; phylum Streptophyta; class Magnoliopsida; order Fabales; family Fabaceae; genus Macrotyloma; species Macrotyloma uniflorum. The sequence continues at coordinate 290,219 of BDMB01000010.1, read as the reverse complement.
CATCAACAAAAGGATTTTTTTTTTTTTTTTTATAAAAAAGAAATCATATATAGTTTTCTCATTTAAATCACACTCATATATTGTGAACCCATCATGCTTAATAATTGTTGTAAATATGGTCATTAATAATAACATATTTTATATTTTAAAAAACATAATAAGTTTGGGTATATATATTTAGTAATTTTTTATTTTAATTTTTACAAAGTATATAATAAGATATGTTTATAAGAACTACATCATAATGAAGATGGAAATAAATAGCATTAGATGAATAGAAAAAAAAAATTACAAAACGTTAAAAATCACAATCACTATAAAAGCATTGACCAAATATTTGTTCTTTTGAGAGTTTATCATATACAGCTTGCAAAGTTTATATAATATTTTTTTATTGTTTATTTTTTTATGAATTTTTTATTTAATTTTTTTATCTTATGGTCATATAAGCACCTATATATGTTTATATGTTTATTTTTTTAATATTTTTATTTATTTTAATATTAATTTTTAGAAATTAAATACTTATTTATGAAATAAAAAATTGTATTGTTAATATAATTGTTGATAATTCCATCTAAGCGAAAATCTGGAATATGATTTAAATTAAAATATATATATATATATTAATCGTATCTAACAAAAAAAATTTTAAAATAATTTAAGATTTTAAAATAAGAAAAATATTCAGATTGAATTAAAACTTAAATAATATATTTTAAAATGGAATTGATATGATTTCGTGCTTCCCAGGCAAACCTTTGACACCCATAATTTGAGAATTCCGAGGAACATGTTCCTACACCATTCGTAGTTCGTTGCTGCGTTCTCTCAATTTAAAGTTAAAGGGTTCTGATATGATTAAATTGGAGTACAGAGAACATAGAGACAGGAAGAAAACAAAATAAAAAAAATAAAAAAGAGAAAACAGATTATTAATATATGAGATGATCCGACAAAAAGAAATTGTAAAAATAAGAAAGAAAAGTAGTTCAACAATAAGTCTTTTCTCAAATAATATATGATGAATTTCATCATTCAAACAAAATCAATAATTTTCTCAATTGTTTTGATTAATTGATTTTTTACCTCAGAAATCAATTTAATTTTGATAAGCCAGTTTTTTTTATTTTTATTTACTTCAATATGTACATATTTAATGAATTGACAACTATATTTTTAACTTTTAGATTAATTCATATTAGGTTTTACTATTATTTTTCTTTTCATTTTATATTTCTTATTGTATTTTAATTTTTATATTAATTTTATTAGGTATCTCAATTTGATCTTGCTTATTACACATATTTTTATCATTATTAAATAAAAAAATTAGTAAAATATATAAAACAATAATTATAAAAAAATTAAATATTAAAAAAATATTAAAAATAAATTTTAAATTTAATTTATTTTTATAAAATTAATTTAATAAAATTATATTTATATCTATTAATATTCCTTAATTTATTTCAGCACAATTTGGGATGGGATGTGTCAGGCAAACCATTATAAAAATATTTATAATTTATGAAATGGGTAAGATGATTCATCTGTTCTTAAGTATTGTTACTTGTTACCTTGAAATTAATTAATTTATGATTTCACTGACCTTCATGGTCCAGTTCTGACAAGTCTAATCTGAACTAAACTATGCAAATGCCATGAGTCACAGGATGATGCAATGAAGGAAGATGATGGTGACGTTGCATGATAGAGGGGTTACAACTGCTCCTACACCCTACCACTTCACCTTCTTTCTTCTCTTTCTATGTCCAATATCAAAAAATAATATATCATTTGTACCAAATAAATCAAATTTATTTAAATTGTTTCTTTTTTCTAACTAATCTGCACACTCTGTAAATTCTTAAGAATAGAGAGTACTGAATTCATTCATGGTCCCAAATATCCTACCATACACTATGACATGGTTTATGTTTTTTTTTTTTATTAATTTATCACAATGAAAGTTGACAGTTGATTGTGGCTATGACAAGTGTAGTTAAAGTGATTCTGAACTTATTTGAAATTTTGAATTTTCTGCAATTATTGGCTTTTAGATGTTGTATCAGTGATAAGTGATGACAGTAGTTAACCAAACAAGGTCTTAACGAGAAGGTAAAGTTTTACGGCATGATGTTCTTCAAATGAAGGAATGGCCTCAAGTGTCTCCCACTTTCACTGGCCCTTTCAACATATACTTGCTTTTTATATAAATCAAATATGTATACTCAATAAATAAATAAATAAATAAATATATATATATATATATATATATTGATCCAAAATGAGAAAAAATTGTGCTCAATAAATTACGTGATTGTGATTTTACCACATTTTGGGACATTTTATCAAAGAAATGGTTTAAATACTTTTTTTGCCTAATAAATTTATTAATTTTATGTTTACTCTTTCATAAATATTTCTATAACCTAACAGGAATTGATGATAGCAATAGAAAATGATATATAAAGTTTTTTATTCCAAATTTATGAGGGAGTTGATAAGTAGCAGTAGAAACAAACAAACATACATACATAGATATGAATACAGATTAAACCATTCATCATTCTCTAATAACCCTTCTCACCATAACTCTTCTCAACTCTTTTCTTCAACCCAGAAACATCATCATCATCATCATCCTTGAGAACACCACGACCATGACCACGAACATCATTATCATCATCATCCTTCCCGACCAAGGTTTCCTTGATCTTGTGTGTGGTGTCCTTCGCCGCGTCCCACGCCCCTTGCACGCCCTGTTTCGCTTTCTCCCCCACGTTCTTCAGCGTCTCTCCCGTCGATGCCGCCACCTCCTCCGTCTTCTCCTTCGTCCTCTCCGCCCCCTCCTTACCCTTCTCAACCACTGCTCCCGCCGCGTCCTTTGCACTCTCCTTCGTTTCGTACGCATACTCTTTCGCCTTCTCTTTCGCGTTCTCCGCACTGTCCCTCACTGACCCCGCTGCATCCTTCGTCTTCTCCTTCGCGTCTTGTGCGTATTCTTTGGTTCTGTCTTTGACTTCTCTCGCTTGATCCTTGGCCATGTCTACGTCTTCACTCGCCGTTTCTTTGGCCCTCTTCGACATTTCATCTGCCTCGCGTTTTGCTTCTGCAGAATCATATGTCCAACTGCTGCCTCTTGGGTCTCTTGGGTCTCTCGTTCCTTCTGCTGCATTTCTCCACTGCCAAACAAATAAATATAAACGAAAAATTTGCGTTTCAAATTAACTTGACTACCCTACTAGCTACATGATTCAGGAATTCAAACCACTTTATCTCCACGTAATAGGTAAACAAGTTTTCAGAAAATCTTAATACAACTCATTTATATATTAAAAGATAATTTAAGACCATAAAAGTATAAAATTTTGTTGTAATTTTCACAAATCTAGTGAGCTGATAATGATAATAATGAATGACCTAATAGATCCAACAACAACTAAAATAATATATAGGTTTATATGTACACCTCAGTCCTAAAAACTAAAATTACACCTCGGTTATATGTACTATTTTGACTGCATTACTATCAAAGTAAAGTTTCTAACATAAATATTAGAGCTGAAAGAAAATAGAGTTATGATTGTGATGGACTTACCTCTGAAGAGTTGGGAGTGGAGGCGAAGGTGACCCTGGAGGGTTTGGGGGAGAGTGAAGGGGCATAAGGTAGAGACTTTGAGAAGCGAAAGACAGCACTTCTGGTTAGGAACATAGCTGCCATATCTTTCTTTCCTTTGGTTATTCTCAGAAAGTTTTGTCACTCACTTTGTTTCATTTCTACGAGAATATGGTCGGCTTAAAACTTGAACGGTTTGACACCGTTTTTGGAGACCTGCATGTTGGAAGGAAAAGGTGGCAAACAGGAGGGTTGCCATGTGTGTTTCTTCCTGCCACGTTTTCTTGGCAACTTGCCACGTTTTTAGTTGCTGGGTTGAAAAGTGACGTGAAGAAAGTAAGTATAGTTCAGTGAGTAAGTCCTATAAGCCAATCTATTGTTGACCAAAGTAGCACCACCGTTTAAAATGGGAATCAAAGCTATCGGTCGATTTTATATATTTACATAAATTTAGGATATTAATCTTCACAAAAACAAAGACATAGTCTTTTATTAATAAAAATTAATTACTCTAGGGCCACTCACAACAAAGAGGGAAAGAAACTCTCTCACTCATGCTTGTCCTATTAATCTTATCAACTCACCGTACTTCTGCACTTTCAAAAGAAATTAATTACAAATGTTGGTATTTTTTCAGTCCAAGTTCCTGCACCACTCCTATTTCTTGACCGTCCCTCTTTCATTCCTGAATGAATTTTCAAAAATGTAAAAGATATACTTTAAAAAATTTATTTCATAATTAATGGGAGGTGGCTGAAGAAATAAGTGGATGAAGAAAGAATCTCAGCTTTTCTTTAACTACAAGAGTCCAACAACATGCCCAACAGGTCAGAAACAAAATCGTAATGATAAACATAAAATTCTTAGTCACCTTGGAATGAAAGTTTTTCAGAATAATTTATTTCATCCGAAAAGTTCTTTCTATAACTAGTGAGAGGTGCCCAGTAATAGTGTTTTATGGGGTGACACCCGCATGAAAAGGGGCATGACCCAGCAAGTGGGTGCCTATCGAATGGGAATATGAACCTTAGCGGCAAGGCAATCAGCAACACTATTCAGCTCCCTGAAAACATGTTTAATGCTGACCTCCAACGAAAGCTAGAGTAACAGGTGAATAGAAAATAATACTTTATGATTGAATGCTTCAGTATGATCATCCATATGCTGATTTCAATGTCATTATGTAGTATTGGCAAAATTGATCAACCTGCTCCAACCTCGGCTTACAAGATAACCTGACAGGTTGATTGAATCTTGACAGTGAGGATTATGCATATTAACTAGTCTAACCTTGTTTTGAAATAGGTTTGGTTGGTTAACCTATATAATAATTAACAAAATATTAAAAAAATGGCAAAAAAAGTAGAAAGTTTGTGTATTTCAATTTCATCAGAGCCATTATACAAACAAAAGCAACCCCAGGAATTACAATTCTTGTTTAAAAAATTAAAATATCAAAATGAATAAATACCAGTCATAATCAACGTTCACAATGTCATTGAAAATTATCAGATCGTCCATCAATGTCAATCTAACGAGTTTCGAGTATCTGGGTTCATTCGGAATCAAAAACAATTTTAATCTGCATTAAAATTGTTTCTACACCACCTTTCCCTGTTGTATAACGGGAATCTTCACGATTTACTCAAAACAAAAGAATCTCCAAGACTTGTATTGCACTAAACTACGCTTGCTTGACATGATGACGAAAGAGTTCATGCTTGGGCTGTGGTTAGGTGGGTTAGCAGAAGGTTAGACGCAGCCAGAGAATAATGTTTCACAGAAAAACTTTCAAACACTTGCAACATCTTCATGAAGTTGAGTTTTATGGTTTCATTCAGGCATAAACCATAACAAGCATGCGGCGGGAAGTAAAAAGAAGCCAGTTTATAAATATTAACTTCAAAAGGTCACTAATATGAACGAGAAAAAAAAAACCTTAAACTCCATTAAACTGTCGAACACCGCATAAAAGAAATATTAAAAAGAAAGTATTTGAAAAGCAAAATACCAAAAGAAGGGATCATGAAATGAGACTATCAAAAACTAGACCGAAGGTTTAAACTTCATCTGTCTGAAAGAGGCTTATGCTGTGGCAGCTTGTTTGGTAGCACTGGAAAGTTTTGATCTTCTCTTAGCCAGGCTCTCACTCCGGCGTTCTCTCTGCTCCTTCAATCTGGAGGCAAGAAGTTTCTGGTACTCTGCTGCCTCTGACTTTGCTTTGGCAATTCTCTTCTTCTTATCTGCGATCCTTGCTCTCTTTCTTTGGAGGGTCAGGGGAGTGACCAGTCGTTGGATTTTTGGAGCCTTGCTCACCTTTTTCCCTGCAACCAAAATATGCAACACAATTACAATCACAAGTTGTATATCCACAAGTTATGCCAAAAATAATCTCCTACATAAATGGGAACTGTGTCCAAAAAATATCTACCAAAACATGCGCTAATTATTTTAGATTTTTCAAAAGAATGACTTGAAGAAAAAAAAAGGCAGCAGTAAAGATTACAGGTTAAACTTGCAATTTTTTCGTCTGGACAAGATAAAGCTATGTAGAACAGTTGCAGAGAGAAGAAACTTTACCAGCTTTAGTTGTAAATGTTCTCCTATATGTGTTGACATACTTCCTCACATCATCCTCCTTAGACAGGTTGAACAGCTTGCGAATTTTGGAAGCTCTCTTTGGACCCCTCATTCTTGGCTTTTCAACATCTGTCAGGCCCGGTAAATCACTTTCACCCTTCTTTACAATTACCAAGTTCAGAACAGAGAGGTCTGGGCTGACAATGCACCCACGAACAGACTTCCTCCTGCGCTCTCCATTGCGCCTTCCGTATCCACGGAAACAAGGAGTTCCTGCTCATGTAAGCAATGACATGAAACTTAACATCAGATCACAAATAAAGGTTGCAAAGTTAACAGTATCTCAAAAACAAATATATATACAATCTTACTTGAAAAAGAATCAAACAACACAAGTTATGTTATGAGTTGTAGCTGTAATAACGGTTTTACTGTTATAACCAATTAGAATAGCTCTCATTATAATTAGTAGCTTCCCAAAAGAAAAAGGGTATTCATTGTATCGTGACTTTCTCTATATCCATATAGACATTCTTTCTGTAATACATTCGGAACGTTTCCTTGTTCCCTATTAGTTTCTTGGTCTATTAGTTTCTTGTTCCCTATTAGTTTGTTGGTTCTTCGATAGTAATCCTAGAATTACTTTTATCTCTATCAAGTTATTAAACAAGGAGGTACGAGATCACACTGAGGAATCATTTACAAAATATTCAAGGCCACATCCAAATCCAAATATAGAACAGGAGTGAAAGAATGTTTCAGACTAATAATCCCGATATATTTATAATAAACAAAAATAAGAGAATTTCCGAGTAGTCAAACCTCTGTGCAGCAAGAGGCGAACACGGCCAGGGGTCAACACTCCTTGCTTCATTGGAAATCCTTGCTTGTCACAACCTCCAGTGATTTTGAAGACATAGCCTTTGAATTCCTGTAAGTAGCAAAACAAAGAAGGAGAATAGGTCAATCATTGATCAATGCTTATCACGAAATTTCAGCAGACAACGATCTACGGAAGGATTCAGGCCAAAAACCCATACCTCGCCTAAAGCATCACCAAGAACCTCTTGTGAGATCCTCTTGTCCCAAAATGCTCGTCTGCAAATAAATATCGAATTACCTTAACATCAAAACATGCCTCAAAATTAATCCAAATCCAACAAGACAGATTCCGACTCCCATTCATTATCAGGTCACGCATAGCAATGTTATAAGATGTTTCAATTACAAGTTGCATAGCCCAGCAGCATCAACGAACACAGTCTCTTCAAATAAAGAATACTGAATAGCACATAAATCAAATATAAAGCTAACAAAGGGAAAATAAATTAAAATTCTGACATTGATTATTTCTTTCTTCCTAATTTCGCAGAAAATAGAAAATTAAAACGTTGAAGAATAAATTACAGCTTCTGGTCGTCATCGATCTCCAACTTCTTCTGACAACCGGTGGTGGGATTCGCAATGTTGAACTGCAAAAGATGTTATGTGCGTACACATTTAGTCCCAAAATCAAGAAATCAAAGTCGCAGGTAAATTAGGTTTCAGTGGCAAACCTTCATCTTGAAATTTGGCTCCGAGTCTCTCTGATAGAGTCGCAGCGACTTAGTGAAAGATAAGAGAAATTAGGGTTTTTGAATTACCGGCGTGGCGGTGACTTTGCTTTCTCCATTGAATAATTGGGCCTAACCAGCCCATGACCCGAAATCTAATTTTCTTTTATATTTATTTTTTCTCCGTTTCATAAATTTTGTCTCTATTGTTTTGAAAAATATTTTTTTTTTCACTATTTTAATATTGTAATTTTTGTCAGTCTGTTCAAAGTTTGTCTTAAATAATTCTCTTTGTGACACCATCAACTAGACTTATAATTGCTCTAGTTTTTAAAACATTATTTCAAATATTTCTATCCTTCCTTTTTTTTTTCTTTCTTTCACTCCTCTCTTATCATTGCACCCTTATTCTCAACTCTCTTTTTTAAAATTCTTCTTCTCTCTTTTTTGTTTGAAGTCTCTTTTTTAAAGGTATTTTACTTTTTATGTTTTTTATATTTCTTTATTCCTTAAAAATGATATTTTGTATTTGTTCAATCCTAAACAATATGATACTCAAAGAAAACGTGTTGTTTAATCCTCATCCTCGTAGGTCCCTCTACGCTCCATTCAGGATGATAATTTGAATATTGAAATAAAAATTGTAATACCTAACAATAGTAACTTAAATGCTAAATACAAGAAGAAACTTTGTTCTAAAAGATTGAGATCCTTTTTGATAAAATATAATCTTCAGCCTTTATTTTAATATGTACATTACCATGACATTCATCGATCCTAGTTTTTGACATAGAAAATATATTTTTGAAATTAGGTTAAGCGTATAAGTTAGTCATTATACATGTTAAATTTTCAATTGGTTTCAGTATATTAAACTTATTAAACCAATTTCTATACATGTAAATATTACCTGCTTGATTGTTGTTCATTTAATTTTTCTTACTTGATTCGATTCATATAGGTGTATAACATTATGATTTTGTTGGTAGTTATTTAAAAAAAATAAATTAAAAATTTATTATATATATTAAAAATCTTTCATTAAAGATTTTTCATAACGAAATTAATATATATAAAATAATATAAATTTTACCTCATAATTATAAATATATAAATATATATAATTATAAATATATAAATATATATAATTATAAATATATAAATATATAAAATGATATAAATTTCATTTTATAAAAATTTTAAAATAAAAAATATAAAATAAATATTAAAAATCTCATGTCGTTTAAAATAATTTTTCTAATACATTTCTTTTAATATTCGGTTAATTCAATCTCATCATATCATGTACTCGTACAAAATACAAAACCATACATTCAAGTATTAAGAAAATATTTTTTTCTTTCAAAAAACAAACTATTTAAGCATTGTCATTCAGATGTAATAATAGAGCTTCTTGAAATGTTCATTTTTTCAATGGGAAACAAAACCACACAAGTTTATAACATTTACACGTCATATGAGGTTGGTTCAAACAAGAACCTTATATATTCCTCTATAATATTTCATGCAATGTTATAGCTTTTACCCATAGAATATCTATTTCAATCCAAAGATGTTGTAGGAAAGGAAATATTGTAATGCAAAAGTCTCCCAAAAGTAACACCATAACACATGCTTACAAATTCTCATTTCCATAATTTCACGCAATGATCATGGCTTGCTGAGGCAACCAATTCATTTTCAGGAGAATCTGCTAGTCCAGTAATTAATCCATTGTGAGCTGGAACAATCCATGTTTTACTGCTATCACTAGGACTCCATAATTCCATTGACTGCAATAAATTGTCAACAAAATTGTTTCATTAAAATGAATTATATTTATGCGAAAAAGATAATGGTCTCATACAAAGTGTACTTAGTCTCTTACCTGATAACCACCAATAATTAAAAGGTTGAGATATGATGGATGAAATACACATGATTGAAACTTGTTGCCATTTGAATGTAATTCACTTATGCATTTTCCATCTAATGACCAAACACGTGCACTATCTTCACTGACAGAGGCAATATATTTTCCACTCCTATCCCAACAAATAGAGATAACATCTTTTGCATGACCCTGCAAAGAAATTAAATTTAGTAATGACTTATGTTATACGAAGTTAAAATTTATGATAAGCATGCATTAAGGTTACCTCTAGATTGTATAGAAGACTATTCGTTTCTGTATCAACTATTCTGATAGTATTTCTTGTAGCAGTAGTCAATAACTCTCCAAAACAAGGTTGGAATCTGACTTGTTTACTACCTCCCTGAAATCCATCGTTATCATATCATTACTTGTTAGCTGGTTTCATTATGCAGATATTCATTATGCAGTTTGAGTAAGTTAAAATTCTTAGGCAAATAACAATACCATGATTTAGTAGTAATTATTGATCATGAAACTTGAACATACTAACAAATATATGTCGAGAAGAAAATAGTAAACGTAAAAGTGACCTTAGTGATACGCATGCAAACACGTTGATTGACATCCCATAGTTGAATTACATCATTGTTATCACATGAGCAAAGAAGCTCCACTTTTCTTGGGTGGAAATCCAATGACATTACTTGTTCAGCATGTCCAGTAAGTTTAAGCAGCGATTTGTATGGCTATGATCATGAAACAAAAAATATAGAGATAATCCAATATTAAATTGACTGCAAAATTCAAGGGAATGAAAAATTGAAAGCAAGTGTAAATAGGAAAGAAATGTTGAAAGTAAGAAAAGGTGGGACAAAGATGATTCATACTCTAAGAAATATTAAAAGTATCGAAGTACACATAAAAGACAACTGAGATAAATGTAAAGTAAGAACTTACTCTTCCTGCATCCCATAGTCTCACAGATTTATCAAAGGAAGAAGTTGCAAAAATAGTTGAACCTGGTCTAAATCGAACATCAGTAATAAGAAGTGAATGTGTTTCTGTAGTAGTTACATATCCAAGAGTTTCCATATTCCAAATGAAAACCTGTCATCATAAATTACGTAAGTTTATGAACATAAAGAAAATACACTTGCAATTTTTTTGAATTGATAAATAAAATTAACAATTAAAATTATATTGCATCTTATTACCTTTTTCTCATGTCCAACACTTGCCAAAACTTTTCCATCTGATGAAAAATGGCTCGACAAAACCTTATTTTTGCTAGAATGAAGGCAACCAACCTCTTTGAATGAAAAACCTATTATAATTGTAGGAAATCTTTATATTAGAAACTAAAATAAATATTTAATAAATATAATTGTTTAATATTTATTTGACTAAAATATATTTTAGTATTTGTCCTTCCATGTCTACCTATGTCTATTTCATATCATATTGATGCTTTAATACAATCATGATCAAAGTATTTCATGTAGTCAACTTTGAAATACCAACGAGATGTTACAAAAATCATTTTAGACAACATTTCCACAAAGATAAAACAATGTTATTGACTTGTAAAACTATATGTCTATTTATTGAATTTGTATTCCCTTAAAAAAAATATTCTTAAAAAAAGACATTGGACACAATAACCTAAATTAGTTTAATTATGTTAATTTTATCTATATACTTCAAAAAGGTTAAAAAATGAAAAAAAAAAAATCACAACAAAGAATGTATGTGAAATATCTTGAAATGATCATTAGAGGTGTAATTAAAAAAAATGCATAAAAAACTATCAAGTTTTTAGTACATTCTATATAAAAAAAAATTTCACATTCAAACTATATAAATTTATCATGAATTATGATACAATAATAAGATTGATTACTAGACTATTATTATAAGATAACACAAAAGTTAGAAACATTTCTATGGTCACACAATATGTTTAGTATGTCTATAAATATAATATTACGATCAACCAGTACAATATGGGGATTGCATTAAAGAAAAAATATATATTATTTCTTGTAAATATATTACCTTTCTTTTCACTTCTACATGTCGTTGAAGTTCGTTTCAGGTTGTTGAAAAGTGCAATTTCATGATCAACATATCCATTTTCTAAAGATAGGTAAGACTCCACATTTTCATCCTTTGACTTTTCATCACTTGTACCCTCATAGTTCTATTATTTACATTTATTACAATGGAAAGAACAAAATGTTAAAAATAGTAAATAAATACAATTGAAAAAAAAAAAGAACTTTAAACAAATTTGTTTTATGGGTAGAAATAAAAAGATTATAGGATTGTCTATAAAGGTTTGAGACAGTGTACCTGTGCATTTTCTCCCAATCTTATGAATTCTATTGTCTTTCTTTTTCTGCTCGTCTGATTATATACAAAAATATTTCATATATGCACCATAACAATTTCTTGTCATCAATAAAGTAAAGAACAATAATTTGGAATTTTAAATTATAGAAAAACATGCCTCAGCATTATGAGACTGCATTTGAATTTGTTGATTCTGTTGGTGACGCTCTGTAGTTGTAATAGTTTGGTTTATCACCACCTGTTTTGTCACAAAGAAAGTCAATAAAAAAGTATATGCATATATAATACTTACATAACTTTAAAAATCCCAATATATAGTTTGAACAAGATTAAACTTTTGAATCATGTAACTTTTTCCTTATGTATAATTTTATAATCAAAATTTTAACCTTTTCATAATCCAAACAAGAACAAGTATGCTTTGAAATATCAAACAATAACTCCAAACCTGCTTATTTTTATCTCTTGAGTTAACCTCATTCATCTTCAAAGTGTTACTTTTGCCAGAGTATTCAGGAATGGTGAAAGTCTGATTTTTAGGAGTAGCCATAATTGCTTGAGTAAAGACTCGATCTTGATTCAGTGTTTGCAACATTTCACACTGTTGTTGATAGTTTGTCACTTCCATGAGCATAGCTAGTTCCTGGATTAGTAGACCCCAACAATCCTTGGTCAATATCCAATTAATAATGAGATAATATTAAGAATGAAATTTTAAATACACTTTAGTGGGATTTTATTGGTCGATTGAAAAGCATATAGAATTTTATGTTCAAGAGATTCTAGAAGCATATTTATTCACTTACATTTATTGGCCATCCATCTAATGACATTGGATTGAGAGCTTCATTGATTTCTACAAAGAAAAACAATATATTTGATAAAGAAACAAACTATAAAAATGAACATAATAACTTATGAGTAAAATATGAGAATGAGTTTCAAGATATACTTTTTTCAAGATGTTCCTTTAAAGGAAACTTTATGTTTTGCATCAGATCTAATGGGTACTTAGGTGAATCTCTCTCCATGCTAATTCCTTTATCCTGAAAATATAAATAAAGTAGATTTATTAAGTTTATACATTAAGTTTGTGATTTTCATAATTATATATGTAAGTGAATTGGATCATACCTTGAAGACTTGGTTTGGGGCCAGTTGACCTACATGTGGTGGATGACTAACAAGATAGAAAATAATAAAAGAGTAGTATAGTGAGAAACAGTCACATTTTAAATTTACATATAAAAAGCAACACAGTTGTAGCATAACATTAGACCGAAGCAACCTTATGCAAACAATTTCATATCATAGTGAAAGGTACTATTGCAAACTCTATGCTTGAGAGGAATATAGATATGCACAAGTATGAAATCAAAACACAAAACATGAAACATTAAAGAAAATAATAAAAACATCACATTACTTTGAACTAATTCCTGTCAAAAGTGTTAAGTTATTTTTTATCAGATAATGCAAACTTGGTTCAAAATTTTGCAAATATCCAACAAGTTTATCATCATACATCATTGAAGCTTGTTGATCCATCGTGTTGCCAAAGCTAGAATGGATAGGTTGAGGAATTCTCTGGTCGGTCGTTGATATTTGAGGGATATTAAGAAGAGCATTATTTCTTGCATTTTGTGTCATCATTGGGACCTGAAACTTAACAGTATATTGCTCCTTACGTTTTAAACAAAACATAAAACAGCACAAAATAAGACCACAACATCATGTAATAGTAATTATTACCTTACTAGAAGATGTTGACCCAAAATCTTGGTTCTTCCCTGGCCTGGAGATAAATACATCATAGAAAATAGACCACCATTCATGGAGGAATCCATCTGGAGACTCAATAACTAAATCCAAAAAGTTAATGTCTATTCAATAAATTTCAACGTGATTTAGAAGGATAGTTAAACAGAGTACTAAGTCAATATAGTAAGCTGAAAATTTAAGATATTAATTTAGGTAAAGTACATGAATATTAAGCTCAATATGTTATGTAATCATTCAAATGTGCAAAAAAGAAAAGTGTGCATCCATTTGCCACCTTCTCACAACAAAAGGACCATTTAGTACTTGTTTTGATTCACATTGGATTATCCAAAATCATATTGAAATACCAACTAATGTGATTTTCAAGTAAAGTCACATATTTGGTTTCAAGTTCTAGAATTTATTGTGAACCCATAATGGATTTTGAATTGAAACAAATTTAAGTAATTTTTATGTTGAACAAAATTTTCTATATTAAGTTTTTTTTCTAAATTGATTTTAAAATAATAAGAAAAAACATCTAAAAATAATAATCAAAATTTGAACTCAAAAACCCATTTCCAAATTCAAGATACATCAAGTTGAGGCAAGAGATTACAATAATGTTTTGAATAAATTAATGAGAAAAAAAAAACTAAAAAATGAATTTAAAGATCTATGTAATATTATCAATTAAGTGAATATCTTATGATATTTTTATTTTGTCACATTTCTTTTAAAGATTTTAAATATAAAAACAAATTAGGTTGAAAGAATTTTTTTTTTAATGTTATGTGTGTGAATATAGGATTTAAGATTTAGAATTTAGGGATTTATCAGATTTATCGAATCGAATGTAATAAAATTAATAAAGAAAGAAAGGGATTTATGAGACATACAAACAGGTCGATCTGGAATTTGTGCTTCCTGCTTGAAAGTTTCAGCAGCATTGTGCATTCCTCTTTTCATCATATAATCATGCAAATACATTTCAAGACTACAAAATCCAAACTCAAAGTTAGTTCAATATAATAAAACAATGTATAAATTAAAGATAAAAAATTGAAAAAAAAAATAATAACAGCATCACATTTTATTAGCATCCCAATAATCGAAAGGAGGAGAAGCCATGATAATTGTAAATAATCTACATTATTTTTATAAATTTTTTAGAATATAATTCGAATTTCGAACGGAATCGATAAAAGAAAAAGATTGAAGAATCGAACAAGAGAGAGGAAAGAGAAAATAAAAATAAATAAGATCCTGAGCAATGAGAAAATAATAAATATAAATCTTAATTGAGTGATAGGAAGGGTTAAAAAATATTAATATCAACGTTAAAGATATGATTTTATAATATTATTAATAAAGGAAATAAAATATGTAGAACCCACCTTATTTTTTTAAGGGCCACTTTAAAATTGATTAATTTTTATTTATAATAAATTTATTTAACTTTTTATTATAATAAATATTTTAATTTTAATGAGAAATAATTGTAAAGTTTGATTAATTTATATATGAAAATTAATAAAATTATTAAAGAAAATTTAATTATAATTTTAAGGTTTAAATTTAAAATTATTAAAATAAAATATATCTAATTAGATAGTTTTAAGGATGTATATGAATAAATTGAAATTATAAGGATAAAATCTTTTAGTTTAAGGTAGGAGTGATTTAATTAAAATGAAATATAAATATTATAAAATATTAAGTTAAAAAATTTAAAAATTTAAAATTGAATCATATAAATTTCATTTACATAAAATTAATTTTTTTTAATATTTAAAATATTCTTTCTCTTTCTAACCTTATTTTTTATTATTTTCAAAATCTAATCCTATTTTTTATGATTTAAGATTTAAAATTATTATTTTTATCCAATCATAATTATAGTTTTATTTAAATTAAGTTTTTTTCCTTAAGTGTTTTTTAAATTTTTTATGCATGATTTGTATATGATTTACCTTATTTTTAACTTAAAAATATCTTAAGGTAAAAAACTTGTAATATAATTACTTATTTAAAAAATAATAATAAGATAAAAACATATTTATCTTATTATTGTAAAATAATATTAATCAAAAGTGCTCTATGTTTATATTTAAAGAATTCTATACAACTTGTTTTTTTAAAAAGTAAAGTATAAGTAGTATATTTTTATATTTTTACAATAAAATTTATCTTTTTCTACTATGGGATTGTGCAAATCTATTTTTTACTTTTTTTTTATTTAAGTGCGAATTTTATTAAAATGTTATTTTATTTATATAATTTTTCTTGTAATCTTTTATTTAAAAAAAAAAAAAACATCTCATTCTAGATTACTATATTATTAAAAATAATTTTTTTTATTTATTATACATGCTAATGCTAAGTAGATAAAATGTTAAATATAAAATGAAAAAAAATAGAAAATAGATATGAAATAGGGATACATATTCAATAATTTATTATTTGTAAAAAAAAAAAGAAATAAACAATACTTACGAATAAAAATTTCAAAGTAATTGTAATAATTAATAATAAAAATAATAAATAAATAATTTTAAATTAAAAAATATAAGTTATAATAATTAACTGACTCAAATTTATTATCCTCTAATATAATATTTGTTTATATTTAATGCTATAGTGATCCTTTCATGCGTTATTATCTTTTTGTTTACGTTATTAATTTTTTTTATATCTCTTTTTATGTAATATTATTTATTTTTTCTCTATATTTTCTAATTCTGATTATTTAAAATAAAAAGTGGACCCGTATCAAAATAGTTTAAGACGGGGATTGTTACGAAAAAAAATTGGGAAGTTTATTAAAAAAGATAAAATAATTAAAATATGAAGTGACATATATTTATGACGCTGAGGTATAATTTTGCAGCATGCACATGTTTTGTGTGGATGATTGTGATGTGAAGAACCACCAATGTGAATTTCACCTAATTTGTTCCATTTCCTGATTTGTTCTCACATCATTCGCTTATTCACATTTCATTGCCTCATTCTACTATTTTTTTTTTCTATAAATGAAAATTTTCTTTTCCTTCAAGATGTAGAATATTGTGTCCCACCCAAAAAAAAAAAATTAATTAAGAATTGAGGTACATAACATATGCACCCTATTCTTGGACCAACCATTTTTTTTAAAATTTAAATACCTTGAAAAATATACTTACAATGCTATCATTAATGTAGAAACATTAAAAGGTGAAAGAAAAAAAATTCAAATTAAAATGGTAAAAATATTTAATAAGTTTTTGGATAAAATATTAATTAACATTTTTTGTAATATAATAATAGATTTTAAATCTAATTTAAAAATAAGATTTTCGTCCTCTTATATCATAATTTAATTATATCGTTACAATTTACATCTCACCGTAGATAATCTCATATATATATATATATCAGCAAACATGGCTAGTAAACTTGTTTTCAGAAATATGTGTCCACTTCTAAGAAAGATAAATTCCTCTTCTAACTCTACATATTTTACATGCATATCCTAGAAAAGATGATTACGAATAGAAGTGTGAATTTCGTGAGATAAAAACTTGAATGTTGGATACTTCATCCATTTTCTTTGAGATTCCTCAATTCGTTCAGGAAATGACCGAAACATCTCTATGCATGAATGATATATGCACATGCTTGGTAAGGAAACAAACTGCACAAACTTTTCAACTCTGAAATGGTCCCTGGAACAAAAGTTTTGGATACAAGTTCTAATTTCCCATGAATGTAGGCCCTCTGACATTAGGATCTAGCTGGAGTCGCCATTCCTTTTCCTTCAGACACTCTAGTAAAGACTGTGGCTCATTCCTCAGGTCTGTCACTGCACCACACCCATAAGGGCTTGGTCTTTGAAAATTGCTGTAGACACTGGTTTTGTGCTCACCAAAAGCAGATAAAAAACCTGGCTGCAATGGTGGGGGCCCTGGGGGCTCCATGTAAGTGTACTGGTTAGAAGACAAAGGGTTGCTGTTGCTCCATCTATCAAATTGATCAAACCTGTAAGTATCATGATAGAGAAAGTTTACATGATTTTCGGGACCAGGAGTATTCAAATAAGTAGGTTGCATGTAATTGTTGGTCCTTTCAGGTTTGTAATTCTCTCTATACCAACGCAACCATTCTGAAGAAGTCATTCTTCCAGGTGGTGGGTATCCATTAGAAAGAACAGGAAATCTAGGATCATATCCTTGTGGTCCATAAGTAGAACTCCAATCTGAGTTGTTTGGAAATAATGGAGTAGATAAATTAGACTGTGCATCCGTAAACCATGCAGCATTATCAGGAAGTAATGGAGCAGAAGGCACTGGAAGGGAATATGTAGCAGAAGGGGAATAATGGGAGTTTGAAGACTTATCCACTGAACTTGTGACTGAATTTTCAGTTTTATTGATCGAAAGACTGGCCAAAGATGAAGAGGCTATTTCCTCAATTGGCTGCAACCTGTGCTCACTAAGGCCGTTTGTCCCATTACTTTTGTTGTGGGTCAAGCTTCCTCTACCAAGGACCCAAGCATTGAGAGAAGGAGGGCCTGCAGAGATTAGGGCTTCAGAAAAAGTGTGTGCATTTGATTCCTTTGTTGAAGGTTCTTGCTGTTTGAATGATCTGTCACTCGTTAAATCCAAAATGCTGTCATCGAATTCCCATGGATCACTGTGAGTTTGAGCTGGGTTTTGTGCCATAAGCAGAGAACTAGCATGGCGCAAACAATCATCAGATTGAACGCTTTGGTTGTCCTTGTCTTTTGGTGACATCTGTTCAACAGTGTAGATAGATGGGTGTGATGGTGCTGAATTATACCTTGTGAGAGGCCTAAAGAGAATGACTTCTTCCTCTTCCACTACATAAGATTTTCCAATGGCGCTGGAGCTAGTTGGATTATCCTCTGTCATCCATTTACCATGCTCTCCTTTGTCTTTGTCAGATTGCTGATAAGGCTCTTTTAATTTTGTACTATTGCTATTGGACTCCACATTTTCTGTTTCTTTCTTGTCATGATCTTCATCTGATCTAGCCACATAAAATTTATTTCCTAATTTATCACATGTAATCCACTTCTGCCAATTATTGGATCTGCAAGCCATCTTTATTGCTGCTTCTCTAATCCGCTCAGTGCGCAATTCATTTCCACTTTCAAAGTTGTCTATGTGCTCCCAATTACCACAGAAATCCAATGAGAGATGTGAATAAGCTATAGGTATAAAGCCCCTCAACTCATAATCCTCCCACAGAGGCGATCTATCATGATGCTTTTCGGTTTCCTTTCGATCATCCTTTAGCTGATTAAGAAGTTCAACAAACACATCAAAAAAATAAGAAATAGCTCTTACACTCTTTTCATCGGTTGCACATATGTCATGTATGCTTGAACACCACTCCACAAAGACAAGCACTGATGGCAACAAGGGGCAATGATTCAAAGAACTAGCCTTTAGGCATCTTTCAATGAAACGTCCCATCAAGCTGAATGCAGCAGCTAATGCCAGTTGCATCAACTGCCTATCATTTTGGTCTTCAGATTCATTTTTTCCAAGTAGATTTGTTAGGGAGAATATGAAAATAGAAACTGCTTGTATGGCTCGAAAGGGACCTCTTCTGACTAAATCCATTTGACTATAGGATTCCAACATGGTCTTTAGTTCTATGTCTTCTAGCTCCATCATTTTATCCAACTCTCCAATTGTTGATGCCAATGCAATTGAGAATTCCTCCAAACTGCTTCAGTAGATAACGGTAAACACCATCAGAACAAATACAAAAGAAACTAAAGTGTACACATTAAACCTCTGAACCAACTCATAATTCAGAAGAGCATCTAGGTTTCTAGATATTTTGGACAGCCGACTATAAATGTACTTTTATTTTATTTTTTCCCCTTTTATTTATAAGTTGCATGCATGCAGCTATAATCATTGTATTTAAAAACTTATCATCCGCAGACGTGTTCAAGAAATATAGTCAATGATGTGGAAAATATGCACGACTCATTAACTAAAAGAGGGAAATTGAGACAGTAAAAACGTAAGCCAACATGCCAAGAAAAATTTAAAACAAAATAAAATGAATCCAAGATATACCTTGATGATATGAAGAAGAAACTTATGATTCTAACAGTAAGAGACCATAACTTTGTAAAATGATCACTTTTCCCTTCAAACTTGTTGCAGTTTGAGCTACCATCTTTCCCTTGCACCTTGGTCTCTTCACCAATTCCACAAATAGGTTTCAAGAAATCTTCACAGACATTGCTGGAAACATATTCCAGAGGAGATGATCTGTTCTGCAAGATCAATAGAGACACTTGAGGAGATGAAAGTATAAGATGCTTAGAAACATTAAACATACAGATAAAATAAAATGCAGTGTATTAAAAGTGCCTCAATGTCGTATTACCTTTTCAAACAACAAGATAAGGTTGTTCCAGGCATCAGGAAAAGGTTCTTTAACTGCTAAACTTCTTATACAGTGGTAGAGAGCAAGAAATTCATCGCCAATATATGTTGCCAGTACAGCCAACTGCAAATGAACAAGATTACCACCATTTGATAAAAATGACATATAAATAGAAGGTAAAAATTTCTTATGCAACATAGATAAGAAACAGTTACCTGATTTTGAGGGTTACCACTGTCTGGCCAAATCCTTGTTGCTTCCAAATAATGTGTGGCAGCAACCGACCAATTATGATTTTGAATATCAGGGTTTTCACATTGTTGCTTGTATCTGGAGAGATCCCCCATACAAACTAAGCAGCGATGACATAAATACTGGCATTTCTGCATAACATCTGGTTTGACAGAAGCACAATTCCAACCCAAAGCCTCCACCGGGACTCCATAATGTTTTCTAAGCTTGAAAATCAGTGTTTGGTAAAACTCAATAGCTTCTGTCAGAAATATCTTAAATAACTTTAAATGATTGTCATTGTCTCTATGCACAACATGATTTTGCGGCATTCCTGATTTTTTGCTCTCCACGTTACCAGAGCTTTTCTTTATTATTTTGCGAAATTCATCAATATGCTTATAGTGCAGCTTCCACAAAGAATATTCAATATCCTGAAGTTCTGAAAGCATGTGATTACTCAAGATTTTGATCTCATAACTAGCCCGGACCTTGCGGTACAAATCTTGAGCATCAGAGTGCAAAAGACCTTTAGAATGGATCAATGCCCACAGCTGCTTTTCAGAATTCCCAATCTGCACAAAAGTTAAAGGATATCAATTAAGTCACATTTCCCAAGCCTAAAGCATAGCAAAGAATTCTAGATTTAGAAAGTCACCTCTGAGAGAACTTTTTCTTCTTTATGAATTCCGGGAGAAAGAGATAGATTAGTTGTCATGGTTCAAACTATAGGACTTCTTCCTTCAAAGGTGATGCATCTGCTTAGCACAAACCAGACCTATTAGTTGTGCCATTCTTGGTACAAGGATAGGGGAAAATTTAAAACACGAAACGCAAAATATGAATATAAAAATCTTAATTTCAACAGGGTCGAAATTTTATACTCTAGATATAAGGATACGACCACCAGAATCACACTATGAAATTTAATTCCAAAGCTAAAATTTCAGTTTCTAGTTTGTGTCCAAATTCCCAAACTCTGGGTGTGTGCGTAGAAGAGAGCTTTTGATGTTCGGTTCAATGAATCCAAGGAAACTTTTATTGGATTCTACAACTAACATAGAAGTCAAAACTTGGATGAACTTTTGTAGATAAATGAATGGTCAATGCAGCCAATAAGGGAATAACCAAAGATGCAATTGCTCCCCTTTGTTCGATGCAATACATCACCACCATTACATAAAAGCATAGTTTTGTCATGTGATTTTTATTAAATTCTAATGTAATGCTTTAAATTGTGAAAACAAAGGCACTTGATTTGAATAACACTAATTAGTAGAAATATCTTTCCTTTATCTTATTTGACTGCCCTTTTAACCGAAGAATGGGTTTTGCATTTCTAAATTAATATCTTGTTTCCTCAAATTCCTCTCATTTCAACACCAAGCAAAATTTGAGAGTATTTGAACAAGTAGCCACAATTTTTCAAAGACTGAAAAAATGGGTAGAAAGACAGGAGTCCTAAGAAAGGTCAGTTTTGCATCCCTTTAAAAGAGAGAAAGAAAAAATCGAGGTTACGCAATAAGAAAAAAATGAAAAAAGGAAAAGGGAAAAGGGACTAGCCCTTGAATTTTCCACCAAAATTGTAAGAGATACCAAACCGACAAAAAGAACGACAGACAATTAAGCACATGATACCAAGAGCCCAAGTACCTTTTACATTCAGGGAAAACACGCATCCCGAAATACAATATCTAACTCTAAGGTTGTGTTGTGATCTATGCAGACCGTTTCTTAAGAGAAGGAACGACAGTGACCATATTTGAGGAACATCATCATCATCATATCTTTCTGGATAAGTACATCTGAAATAATTCAGGACCCATATAACCATGTTTGAGAAAAGAAAATATAGAGAATAAGAAATAGCTCAATATGAGTTCTTTTAGGATTAAAGTATCAATCAGACTAGCATAGCAGTTTTCTATCACCCCAATATCCATACAACACATCAAACACAACATAAGGGGCAAAGAAGGGAGAACAGAAAAGATTTTGGAAGTTACAAGTTTCATGACCAGTTTCACATATCAGAACAGAATTGATAAAATTAAACTGACAAATAACACAAAAAAAAAAAAAAGACAAAGAAAGAAAACCCACATCAACGATGAAAGACACAGCATAAAGAAAACAAAAACGAAAGGTAAAAAACAGATTTTGTTATCCTTTAAGGTGATAAGAAACTATGAAAATGAAACATAAGAATTTAAAGAAAACAAGAATTACCAAATGAAGAAGATACTCATGAGTGAACAGTTGTAACCGCAGTAAGCTAGCTGCAAGACATGAACCAGAAAGCGAGTCCAAATCATTGAAAGCAAGAACTAGAGAGACCTTTGAGAGAGAGGAAGATGTAAGTGGAGAAGGGAAGAAGCAAGAAGAGTTGGACCACTTGAAGAAGGGGTTTCAGTTGTGAAACAGACAAAGTAAAAGGTGGGATTATGATGAAGAGACTGATCACAAGACAACAATCTTAACTATATTCAGGATTTTGATATAATTTTCTTTTCTAATGTAAAGAAATATGTAAAACGAATAAAATAAAGTGCTTTATCATCATCATCATCATCATCTATTTTTATGACTAAAATTTGAAGGATCACTTTGCGAACCACGACAAATCATCTGTGTGCCTACGGACACAATGACTTCTAGTGATTCACGGTATACATGATCAATTCTGCAAGGTCAATAACGTAAATAAAACACATGTCACTTTCTTACATAAAGTGTTTTCAGAAAATAGCAAGAGTTTAATTACAACATCAATTCAATGGCTCTACACTATAAGAGTAAATTGAATAAAAAGAAAATTTTTATATCTAAAATTATTATTTTTTAGGAATAATTTTAACAAAAAAGTTCCAAAACTATTTAATTATTTATCATTAATTTCTTTTTTAATCGATTCATAGTGTAAAAATATAATTTTACACCGACAAGTATAAAAGTGAATCTGAAATAATAATGTGAACTAGCAATTATCCAAAGTTGATTATGCAGTCCATACTTTAACTAAAATCTAAATATCTTCACTGACACAAACGTTTTACCAAAGCTGAAACCAAGTGACAAAGAAGGCTCGAACTATAACATCACAATTCGGATTTATATATAAAGGCGACAAATACCATCTCATAAAAACGCTAAAAACTAAGATTTATTTATGATATTTAATCTCCTAAACCCCACACGAACGTTATTTCACTGCTTCTTAGTAGTTCAAAATGAATATTTTTTATTAACAGATTGATAATTTATGCGTTTTAACATACTGGTTTACAAACTGTGAAATAAGATTTGATGTTAATATTGTGAAATTTTGAATAATCTGAGTTTATGCCACATTGGCACATAATGTTTCATTGTCAGGGGGATATGGCAAAGGTTTGACTGCACAAGTGTGCTTGATCGAGTGGCTCTGCAGAAGGGTAGTTGGGAGGTCATGCATTCAATTCAAATTTCCAAATCCTCTCATAAACTGAAGAATGTCTTTATGTGAGTGGCTGAATCACAACACTCACAAAATTAATTAATTGTGTGGGAGGCCCATAAATGTATATAGATTTTTATTTTTAAATTTTAAATAAGCTAAATGTAGTTTAAAATGCTAACAATATAGTAGTTTGTTTTGCATTTTCTTTTTTTGATTTTGAAATTTATTAAAAATCACATTCCTAAAGCTTCGTATTTAATTAACGTCTAGATTTTGACGCGTTTTGATTTTCTAATACCCAAAACATAAATAAATAACTTGGTCAAGTGAAAACTTGCACGCTTTCTCTTTCTTAACTGTGTCAATAAACCCAAAGAAAAACTACCAAACTGAAAGTTAAACACATACATTACAACCTTAGTTTGCTTCAAATAAAAAAACACCATATTAATTGCTTTACATTAATATATTGTTCTTATTTCTTACACACTTAAACTTTGATTCTTCCACACAGGTATATGTCAGAGATGTGAGTAATAATTGATGGGTGAATGTAGTAAGAATTTTGATGGTGATAATGATGAACACAATCATATCACCAATTTGCGGTTAGTTAACATCTCAACCCAATTTCTAGTCACATGAGTTTGGTTAAGATGGATAGAGACACAAACTAATTAAAGATTACTAACTAAGATTGTAAAATAATTTACATAATAAAAAAATATTGATGGATAGAAGCAGTGGGGCCTACGTAGTTGTTGTTTGGTTAGTGATTTGATATTCGTTTGAGTGAAAAATTCAAAGTTTATTATTCATGAAACATGTTACAGGTCCCACTTCTGTCGTCTCCATCCTACAGTCACTGCTTATAATTGACCTCCTCATCTCTGCTGAAGAAGCTAGAAACAATGATTTAGGGTTTATGAAAAAAAAATTAATATTTAAATTTATTTCATAATTATTCAATTGATATTTTATTAATGTTAATAGTCTTCAAATTAAATAATTGAATGAATATAAATTTAAATTTCGACTAAATTAAAAAATAATTTAAAATAATTAAATATGAATTAAACATGTAATTATGTGTTAATTAGTCCCTATATCAGCTGCATTCGTTATACAGGTGTGCAGTTGTTGATGCACCACTTGGTTCAAATCTAAGATCTTTTCGAAGTCTACACATTTCATAATTATGGACAATATAAACACAATAGTCTTACGAGACCTAACATGAAACGTTTGAAGTGAAAAACGTTCGAGAATAAATTATTATAAATTATTAACTGTTGCATAGGGTTGAGAATATTGCGAAACAAATCATCCAGGATTAGTATTCGAATGTAGCTGTTATTAATTAGCCGTCACATGATGTACACTTTTTCACTCTCTCTATTTCACTTGCTTCCTTCATAAATTTTGTTAGGTTTTCTAGCATTAATGGGAATTCTTAGGTTATCTTAACTATGTAGCTGGTCATTTTGTGTGGCTGCAACTAATGTTGACAAAATAGTGTAAAAAGGAAAAACATACAACAGATGGAGAAAAATCCAATTCAAAAATCACATAGTTTTATCTCAGCACCAAATCAACACAATCACACAGGACAAGGAGCATGTCTCAGCAATTTTATACCAAGGTTGTTCTTTCATTTTCATAGTTAAAAATTTGAAAAATTACAAACTATCCAAGAGAAGAAATTAATTAGAAGAAACATAAAAGTTTCAACTTTTTTTAACCAAACTAAGAAATAGGGTAACATTTTGAGAATCGGATTCATAATTTATTTTATTTTATTATTTTTAAGAAAGGGAGTAAAGGGAAAAAACACAACGAGAAGACTTAAAGTAGGAGAAAATGGTAAATTAAAATGGTAAGACCAAGTTTGTTTAACTTTATTTTTTTGTTTAAGTTAAGATTTTCAACTTGTGAGCCCATATGTCTAATTCTTGGAAATTACAGGGTAAGTAGAATCAAAATAGGTTAATCATTAATTTTATTTTTTTTAAATGTGTCTTAATTTTATAAAAAGATATTTTAGTTATTTAATAGATAATGTTTGTATAAATGTATATTTTTATTTATTAATTATTATAAGGGTCAATTCGCTGATCAAGCTACTTTCTCTCTTTTTTTTCCAAGTCAATAACCTATTATAAAAAAAGTGAAGTTTGAATTTACTTTATTAAAAACGGGTGATCCGTTTGACATCACCTTATTTGTTGTTGGTTAATATGATAATGGAAAAAGACTTGTTTTCTCCACGTAAGTTGAAGAGATAAAAAAAAGTTGTGTAGCAAATTGGGTCTTTAGATTAACTCAATTTAATTAGCATTTACTCTCGAGATCGTTACGTCATGTATAAAATATATTCTAATTAGAGATGATAATCATGTTCCTTTACTTAAGAATTTTTAGACTGCATGAATGGTCAAGGCCCTTATATATTGTTACCTTGCCAAAAAAATATAACTTAAACATTCTAATCCTCATTGTCTCTCTTGGTGAAACAACCTTTTTGTCGTGCCCTACCTCATTTCACCAACAGTAGCAACATTCTTAAAAAAAATCAATTAGTATGAATATATGTGTTGAGATCTGGGCCACCTTAGATCATTTCATGATTGAAAACATGTATGCAAATTAGAAAAAGAAACTAACATTTAGAAGTGAAAAGCAAAAGGATATCCTTAATGAATCACACATGTTGGGTCATGAACTTGAAGAAGGACGAAACCAAGAAACACAAAGCCCCATCCCATGATGCATTTAGAGTAAAACATTTTTAATTTTTTCTTTGTCTCACGTTTGCTTCTATCTGGATTGAATCTTAAAATGCAGTTTGTATGAAAAGAGATAAAAGCATAAAATTGTTATGGACCTATTTTGGATCTTGCCTTGTGACCCTTAACTTCAACAACTTCTCTCACCATTTTACTGTTATCTGCAGATACATTTTAGACTTTCTTTACTCGTCTCTCATAGACACTGACTTGATGTTACAATGTCTTTACAAATAACTACTATTGCTCATCAAAGTCATCCCTTTTGAGTAAAATGTTCACCCATGTTGGTAGATAGATATGAACTAAAATGTATGAAATCAAAAGTTTTTCTCCTTTCCATTGTAGGGCAAACAATATTATGCCTTAGACATGGGAAGTTGAAAACGGTGGTTGCCAAAAAGATTTCTACTAAAGAGATTTAAGTAAATGGGTTGTGGGGTTTTATATTAGGATCATGGGATTGTTGGGTATTACAATAAGGATCTATTTAGTTCAACAAAAGCAGCAGATTTTAACAGATAGAGAAAAGGGGAATTTTAGTTAGACATTATGTTAGGTTGAGAAGGGAGAAGAGGTTTCCCTTTCTTATTTAGTTAATACGGATAAAGAGATTTTACAGGTTAATTTACTTTCACATTCTTATAATTCAATAAATGTTTAAAAAAAAAAAAACTTTCTTTTTCCTTATTTTCTCTTACTAAACACACTGTAAAAATATTTGTATGACACAATTTTAAATTTATAAAAAGAAAAACATGTTTTGCCATTTAGATTAGATGGGAAACAAGTAAATATTATGATTTAAGTTTATGCATACTTTTCCAAACTTTTTTCTTTAATTTTTGTGTTCTTTGGTCCACTTATTTTATCAGCGATGAGGATTTAATTTTTAATATATTGTTATAGGAATTTTTTTTTTCTTTCAATTTGCGTTATTTTCCTCCAATTCTCAGTTATCAAGTCATGAAATAATTTAAAACATTGAGGAGAAAGAATAGGAGAAACAATAATGATATAACTTTAACAATAAGTTACAGGCTGGTAGAATTTTTACCTTTTCATTTTCTAAACAGAGGATGAAAAATGTTATGAACTCTCTGTTATAGAACCTATGTATATATATGGTTATGATATTGTAAATCATGTTGGAGAACTGTTTTTGTTTTTCGTGAGGATATATAGGTTAAGAAGATTCCAACTAAATAATCAAAGTAGTTTGTATGCTTTATTTATATATTTTGTCCTTGGTGAATATAAATAGAAGAAGGAAGAAGAAACATCCTTCTCTATTGATACTTAGATAGGGTTTTGGTTTTGGACAAGTTCTATGAACCCATGCTGAGTGTCCAATTGACCTTAAGATCAACGAAAATAATCAAACCATTTTTTCTTATACTCTTAAGAGTTAGGCACAAACATTGGAAGCACTCGTGACTTTGGAGATCAAACTCAATTTGCAATTAATCGCTACCAGGTATTGACAGTTTGCTACGAAGTATAGCTTCAAATTTTTAGCAAATGCGAATGCATGCATCATATATCTTGATCAGAAATCTTGACAATGAAAGGAAACCTTAAGTGTTCAGCATTTATAGTCACCAAAACCCTAAGAGAGAAAATCCTGCACACCCCAAATGAAAAATGAAAGCCAGAGAAAACACACACCCTCTATTTCTTACACTCCAACATATTAAACTAACAACCTAAAACTTTCCATTTTTGACCTATATCCACTTTCCAGGAAGTGCAGGGAAAACGGCAATTTAAGAGACCCTTTTTCTCTCTCTCCGCATTCCAACGTAGCAAAACTTCGTCCATAAAAAATGAGTTTCAAAGGGTGGCTTGTTTTGCTTCTCCTAGCATTGACCATGGTGGCAAGCATCTAATGCAATCAATGAATTTGCATCTAGAAACGATGAATTTGACCCTCTTGTCTCTGATGGTGACACTGCGTTTCTAAACGACTATGAGCTTTTGATGTGTTCTGAATCACACCACACTGATGCATGGCTATCCTGGTCTTTTTGGAATAATAAAATAGAGATCGACATGACACATGTAAAAAAAAATGTTATAAATTGCAGACACCAGGGTTTTTTTCTAAAAAAAATATGGATGATATTTTTTCTATTTTCTCTTAAAAAAATTATATTTTAAAATATTTTCATTATTAAAGACACTTTTTCTTTTGAAATAATACAAACCAACAACTCTTATTTTATATATGCAGGTAGACATAAATATGACATATATTTGAATTACATTTTTATAAGTGAATTTAAAGAAATAGTAGGTTATAGAAACATATATATTACAATTTATTTTTTACAAAAAAACAAGCAATTAAATTATTATACCTAGTTAACGAGATAAAATGTTGATGATATAACTTAATTTCAAGAGACGAATACAATAGTCCTATTTTTAAATTTGGTTTGCCCAACTTAAAAATAAATCATTAAAATAAAAATAAGTATTAAAATTTAAATTAAAAAATAAATACTTTCATTTATTCATTTGGTGATTGTAAGAAAGTTTGACTTTTAAAAAAATTAATGTTGTATATACAACTATATACATGTATTCAAACAAACATTATTTTAATTTAAATTCGCAAAATGGAAAATATTTCATCATATGCATTTCCTGTTTGACTTCGTTTTATAGACAAAATTTACCAATAAGATAAAGGATAAAATTAATTTTTCATTTATTTTTATTTGTTAAATTAACTTAAATTGAGTTTTTTTTTTTTCAAATAAAAATTATCTTTGACTGCTTACGGTATATAGACTTGTCTTACACATGAAAAGTAATAAATAAAAAACTTGGGTATATGTCTATAATTAAATCAAGTTATATATTATATTTATTGTATGCTGGAAATGAATTATAGGAACATTAATTAAATTATATTGCCAATTCCTAGAGTCCACGTTTTGTGTTTCCTTACAAAATAGCTTACTATAAATATTATAGTAGGATTAATTTATAAATCAAATTGCATCTCATGTCTTCTTTTTTTTTTCTTTTACCAAACTACATTGATTAAAGTTAGGTCAAATTTATTATTAACTATTAAACAAAAATTAAGTTAAGAAATTTAATTTTAACAAATTAAAATTGTATACAAAAATTGGCAAACTAATATATAAATTCAAAGGCTATATATAAAACGAAAACATGTTATGCAAACATTTTAAGTTTAATGTCATTTTTTATCCATAGTGTATCAGAATTATATGATTTTGAAGTTTTAGGTTCAAATTATATAAATTAAGTCTTTTAAGTTTTAAAATTGAACGATTTCAATTTTTTATTAGTTTTTTTATTAAATATTTAACTTGTTTTATTGATGTAACAACTAATATATGTTGTTGGACATATAGGTTAACTGACTTAGATATATATTTTTTTGACAAAATTGTAACTAAGCATCTCTACAATATTTTTATAAAATGTCTTACATATAAAAAATCAAATTATATAATTATTATATCTAAAAGATACATTGTGTTATTAGAATTTGTAAAATAAAATCACATAATTATGATTTCCAATAAAATAAAAGTGAAATTAGTCTACATTGTATATCTCGTTAACAATGATAGTCCCTCAATCCTTTAATATTCAACATTTCTAACAAAATTAGAGATTAATAAAAATAATTAATATAGTTAATTTTTTAAAATTTGTATAACGATGTTGTCAAATATATTATTATTATTATTTATTTTTAAAATTATCTTCTCATTATTTATTGGTTATGTAAAACACTTATATTAGATTATTTAATAGAGAAAACAAGCAAAGAAAATTTATTTTCTTATAAAAATCAAAAAATACTTAATAAAAATACCATAATGTATAAATCAACCCAATTATATTTTTAGAGATTGAGTTAACTTTTTTTTAATACTTCTTCTTAGAATTTATGAATTCTTCTTAAAATTTATGAATTGAATATCAGATTAATAAATTTAAACTCAATAAATTTAATTTAATCCCATCCAATCTAAATTATATAATAATTTTATTTTTTATTATGTGAATATATTTATATATGTGTTATAAGTATTTTTTTTATCTTATAAATATAAAAAAACCATTAAAAATATTTATCTTAAGATATTTTCTTCTTAAATAATTTTAGGTGATTTTTCTTAAAATTTAATATTTTTTTAAAATTATATGATCCAATTATAATTAAATTGGATTACTAAATAAAAAATAAATAAATTCATATCAATTTAATTTAATTAGATTAGATAAATATTAAACTTAATAAAATATGTATTATTTTATTCTTATAATTAATAGCAAGAATAAAATCGTTAATTTGACTCATAATTTATGAGTTGATTCCAACTTTCTTTATAAAACTAATTATTTTTTTAATAATTCACTTAATGAATGAATTTTAAAATTTTAATACGCACATAAAATTTTTTGAAGTCAGATCAAAATAATTTTTATCATAAAACAAATAAATATTTATATAATATTGTTAATATAATAAATAAAGTTTTATTTATAAATATTTATGATAATATTATATATTTATTTTAAAATATTTATACAAAGTTTGATAAAAGGGAAATTGAATATTTTAAATTTATTTTATTTTTTATAAATGAATTATTTAAATAATATATTATTCATTAAATACATGTTTACAGAATTTTTCAAATAAATCGATTTTATTGGACTACTTATTTTAACTTAATTTAATTAAATTTTACTAATCTTGTTTGAAGTCCGGTCCATTCTAAATGATCTGATTTGATTTAATCATTTCATTCTATCCAAATTTGATCCGGTTGAGTTCTATTTAATCTGGATAAGATTGATTAAATTTGACTCAATCTTATCCCAATTGAATTAATTTCCCCTCAATTCATATTTTTAAAAAATAAATATTTTGAAATTCTATATTTAAGTAATTTCTTTCTATGAACATTTTGATCTCATAATTATTTTTAACCTAATAATTTGTGTAAGTAAGGATTAAGTGGTGGATGAAAGTAACAGTAACAGATGTAACAGATGTAGAGAGATTAATAAAAGAAAAGGTAGCGGAGATATAGTCAAAGATGTTATGCTTCAACTTTTGTCAGGGCGCAATGAGATGGATGGAGTTTTGAAGGATCATGATGAATAATACGTCAAATCAAAACATGCCACATGTGACATGTTTTATATTTTTTGCCCCAAAATGATTACCAGAAGGAAATGGAAATAGAAATAGAAATTGGAAGATGATGATGACCTTCATAACGGGTAAGCAGAAGGCAACAAAGGGCTTCCAAAGCACTGCACATGTTAAGTTTCAAACTCTCAATGAATGCACCACCAACCATCTCTTCCAAAGTCCCCATAAATCATATCTATAGCCTACACAAACCAACAACAACAACCACACTCAACACCAACACCAACACCCTCTTTTTCTTCCCTTTCATCATCACAACTCCCACTTCCCTTCCTCTTCTTCTCCCTCCTTCACTTTCCCATGTCCCCATTCACTTCAATTCTCCTCTCCCTTCAGTCAAAAACCTTAATTCAAATATTCAATCGCAGAAACACCCACTCTCTTCGCATCATTGCTTTTACGCCTGTCCAATGCTTTACATTCAAACTCATGGGGTCCCTACCCTTCTTTCAACACTGCACAAACCAAATAAACAATTAATGCCTCAAACTCTACTTCTCCACACACTCCACAAATCAATATTTATTGCTCCCATCTAATTATCATCAAGCAACTTTGACTTCTTATTAATACACAATAACTCGTGCAATTTTCTGAACCTATGTACTACCACACACATCACATTGTACTCTGGTTAATTTCTGATTCAAAACATTTCCTACACGAACAAGTAAAGGGGGGGTTTTATTTTTTGAATTGAAAGTTGAAAGGCACGTCATGGAGAGAGGTTGATGGTGTTGGCATGTGGTGTTTGGGGGCGCAGAAGCACATAGTATGTGAAAACCACTAGATGGATGGATGCTTACAACACAAGTAGCACACATAAAGCCTATCTTCGTCACATCTCTTGGGATCTTTCCCTCATTCAGAAACACATCAGACGGGTCAAGATTCCTTCCCCATTCTTCTACGCTTTCTATGACAGCTAACCCAAAGCTGCCTTTTGCAATTAGATTTTCAAACCAACACTTCTTTTTTTCTCTCTCTCTCTCATACCACTTTCTTCCCTACAGTCCCTACCATCTCTAAAAAGACTGTACTTAGTACAGACTGTATTATTAATTTTTCTAATTATGAATGTCATCTCTAATTATAAATGCCTCCAATTTCCCTTCTCTTCTTCAAACTAAGTGTCAGACCCTGTTTGACTAAACATCAAAACTAATTTCTCTTCTACAGATATTTCTTCATATCAAATTTCTATCCCATTTTTATCCCCCATCATCAACTTACAACCTAAGAATTCATAAACAAACAAAACCCCCACTATTCAACTGGGTCTCTCTAAAACTAATAAAATAATTCAACACACATATCGAAACACTAAACCAATTCAGTTTACACTTTTTATGTAGCTAAAATTAATTTAGACACACATTTCAACTCGATTCAATAATTTAAATTAATTTTATTAATTACGGTTTTACTCACCATTAAGAACCATTAAAGTTTAACTGTGACAATAATAATTGAGCCATTCAACTCTGGAAAAAAAAATACAGAAAAGAAGATAAGAGGAAGCTAGATAGATAGATTACTACAAGTAATAAAAATTTAGTTGGGTTAAAAGTCAACCAAAATTCACATTCTCGAATTGAACCTTTTTTTCATGGCAGAAATTAAACGACCTTGTTTTACAGACGAAGGAGAAACAGAGCAGATTAGGGAAAAACAGCATAATTTATACATACAATTGAAGCAAGATTATTCCCTTCTCTCGATAACCATTACAAATTCTGAAACGGATCCCTCTAAGCGGCATGAATGGTAATAACAAAACATAAATTATATAAGAATCTTACACAAAATCCGAAACGGAACAATTTAAAAAAGAGAGAGAAAGAGAGAGAAGCGAATCAAGAAGCTGCGGATGAAGAAGAAGAAGGAGCTGAGGCTCTGGGAGAGGTGGTGGGGAAGAGAGGGAGCAAGCGAGGTTCGGGGTCTCTGGGAGTAGAAGCAGGAGAAGGGTGCAAGAAGAAACCCTTCGCTTTGATGGCTTTATCTTCGGCTTCAGAGTCCAGGGAAGGGGGGGCGTTGGATCGGTCAAAAGGGTCGGGTATGAGGGGGGTGACGGGACTGAGGACGAGTGCGGGGAAGTCGAGGATGCTGGGGGAGAGGATGTCGGGTTTTCGAGGCGAGAAAAACGAGGTGAGGGGGTTGATGTTCAGGTTGAGGTTGTTCTTCAAGGAGTTGGTCCTCCGCTCGTACAGCTTGAACTGTTGCTTCTTGTTCGGAACGGATTTCATGGGCGGGATGCTGTGGGTCGGGTTCGCCGCGGGTTTCGAGGACGCTTGTTTCGCTGTCTCCGAGGACCCTGTCAGCATTTGGACTACTTGCTTGAACGACGACGTGTCGGCTTGGACGAACGTTGTCGGGTACGGGCTCGCCGGTTCGGATCTAGCCACGGGTTTCGGAGATTGCAGCCCCTGCCATGCTACTTTCTGATTCTCTTGCTGTCTTGGTGATATGGAATGATTGGAATCCATGGCTGAAATCAGAGAAAGAAAAAGAAGAAGAAGAAGAAGAAAGAGATGAGTGTGTAAACGAAAGAGAAAGAGAAAGAGATGACTCGATGAGACCTTTTCTTAAGTTTGTTTTATTTTTGTTTAAGAAAGAAATGAAATGTGTCGTAGGGACCTTAGATTCTTCAAATACTGTCCCTACGCGCTATCTACTCTTGTGTGCTACACTGCACTGACAGTGATTACACATACATTGTCTGCACTCTGCACTCTTTTTAATAGAAATCTAACATGCATTTTTCCAAACTCTTTCTTTTTTTCTTCTATCTCTAGTCAATTGCAAATTATTATCTACATTTATTTTTTACCTTTTTAATAATTATTTCAATTTTTTCTTAAATTATTTCTAATTTCCTTTTTTTTCTACATTTCAATTTAGACAAAGATATTTTATTTTATTTTTATTCAGAATATTATTAAATTCGTTTAATTTTTTTAGTTATACACGTAGCTTTGTCAGAGTTGGGTTTCACAATTCAATTTAAATGTATTTTTAAAATGATAATTTTCAGTAAGATTACATTAATTGAAAATTTATTTATATTTCAATTCATTAAACATTAACATTTTTTTATATTTAACTGCAGAGGAATATTTAATATTATAAAGAATTTTAAAATAAACTATTCATATATATTAAATTCTGTTTGTCTGATTATTACTCAATTTAATGTAATATAATATATATAATAGATCATTTATTGTTTGGTACAACGAGGACAGTGAAAAGAAATATAAATAAATGTAGAGAAAAAATATGTTGTTGCTCATTCTTCTGGAATAGAAAAAGTATTTTTATCTTTTAATGGAATGAAATAAAATAAAGATACGAAATAAATGAAATAATAATTTCTTTACTTTTTCTGATCATTTCATAGCAAAACCAGACATGAATTCTCTGGAAAATGTTATTCTACAATATTCCTTGATTAACGCAACAATCAAAGTTCATTTGTATTGTAGAGAAAAATTTGCTGAAAACAATGGAAAAGTTTCAAACTGACCAAAGACCAAAGACTAATGAATTTAATAATATTCTCAATCAATTAAACCTTCTTATGCTTAATATAGTATTTTAATGATTGATACATACAAAGAAGGAAAAATAAATATATTAACATCAAATTGGTATAAATAAATTTTATAATAATTGATTTCTTTATATAAAAAAAACATTCTGAGAGGATTAATTGCCATTTTTTTCTCTTCAACAACAATGACAGTTGGCTAATGCCTAAAAGTGATATTTCTTGAATATCAAAATATCAGTTTCATATCTTTTAAGTTATTATATTTGAAAAATTATATTTATATTTGAACTACTTTCAATTAAAATTATTTATTTTATCGTTAGTGAATATAATAACAACCAAGATAATAAAATTAAAAAAAAAAACTAATTGCCTTTTTATCTTTTCAAGTGGTAAATAAAATATATTTTATAAATTACTCTAAAAATTCGTGAAATTACATAAATTATACAATAATTTTTCTTATAAAATATATACTGTATAAGTATATTTTAAATAGAAGGAATTAGTATGATATATAAGTAATGTAACTATAATATTTTTTAAACAAATAAAGAAAATTAACTTAAAAGTAGAAAAGGCGGAGAAATGTATGAAGTTTCAATAAACTTCACAAATAATTTGTATAAATTATTTTTTAAAATATAACTACTATTATCAAATAAAAAATACCAATGAAAAAATAGTTACATTTTTTAAATTGAATAAGTAAATTCACTAATTAAAGTTTCATTGCTGATTGAATTGATATTAATAAAATTATATATAAAGTAATATTAAAAAAAATATCATAATTTAACCATATTAAATTAAAAATAACATATTAACCATTATTATTACTAAAATATTACAATATTTAGAAATAAATTTTTATTAATTATTATATATAAACATAAATAGTATTTATTTTAAAAATAAGTATAAATATATTTTTTTTACAATTTAATAATTAAGATGAATTGAAATATTAGATAAATTATGAAAAGTAAAAATAAATTTCTAATTTTTATTTTTTAAGTAAATAAATTTATTTAAAAATAAGGCACACTAATAATTTAAAAATAATATATCATTTAATTGTTCTATGATGGAAGTTTGGTAGGATAAGTCACCATCAAGTTCAATTTCTAATAATAATATATATAAGGTGTCTAAAGACATATTGTCTTACTAAAATTTTGCAATAAATACACGGTTGAATTCAAAATTTGAATTGATTTATTTATTTTAAAATTTATATTAAAAAATAGACATGATTATTAGATTATGTTAATTTTAATATTATAATGATGAATATTTATCTAATAATGGATATTAAAGTCAAATACTTTTATATGAATAATTATTGAGTAATTGAACAATATTTAACACCTGTTAATTTATTTATAATAATATTATTTAAAAATAATAAATTTCTTGAAAAGAAAATGATAAATAGTTTTTTTTTAAATAAAAGTTTATTTAATTAAAAATATAAGTCTTAAAAAAGATTTATGAAGGTGGAAGAAGTAAAGACACGCGTGTATAGTGTGAGTTGAATTTGATGAGTAAAGGATTGGAGAGGTTGCATTGGTGAAAATAGACATCAAGAATTTTAGACAAACAAGAGTGGGGCCAATGCTGTGACACAAAGTAAAAAAAAGTCAAAAGGAGTTTAATATTTCACATTGACTAATACGTCCCAATAAAAATCATCTTCTTTCTTCTTTTCATTCATCCTTCTGCCTTGTTTGCTTATACTCATTCATTCATAAATATCTTTCTTTCGCATTTCCAAAACTGCTAACACCACTCAAATAATTCACTAAACTAACTTAGATTTTCATGCATTCTACAACCCATTAATAAATTTGGAATTCACCTATGAAACTTAAAAAAATTTGAAGGAGGATATTATATTAATATGATTAATTCAGATATTTTATAAATATATATATATATATATATATATATATTATGTACATTTTTACACCTAAAAATATGCAATACAAATAATATATATTTTTTC
The DNA here is from genome assembly GCA_016859785.1 of Macrotyloma uniflorum. NCBI lineage: Eukaryota > Viridiplantae > Streptophyta > Magnoliopsida > Fabales > Fabaceae > Macrotyloma > Macrotyloma uniflorum. Next base: position 252,829 of record BDMB01000010.1, on the reverse strand, counting down.
TAGTTTTTCTTCCTTCCCTTTCATTATTCTGTAACTTTTGCTTTCCAATCATTTTAAACATTATAAAGTGTTAATTTAAGTATTTCAATTCACTAAGATTTTACAAATGATCTATAGTCAAAATAATATAGTGTGTTAAAAAGAATACGATAGAAACTTATTTTTTAATATTATTATTATTATTATCTTTCTTATTGGAAACTTGTTTTCGAGCTGAATATATTGATTATTCCTATCCTAATGCATTCTATATTCATGCATATAACCAACTTTTTCAACAGTTCTGTCAAAATATATTTTTATCTGTAGATTAACAAATCTGTATTTGTGACTGAAAAAAATATAGTAAATTAAAATTAATTATATATAATTTAATCTTTTAAAATTATTTTTAAATAATTTTTACAAATTTTATTAACTTATTTATAAGTTAGTTTTAATTATTAAAAAAATTATTTTATTTTATCTCATAAAAATGTATATAAAAGAACTTCCTTAAAAAATATCCTAAAGTTTCGTTATGGATCAATTTTTCTTTTTAATAACTTAGCATATGCTTTGATAAGGTTCTGGTTTTATTATAATAATATTACTTTTCTATATAAAAATAAAGGGAATTGATACGAAATCCTTAATTCTGATAAGTAAAAAAAAAAAAAGTAAGAGATATCTTGACCACCCATGAAAACAATATTAAGAAATGATAAAGTTCAGATATTTTCGCCCACTTGTCATCCGATGAATTCTTTACATGACACTTGCCATAATAATTCCCTATGTGCCATACAATTTTTACAAGTTAAGGACTTCTCTTGATTTTTTTTTTAATTAGAAAAAAAATCATTGAAAAACTGACACAAATTACTGTAATCTATATCTACATCATTGAAGTATTTTATTCTGTTTTCACAATAAATTTTCTTGAATGATTCAACTTTTCTATCATTATTCTTAAAATTCCTAGAGGGTAATTTATCCATAACTGTTTCTTCATACACTTAGTCTCCATACCTAGAAGGTAATATCTTAATTAGGTAACTTTTCATTTTAAAAATTTTCTTTTCAATGTACTTCTATTTCAAATTCTTGTTAGTAGCCTAAATTGTAAAGAGTTAAGATATATAATGTGTTATTGTACTAATTTAATAGTTTACAATAGTGCACATGAACACACTAAACTGAAATTTTTAATCTCAATATCACTCCAACAGAGAAACTTGAAACTTGCAAAGCACAATAAGATAAGCCAAATGAGGGTATCACAATTTTGAAAGATACGAAATTTGGCAATTCCACTTAAAATGCTAAGGTCTATTAATCATAAACAGCTGTAGCATAAAGAAAAAAAAAAAACTCAAATTTGGATTTTAACTTTTGGTCCAAAAGGAACATCAGTAAGTTAAATGCAAAATTTAGGCCGACAAATGAATTGTTAAAGAAAACTATTCTGATCTGCTCCCAAATGATCGGCCTTCACCAATACACATCTGACCTGCACCTGACACAAAAAAATCATACCTCATCATGTTAGCAGAATATAAGATCCAAATTAAGACTTTAGCAACATCAAACGACATTAAACTGCACGCAATGATATTGATCTACAACCATTGAATATACTAAAACATAATAGAAAATGACCGTGAAATAAGAATATAACGTAAAGATACTTAATTATCACTAGTAATCACAAAAAGGTACTGCTCCGCTATCCCCACATATGACTGTTTACAATAACCGATATTGAAAGACAAAATGAACAGTACAAATGCTGAAAAACAATAAGATACTCTATTATAAATCAATTTTTTTATTTTATTTCCTTATTTTTACTCTTTTTGTCTTTTACCAAATACTTTTATTTCTCTCACCTACCTACTTTCTCTCCCTCTTCCAAACAATGGGTACATGTCATGGATCACTTAAATTAAACACCATGGACAGCAAGATCATTTACCCCTACTAAACTTACTAGTTTTAGAAAGTTAAATAACTACACAGACATGTCCTCTTTCGCAGCAACATTAAAAGCATGGTATCGACTTCTAATGTCATTTGAGCCTTAATAAAATATTTAACATTATCAATTATCCATAGAGAAGAAGTAAGCAGATTTCATCAATACCTAATTGACGCCAATAATCATAATACATTATAACCACATCAATGGGCAGTTTGGCGCTGTGTTTGGTTTACCTTGCAAGTATGTTACCACACTTACCTTTTGCTAAAAATTAAGTTTCAGTTGAAAGCATCAGCACAATTTCTTTTACAAGCTCAGTTTAAAAAATGAAATCCATTCAAACTTTACATTTGACAATTTTAATCCAAACATTCACTAAAATGGCCATTGGCCACAGAAATAGAGTCAAAATTAATGGAACTTGGAAGGCACAAGTATAAATTATGGAAAAGTAAAGGTCAACTAAATAAAACCAAGGGGTAGGAAAATATAGTCTGAAATCTTCACATTATAAGTTAAAATTCGATTTAGGAAGAACATAGGTAGCATAATAAAAGCCATGACTACTCATGTCATCCTGAAAATTTAAGGCCCACTTCTGTTGTTAAAGCTATAAAGAGATTGTCGAACCATTCAATTCAATACATTCAATCAAACAAGTACAAGATGCATACTATCCTAGCACCTAAGGAACATAAAATTTTAACCACTAGGAAATCGATTTCCAACTTCCAACCAACTTAAATGTAGCTGTCATTTCTAATACTAGCAACTGTGATTAGAATTATCTTTGAACATTACTTGTCGGAACAGGAACATCAACAGCTAATCAAGCAATAGATACTTGGAAGATGAAAACACAATGTCTTCATAACAAGCAAATAACATCACACTATTACCTCCAAAATAACTACAAAACACTATGTCTTCATAATAAGCAATTAACCAAGAAAACAAAAATCTGAAATTAAAGGGAGAGTCACAGAGCAGAGTACGCATTTTCTTAAACCCATCCCATCCCCCAAAATAGGGCATGAACTAAATTAAATACAATCACCTTTCAAGCTTGAACGTCTATCTGCTTATCTTCCACATCATTAGTAGTAGCAGCCTCTCCCCCATCAGTACCCTCTGCCGGGGGCTGAACTTGTTCCTCCTCTGGAAGTGGCTCCTCCACATAATCATTTTCAAAGGCATCAGCCGGAACCTCATAAATCCTAACTTGAGGCTTGGACGGATCCTTCACAAGAACATATTTTCCCTCATTCAATTTCATGCACAAATCAACGATAGACTTCACAATACCCCACATATTTGCAGTATTCAGATTGATCTGTGCTGCAAAGTCCCTGGGCTTATACCCTACCACAGCCAAAATCACATGATTAAAATGATCGCGGGGATGAATCCTAGACACATACCCCAACTTCATCATATCCGCGCTAGCCAAAAGAGCCTGAGCAGTCCACTTAGCCAACTTATTCGCGTTGTTTTTAAGCTCAGTAGCCAACACAGCACCCCTCTGAGTCTCCAACTTCTGCCTCCAATCCACACCCGAATACTTAGGGTCAAACTCATTCAAAGCATTCAAAGTAAGGAACGACCTCTGCTTATTCACATCAACCACACTGTGTACCTCACACCTCGCAACAAGATACATATCATCATCAAGCTTCCACCTCCTATACCTATAAGCAACAGAAGCAACCTCCTCGCCCTCATTAGCAAAAGGGTTAGCCTCATCAAAAGTAACCTTATTCCCATCCCTAATCAAAACCTGCTGCGAGAAATTCTGGTTAATATAAGCAGCCTCAACGCTCAGCGAATGAGCAGAGTTAATATCATCCTTAGCCTCAGGCAGTGGCTCCTGAGAGGTCTCATGAACAGAAAGCAAATCAAGCTGCGACCCATCACGCTTATCAAAGAAAAGTTTGTTCCCGACACGCTGAACGACAATATCCCAGGAATAAACAGACCTGGGGGCACACATGAGAGTGGAGAGAATAGTGTCAGTAGCGAAAACCGTGGCTTTATCCTCGTTCGCAAGTCTGCGTATAACAGGGTCGTCGGTGGTGGTGACTTTGAAGAAGTTCCTATTCTTGAAACGTTCGAGGCGGCGCTCATTTTTGGGTGTGATGCGATCGTAGGAGCGATCATAGTATTCGAGCGCGCCGCAGAGGAGAAGATCTTCAGGCTCGGGAACGGTGAAGGATAGTTTAGAGAAAGTGGAGAACGGGATCTGCTCGTGCATGTTCCATTCCGGTTGAATATCGACAGAGGATTTGAAAACCGCAGCTTCGCGGCGCGGGGCGTTAGGGTTTGAGCGGTTCATGTGGTATAGCCTATCCCGACGCGCGCGTTCCTTCTCCTGTTCGCGTTTTCGCGCCTCAACCTCCTCGTCACGGCGCTGCGGAAGCTGCCGTTGCTGCTGGAAACGCCACCTAGGGCCGAACTTGGGGCGCGGAGGAGGCTTGCCGTCGACGAGGCGGAACGAGGCGTCATCGTCGGCGGAGGCCGGGAAGGAGTCGTCGTTGGTGAAGTCGAAGACGGAGTCGGCGGGGTTCTTGGAGCGGGTCGGATTGTTGAAGTTGCGGGTCCAATCGGCGATGCGGCCCAATTTGTCGGAACGGGAGAAGGGGGCAAAGGGGACGTTGAGAGGGAGGTTGCTGGTACTGCCGGCGGCCGCGCTTTCCGGCGGACCCCACCCGTCGGAGTTGAACGGAACGGCTCCCACGTCGAAGGCTTTTCCCATCGGCGCAATGCAAAGTGTTGAATCTGAGGAACAGATTGGTGTGCTCTGAGAAAGCAGAGACAAGTGAGAAACCCTAATTCAGAAAGCAAAATTTATACCCTATTTTTTTGTTACGAGTTTGCCCTTACCAAGTCTTTTATTTACTTATAATATGTTTGGGTTGGGCTCTGAACTTATAAACTCTTTCTTTTTTTACTTCAATTATTTATTGGGTTTAATTTGATTTTAGGGTAAACTATCATGATACGTGTTAAATAATAAAAATTATTTTAACGATTAACTATTTTAATTAATATATTTTTATTTTTATTTTACTATAAATTTGCTTAAAATTATTATATAATTTTCATATTGCGTAATTATTATTAAATTTATATTATATCTTACCATATTTTTATTTAAATTTAAAATAAAATAAAAGTATAGTTAAAATATTTTGATTGGGTGTTTTCAAATATATTACTTTTATTTGTAGTCTATACTTGTCATTTGGAAAGGTAAGCTTTAGAATATTTATATTATTGTTTTGAATCAATTTTATTATGTTGGTTGAAGGTTACCATAATCTAGCTATAACTTTTATCTAATCATTAACAATTATTTTGTTACAACTTCTATAGATAAAAAAATTTGATTAACAATTATTTTGTTATTGTAATCAACTTACTATTTTTATATAAAAAGTAACATTTTGTTAGATAATATTATATTTATTAATTAAAAATGGTTTAATTTTTATTTTTGCTATATTTATATTTTTATTATATTTTATATTTTTTAGGTTTCTTATTATTATAAATTATATTCTTTTTTTATATATATATTTTTTTAATTTATATTTTATGGTCATCTAAAATTTGATTTAGGATGAGAAATTGTATAACTAATATGATTTTAAGATTCTTTTTATCTTTAAATTTGTTTTAAGTTTTTTTGTAAGTTTTTTACTTTTTCTATTAAGAAGTTGTTTGTTTCATTCGCTATCATGTTCGATATGAAGTTATTATATTTTTTTGTTTTTCTAACTATGCAGGATGTTGATTTAGTTACAAAATTTTATTTAACTAAATATTTTTTATTTTTATTGAAAAAATCTTAATTCTTTTTTATAATAATTATAAATTTAAAGAAATATGAGATAATATTATATATTTATTAATTAAAATTAATTGAATTGATCCTATTATCGTATTTATATTATTATTATATTTTGTATTTTTCAAATTTCTCATTTTTATTAATATACAAAATTTTATTCCTTTTTTTCCTTCTATATCTTTTCAATTTCTATTCTTATATTATCAAAATTAATTAAAAAAACAGAATTAATTATTACTAAAAAAATCCATTTTTAATTCATATATTCACTAAATATTAAATTATTTAATCTTAATTCCTGTTAAATAAGTCTTTGTAGCGATATGATATTATTTTTAGGTTTTCATGAAAGTTACTATATCATTTTTACTATTTATATATTTTGTCCATCTCTTAAATATATATCTAGAAAGAATTTTCATAATATTTATTAAAGATTTTTTTTAAGTAAACATAAAATTTTAAAAAACTACACACCATATTATTATATAATTTATATTGAACAATATATAAAAAAAGAAAAACCTTATAAAAAGGTAACTTTATATTGAATAACTTTCCTATTTTATTAGAAATATACGTTTTACTATCACAAGTTATTAATATCTCATGTTGAAATATTTTGAATATTATTAAAGTATAAATCATTTTACCTATCTCAAAATTCTCACATCAAAAGCTAAATCCTTTAAAGTTATTTTAAAAGCCGTCTTAGATTTCTTATATCCATATAATATTCAGCAAACCTCTAAAAATATGGGAAAAAATCTCATTAAATTATGCTGGTAATTTCACATAATTTTTAAATACATTATTCAATAGAGTGGATAAAGATAAAAACATGAAAAATAAAAGATAAGATCTCCCCACGCAATCACAAAACAGAGCAACAAATAGATGTGCACTGTTGTCTAGTGATGTTGGTGAGTGTCTTGATTCTAAGAAATTGGATTCGTTGTCCTTCCTTTTTCTTTGACGTTTTTTTTTTCTTTCTCCAATTGAATATTTTATTTTATCTAAGGTCTGCGTCTACAATAAACTAATATAAACCTTTTCATCAGATTTTGCAAATCAAAGCATGAGAAAGCAGAATCTAAACTGCAATATATATAATATATGTTGTAGAAGATGAACTTTGCTTACTAAGTAGCTGGTAAAAGGGTACTGTATGTGTATCCTCTAAAAAGTATCCATATTTAGATTTTTCTTCAAAATGGTTACAGCTGGCAGAGCCAAATTACGCATCTTATTTGTAAAAGCTAAAGTTACATTCCATGTTTAGCATGAAACGATGGAGCAAAAAGACAAACACGAAATAATCCACGAAAAAATAATATAAATATAGTCAAAACTAAGAGAAGGATAAAAAAAGAAATTTATAATAATAATGAATCTCATTTAAAAGGTACAGTACCTAGAATCATAGGTGATGTTCTTTAGCCTCTCAGATATCCTAGCAGTTCCGATGACAGATTTTTCCCCCTGAACAATGAATTCAGACTCAGTTATTGAAGAAATATGATTCCACTTCCACATGTTTTTATGATTTCATTTGATTATTTTTATGAGATATGATTTATGTTATCAGAAAATTCTTTGAGACCATAACAGTTCATAATAATCTCCCCGGTTGCATACAACCAGAAGAAAGATGAATTTTTTTAGCCCACCTGACAGTGTATTGAATGGAAAACTGCATCTTCGATAACTTTATAACTGGCGTTAACAACATCTAGTCCTTCTTCATGAAGAATACGAATGGTTTCACTGAACATGAACTGAGAATCCAACCCAGTTATTAGAACAACCTCTAAGGCTGAACCCATTTGGTGGATCTCAATACGTGGAGATTTTAACCCCACTCTCTCTCCTCCTCCCTTCGTTCTCACATTTGGCCTTTCAATTCCCAGTAGCATGTTCTTCTTCTCCTTCATTTTCTCCACATTCATCTGTAATTTCCTTATGTAGTTTGTTGCTTCTTCTAGCTGATCCGGCAGTGAAATGGCCTCCTACAACGGATTCAAACAGAAGAGTAATCATCTTTCCAAATAGAAAACTAATTCTTGAAACATTGAAGAGAAATAAGAAAAAGAAGAAAGATAAGTGATAGATGTAATTATAATAGAATGCTTTGATGGACAAAGATTTCAAACTATATATATAAACAGCTAAGAGAAGTAGTAGAGTGAAAGAGGGTAAAACCTTTGATCTTTGATGAGGCACAAGTGAGTTGAGTTTGCAGAAGAGAGCTTTCATTTGATTTCTTCTATCCCTCTCAATGAATTTTCTATTAATTCTGGATGGACTAGGGTTGTTCTCCATATCAGTATTCTTCGTGCAGCCAGCAGATTGATGTAGTAGTTTAACTTCAAGAGCTGAAAATACTCATTCCATGAAAAAAGAGAGAACCCTTCTCATATAATGGTGTCAGTTTTGGAATCGTTAATTTCTTTTAGAAAAGCAAGATAATATTACTAGATGCTACTGATCAAAGTTCAGAGACTGGGATGGTGGTGGGGGATTCTTTTTGTAGTGGACCTAGCTTTGATCATATCTTCATGTTCACTGTTTCATTTCCTGAATAATATAACATTTTTAATTCATCTTCTGGTGCATTTTTTTGTCACAAAATCACAATTGGATCACGGGATTCCCAAGAAAAAGAAATTCACCACATGGTTTCTACCTAGTAATTATGAGCTGAACCACATTCGTGCTTCTGTCAATTCAACTCCTTTCATTAGACACAGTAATGTTGTATTTACACTATGTCAAATGACTTGTCAGTAGATTTATTTTAAGAGTAAAAACCAAATTACTAATGGAATATTATGATTCTCCAAATTTCATAATGCTTTTACCTTCCTCATTCTTCTCTGCTTCTCTTCCAAGGATAGTAATAAGAACATCTCCTTCAAATTGATAACCTGCAAATCTCACCCATCATTTCTTTAAAGCTCCTTTGTTGAGCATTATGCAAAATTTAGATTTTCAATTTGAATAATGCATAGATAATTAATTAATGATTTTTGTCCAAAGATTTTTTGAGCTAATTGTATATGATTTTTTAAAATTATTTTTAGATTAAAAAATGTTTAATTATTTAAAAAATCAAAATTATATTATATTTATTAAATTTTTTATTTGTGATTGTAGTAGAAATTTAATTTTTATAAATGTTTAATAATATGGATATATTTATTGATTTATTTTTCTATATTTATTAAAAAAAAGGTACGTTGATATATTAGGAGATGCATTGAGTTTTTTCAGAAAAAAGTATGTCTTTTTTAGTTATATTTTTTTTTATATTTTTAAAAGTAAAAAAAATTGTATAATTAAAAATTTATTTAATTAGATTTATTAAGAATTTAATCTTAGGAATGGAAGATTGGTTGATTTTTTTTTAATTATTACAGTTTGAATTATAGAAAAACTGTAACAGCTTGTAAATTTAATTAATTGAATTTAATTTTAAAAATGCTCAATTTTTTTTTATAAATGGTGTAATAAATAATAACGAATGTAATATGATGATGGAAGATTATATTATTATGTTATATTTAATATTAAAAGAATAATATGTTTTAAAATTTTATCTTTACGGATCAAATATTATTTGTGTATTAAAAATATTAGATTTAGGTAGATTAAAATTATAGAAATGTTTTAACTTTATAAATGTTTTAATATATTAACATTTTTATTTTATATTACCGTTATTAAAATTAATATAAAAAATATGATGTGCAGAAAATAATAATTTTATAAAATATTTTTTACTTACTTTAATACATTATTAGTAAAAAGATTGATTTAAGGTGAATAGATAAAATTAAGTTAAGATAAATGACTCTAATAATGTAAAGTAGAGTAGATTAAGTTGAATTAAGATAAATTGAATTAACCATATAAATTAGATTAAAATTAAGTTAAACAAGTCAGATTAAAATATTTTAAACAAATTTAAGATGAGATAAGTATCATCAGATTAAAAAAAAGTAAATTGAGGTATACGAAGTTTTGATTATTAAATCGATTTACATCAAATTAAAAGGAATTATATTAAGATAGATCAGGTTTTAATCATAGGGTTTGGGTTGATTTTAAAATAATCAAATCAATTATTATAAATCAAACTAACTTAAAATAGATTAAGATAAATCAAATTAAATCAATATAAGGTAAATTTGTGATATAGGGGATTTAATTAAAATAAATTGATACTGATTAAGTTTTAACACAGTTTTAATATGTTAAATTAAATGATAATAAATTAAATTAAGATAGATTTAATTTAGATAAATTAAACTAATTTAAGATAATATTAAAACTTCAAATCGAATAACTCATTTTTACAACCTTATAAACATTTATTCAAGAAATAATATTCTATTAAATAAGTTATTTATTTAAACTAATCAATATATATCAGTCATATCAATTGGCTGTGTTAAATTAAAGTGACGTCATGTAAGCTGACATCAGCTTATACGTCATCCTTTGACTTATCCCCCAATAATAGACTACCAAGCAATAAAAAATATGAAGAATGACATAAACTTTATTTTTTATTTTTCACGTGCGCAGCAACTTAACTCTCAAATTTGCTTTTAGGATTTTAAAAATAGTTTCACTTCGTCGATAATTAAAATGAATAAAATATTTTTATTATAAAATTCTTGTTACTTATTAAAAAAAAGTGAAATATTTTTTATTTTCATTTTCATCTTTCTTTCTCTTTTCTTTTCTTATAAATTTATGCTCCCTATTTCTTAGTTCTTAGCGTCGTTCTTAGTTAGAAACCGACAAACAATGTAGCGGCTAATCAATAGCTTTGGATGTCTTTTATCGTACGAAACGAATGACTTTTATATATTTTTTAATTTTTTAAAACACCCAATTACTACTCTTTAAAGTATATATATACACAATATTTTTTTAATAAAATTTATGTAAACAAAGTACATATTCAAATAAAATAATAATAAAAATAATAATAAAAATAATAATAAAAATAAATTTTATTGAAGTATTTTTTTTATTTTAAAATTATATATTTATTGTTTATTATTGATTTTTTCGGAAAAAAATTATTTCTATCATGACAACATATACCATGCGGAGTTTTATAAGAATTTTTGCATGATTCTTACTGTACATTAAAACGGGCCTACAATAAGAAAATCTTTCTCAAATTCTTTATTCTAAATAAATTGAAAACACCTTATTCAAACTTTCCATAGAAATTACCTGTAATCTATTATCAATAATAGTACACAAGAATATCTTCCCTTCATACATAAACATCCTTTTTCTTGCTATTACTAATTAACAAGTGTGTAAAAGAATTATCGAACCGAGGGAGAGAATGCGGGCCAAATCCGAATTCAGATCCAAACCAATTATAATATCTTAGATTGGATACACTCATGCATTTCATTTTTTTGAACTTCTACTTTTCTTTTTTGAAATTATTTTTTCAAAAAATATGTTAATCTCTTCTTCTTCCTCTTTCTCTGTCACAATCTTTTATTCTGTAGGATTGAACTAAAAAGGATGCGAAACTACTATTAAGTATATTCAGTAAAGTGAACAAGTTATAATTCAGAAATTATATTTTATAGTCTAGAAGAAGCTCCTTAGATGATAACTAAATAATTTAAAATTTGTCATTCTAACCTGTTACTTTATTAGCCCACATATGAATGTGGCCTTACCTTTTCAGAGCTTGAAGGTGACAAGAATTAGACACAATTTGGAGAGGATCAACTATAAAGATAAGAATGGTAAAAAATGTAGAAATAGATATTACATTCTTGAATTCCTTAACATTGCCAGCATTTTCCTTGTAATTTTAAAAATTTTCATTTTTTCAACTGTATTTTACATTATTATTTGAATAAATTTCTTATAAAAACATATAAAAAGAAACTAAATTAAATTAAAATCCATTTTTATACTTCTTAACTTTTTTCTAGATCAATCTCTTCTATCTTCTTGATGAACAGTTGGAAACTTAACATTCTACATTCTTCCCCTAAAAAAATGTCTAAAATAATGAAAGTTTATAGTTTCTCATAAGCTAATAACTAGTTTTTACAGAGCCTGAAATCATGCTACCTATCTTTCAAGTGTTAATCTTCTTTATTTGGTTTTCGATTGGAGGTGAGGGTGGGGGGCATTAAATATACAGTTAGAATATTGGCTTTAGAACACTAAAACTTAAAAATGGCTAATAGAAATGATAGTCACACCAGAATTATAAACATTCATAAGTAAGAAGGAAAGGGGTGATGATTTTTTGGTATGAAGTGTTCTCTAAAACTACACATGAAAGAGTTTCATAAGTTGTGTATGCCTACAGGGTAAAACGAAAGAGAAAAACTTTCATCTTTATGTGCAAGCCTAAAAATCATTTTATTATCACATGAATGTCACAACGAGATTACAACCAGAGAAGCTAAAAAACAATCTTTCCATTTCAATTAAAAAACAAAACCTTTCATTTTTAATTACAACGGACCTGGTGTAAAATAAAAGCCAGGACACTATGTGAACTTGGGTTTAGGCACAGGGCCACTATTTTGATGCACAGGACCAAGCTTTTGAATCCAATGAAGAAGTCCTTTTTTATGATCCCAACAAGGGTTTGGCACCAGAGTCAGGGTTCCATCACGGGCAAGTGAAGATTCAAATTGCTCTAATATCTTCACAATCTGCCAGAACTCGGGCCTCTTATCTGGTTGCAAGCTCCAACATTGCTCAATTAAAGCTCGCATAGCAGGTGGACAGACTGATGGAATAACTGGTCTTAAATTCTGAAGAAACACAATACCACATAACAGAAATATAAGTACTGTATGTGAAAACTGGATCATTTGAGTTTTCATATAAGAGAGAAGAAATAAAATACAAAACTGGCTAGCCATCTACACTTTTCTCTAGATTCAAGTAAATCAAATAGCAAAAGAAATTAAACAGTTAGATGCAAATTCGTTGATCTATGATATAAATCAGCTCTAGCCTTAGTAATATACTAGCTATTATCTTATATAACTCATGGATGAAATGAATTTGCAGCACTCCACTGATGCTTTCTAAGCAAAGGAGGCATTGAGCAGAGGTTGTCGGCTACTAAAACTCTTGAGTTTGAGACAAATCGGAGAGAACATAACAGGATGGGAATAAGCTTGTGTGAATTTCATTAAGAGGCATTGGAGTTTGACTTCTTCAGATGTAAACAGCGAGAGGAATCATTAACAGTAACAGAACATGTTTTGTCTAGCTGCAAACCAAGTGAATCACTAATTGTGCGAAGCTTGGTTTGCATCACTCTATCATGCTAGCCACTAAAAAAGGTACAAAACAAACTCAAACTCTATTAGACAAGAAGAAATCATAGAGGACAACAAAGTGGGCTTTAGAATGAGAGAAGGGGCTCTGGACCTTAAGCAAGCATTTGAGAAATGCAAAGACAGCGTGCACCAAGAACAGTTCATTAAAGGTCGGGAAGCAAGATAATACAGGACATTTACAAAAAAGGGCTGGAAATGGATAATGAAGTGATACATAAAGAGTTTGATGTTCATTACAAACCTAGATGACTTTAATTACAAAGGACACATACCTTGTTTACAACGGCAAAAGCAGCCTGTATTGGAGTCATATCCTCATATGGTATGGTTCCAGTCAACATCTCCCATAACATGAGCCCAAAACTGTAGACATCAACCTTTCTCCCATAGGATTTACGTTTGATCATCTCGGGTGCCATCCAACGGTAAGTGCCAGGATCATCAGCTAATATGTCACAAGATGCTTCCTCGCATGCAATGCCAAAATCAGCAATTATTAGGCGATAGTCTTTGTTGATAAGGACATTCTCTGGTTTAAGGTCTCGATGAATGACACCTTCAGAATGTATATATTCCATTCCCCGTGCGATATCCAGGGCAAAAGTTAATAGCTTTTGTAGAGAAATAGTTTGGTGCTCCAGCTTATGCAAATATGCCCTCAAGGAACCTTCCGACAAATATTCTGTGATAATACAATAGACAGGTGGCTTTCTGCATGCACCTAAGAACTGTAATCATATCAAAACACGAGGAAATAAGTACAAATTACCAGCATCATAAATTATCTCAACAGCATATGATCTACACAATTAGACTAATAAATGAGAAACAATGAATATAAAGTAGTATGCGTACTTTTAAAACTTAATATTTCAACATGATCAAAGGTTAAAATTCAATACAATAATTAGAGCAAAACAACAGATACACTAACCTTACTCAAAAGGCATAAAAGACTGCATCAGGACTACGCATATATACATTTTGTTAACAGCATATACAAAAGAAGAGACAAAATGTCATCACCTTAATAACATTTTGATGGTGAAGACGAGATAAAAGAGTAACTTCTCCAACGAACTGTTTCTCTAACCGAGAAGCCAAATCTCCACTTTCATCACCTTCAGGTACCATAATGATTTTAACAGCAACTGACTCATCCTTATATACACCATGGTAAAGTCGGCTATGAGCGCCATGAGCAAACTTTAGGCCAAAAAACAGCTGAGACATGTCAATATTCCAGTCTTCAGCTGTTTCCACAGCAGTAATCTTGCTTCCACCATTATCCAAAAACTCAGTCCATGGTGCATCCTTGCTGTGCTTTGACTTCACCTGCCTATTTGGACTACGGGCAGGCAACTTCGAACTTGATTTCTTAGTCTCCTGAGAATCCTTGTTCAACACCTTCCCCCTAATCCTCTTCTCTCTCTGGGGATTCGGTGTGGAGAACCTCTTCTGATCATCTCTAGCTTCCCTGAAGGCCTCAGAAAGAAAAGTCTCAGGCAATGGTGACAAAGATCTCTGCTTGTTTGTTATAGGGTGCCTCTGAACTGGTGAGTCAGGCCCTGATTTTGGCTCTGACTGAATGCTGATAAGAACATGACCTAATCTAGATGGATCCAAACGATGGCACACTGTGTGTGAAAACTTTGCCCTCCTAATCCAAGAATAACTATCTCCCCCCATCTTATTATCAACTTTTCCTTTCTACAAAACTTTATTATTAAGATCTTGTACTTACAAAACTGAAACTACTCCACCCTACCTGAGAAATCTCAAAACTAGATTGAATTTTTGAGAACCTTCAACAAGAATGAGTGGAGGAATAACCAAAAACCCGATCTTTACATTTGAAAACAAAAAGGGAAGGATTGGTCCGATTAAAAGCTGCAGATAATGGCAAAACAAAATACTATTCAATAAAGAACATGACCCTCTATAAACTCAACAGGCAAACCCTTTCTAGTCAAATCCCACCATCCGTAAAAGCCTGAAAAATCGACACAAATATCTGAATAAATTAATCCATCCGTCCAACAAAAAAATAAAATGATGACAGATTCCATAACATACACAAAAATAAAAGAAAAAAAACTCATTTGTGATGATAATGAAGAAACACCCATGATTACGTCCCTAATGGTAAAAAAATCCATAAGAGAATCACAAAGACATCAAACTAATGGCAGAAAAGGGTAATCCAGATTTAAAAGAAAAAAAAAAAAAAGTAAAGCAAAAGATACATGTAGAATAGTAATAGAGCATGCATTACCTGAAGGGTTACAAGGCTTTCACAGATGTGGAGAAATCAAATAGCTGCTAAGGCAGAAAGGGTGTTTGTATTGGGCTTTTACGTTTGAAAGAAGAGAGAAATGGTGCACCTAATACCATCTTTTTCCGTAAAGAAAGAGAAAGACAGGTGTAGACTGCAGAGGATATCTTTCTTTCTCTCTTTCCTTTTTTAATTAATTTGTTTCCTTAAATTTTTAATTTTAGAAATTGGGAGTGTAATATTTAGTAGGGTCATACAAGGATATTGTTATACGTTACGTACGATACCGGGAGGAAATAGACCATAAATTTCATTTCAAGGTTGTAGTCTCTGTGTCTGTCGGTTTTAGAATTTGGAAACTTTCACTCATCGTCATCATCGTTAAGATGTATGGCATCTATGTATTTTTCCTTCTGGGTTCGGAATCATACACCAATATATGTGGTCTTTGACTATTTGCAATTGAAACTCATGACGTCATAATAATAATAATTATTTTTATTTTTAATTTTATCACTTTTTATATAAAATCTTACTTAAATAAATTCATTATACTTTAACTACTTTGAAATCTTATTAAAAAATAAATAGAATAAAAATATATTATAAATAGCTATTAAAATTAAATAAATTCATTATATCTTTCATGAATAGTAATGCATGAGGATAGGAGGGAGATTAGGTTTTAGTGGGGTGGTGGAATGTGGGACCATAAGAGAAAGTCAGAGAAGATGGAGAGGGACATAATTTTGTTTGTTTTGGTTTGGTTTTGGAATGAATGAATGAATGATGGAGAGAAGAGAGAAAAGAAAAAGCTTGAAACGTGGTCAGTGGAGGAATCCAAGTGTCACTGTTGAAGGAATTGGTACGGATTGCTGTGGTTACGTGTAAAGCTTTCGCATTTATTTATGCTAAATTCACACTCCCATAACACATCGAAATCAAATGCTCCAAACTTTCTAAGGTACGGTTCGCACGGTGCATTTCCTTTCAAACCCCCAACAAATAATCAAACTAATTAATTCTTAGGAACTTTCAACTCAATTAATTTCATGCATCAATTACTTTATATCAATCCAACAAAAAAGATTACCAATTTATATGCTTTTCAATTTTTCATTGAAAAAGGTAAAACAAGTTTCCATCATCATAAAAAGTTATGAATTTTTAAATATATATTTAACATAGACACTGGTTCATTTTAAATTCATTTAGTTCAACAGAATATGTATTCAAAGATAAAAAAATAATAATAAACCAATGAAAATAATGTTTCATTAATTTTTATTGATTTGGTTAGTCAGGTTATTGAAAGAAATAATAAGGAAGTCCAACCTTGGTTTGTTTGGAGAAAAATTGCAAAAGAATGGGATTCTCTACTTGGGCCTGGTTAACAAAACCCATGCAAACTTGAGAGGGTCATATTACCTTTTGAGCCCAAATGCTGCTCGATGAAGAGAAAAGCAGATCGGTAGTTTGGGCTGTTTTAAAAATGTGCACACCTTGGACATTGGACCAGTCCATGGGCTATATCAGGGCCTTCTCTTTTTCACCATAAAAGATTTTGTCCGCCATCCCTGCAAAATATGAAATGACCAAATTGTTTTTAAGACTTTTTCAAACTTTGTTGCATTTTCATAAAAATAAATAAATAAAACAATATTATTTGTTCGTTCATCCATCACATCACATTAAGATATATGGATCCCATTAATTTATATTCTTAGTTTTTTTCCCTTTCTTTATTTTTTATATGACCATCATTTATTATTTTTTAAAAAATAATAATATATGAATATTTATTTTTTTCTTAAAACATTTGTACCATATTTATAATTCATTTAATACATCATATTTATTCTACAATATAATTATATAATTCATTAAATATAATATAATATATTCAAAAAATTATAAATATCATGAAAATATCTTGAAAAAAAATTATAAAATATTTTCTTTTGTTTAATTTACCTTTACATTTTTCTCTTAAATTTAGAGGTCGAGTTTGCTTTGATAAGAATTGTAATAAAAAAAAATAACAATAATAAAACTATATATATTACACTTTTTTTTCAATTTTGGAACAATAGTATAGGTGTTCCAAAATGATTTTTCTACAAGAGTATTAAATTAATGTAGATATGCAGTGAATTTTGAAAATGCTTAAGGACAATGTGGTTATTTCACACTTTTTGGAGGGTGTAGGACGAAATTTTCACAATGTAGGAAAAAAAAAATTTATATCAGTCATCACTAAGCCTAAAAAACCAAAACACAATTCATATCCAATAAAGTGAAACTTGCATATCCTAACTGATATAGTTTGGACAAATTTTGACTATAAATACCATTAAGAGAAAAAAAAAATACTTTTATAAATTAAAATTAATTTTTTTTATTTATAAACTAATTTATAAATGTTATATTACTAATTTAAATTATTATTTTTGTAAAAACTAATTTTAATTAATTTTTTTCTTTTTGCATAAAGACTTATGAATAAACTTGCCCAATGAATTTCATCCTATCATCTCAAATAGTCCATTACAAATTTGACATGTGTCCACCAAAAACCATCTCCACTTTGGTTTACAGAACAGGGAGTTATGAAGATTGAAATTTGATTTCGCAACCAACAAAAGAAAACGATTTGGTTGTGTAATCTGAATTGAAAAACGGTAGTTTATATTATTAAATTTATTTCTACGTCTTCGGATCCTCTTATATTGTCAGTTGAGAAAGATAAGGAACAAAAATGGATTACTAAAATTGTTTGTATTATACATTTGTCTAAATTTAGCTTCTCTAACCTCTTGTTTGTTTAAGAAACAGAAAAGGATAAAAGAAGAGGAATATGCGGATGTTCGTTCATTTTTTCTATTTATTTCAAGTAATTAGTGTAAAAAAATATATTTTAAAAATTAAAATACATTTTTTTATCAAAATGAAATAACTTAAACAAAAAATTTATATAACCAATTATATCATAAATATTTTATTTTATTTACATTACATAATCTATTTTATAATAAATATTTTTTATATTTATTTTATTATAATATTAATAAATAATTAAAAATAATAAATATTTCACATTCTAATAAATTTTTTCTATATTTCATCTAATTTAAATAAAAAGAATTATACATTTTTGTTTCACTCTCCCACCTTCCATTATTCAATCCAAATTCAAAAGTGCTATAACCCATATTCATTCTTTATTATTAAAGTTAACCTTGGGTTTCATTTAATAATAAAGTAAAACTGTTGGCTGTTGGCTAGGCTATGCATATAAAGTCTGAAAGGGATTATTTTACTTAATTGCTACAGCAAAATATAATCATATTTCTTTGTTTTTATGCAATCATTTCAGATACTCTAATTATTTTATATCACTTTGTATATATCCCAGTTGAATAAAAAAAAGGTCTTTTTGACACTTTTTCATAGAAAAAGTTTTACAATTTACATGTGAAAAACGTGAAAGAAAAAAATTATACAAGACAATTTTTTGTGTTCAGCAGTGAGTGTATGATATATGAACTTTGAGAGTAACTTTGAAACCCACACTCATTTCCACAATTTATTTTTATGTACATTTGTAGGGGACATTTACCAATCACTCATTTATATTCACCAAGTAAAGGGTGGGAGAATGAACACCAAAATGAAACAAAAAAAAGAAGGAACAGATTAAACTAGGCTTCTCTCTCTTACAAATTACACAACCTCAACAGCAGTGCAATGCATATTGGGAAGCTTCTCTAGCAGATCAACAGTCAACATAGATGCCTTTTGCCTTGGCTTTGGCATTGGTATCCTCTCAGAATATCCCATTGAGAGTGAGGTTGTGGAAGTGTTCCTGTCAAATGGACCTAACCACTTGGCTTGCATGTACCTATGTTTCCTCCATGGCCCCATGTGCATTTTCTTTTCCTTCATGCACCTTTTCCCTGCCACACACAGTATCTTTATTAGGTTGCTCAATCTCTCTACCTTCCCCACAAACACCTCTGGCAGCTTCCTAACAAGTCCGTTATACTCCTCACTCCCCCTTGCCATCTCAAACTCTCCTCTGAAATTCAGCTCCACAATCACTCTCATCTCCCCCTTCTTTGTGCTCTCTATCACATCCAAAAAACTGTGTTCTCCTGCACATAGTTTTCATAGTAAGATTAATAAACTTATAGTATTAAATTGAATACAGCTACCACCCAATATATAATTTGGTAACAGAACTTGAAAAAACGTCTTACATCTTTTAATTTAATTTTATAATCACTTTGACACAGACAAGGTTTATCCACTAGTTGGAGAATCTCGTAAATACTGACTGTCCTTAGCCAAGTGCTGACTAATCATAGTTAGTCATAATAAATATTTTTACACAGTGTAGTTATAATTTGACAGGGACATTTCCCTGGTGGGATAATGTAGTTAAAGTAAAAGGATCTTATCTTAAGAACCACCCCAGAAGATCTCTTTTCACTTTTTAAACAGAAAAAAAACATGCAAGTTGTTAATTAATTGGAATTACTGTATCTACCTGATGGAATATCTGGTGAGCTTCTCCATTTTGTTTTGCAGACAGCACTGTTATAACCCGCTTTCTGAAGCCGCCCAGAAACTTCTCTCATTAAGCAGTTTCTGCAAGTGGAGAGAGGTATCTGTCTGCTGCAACCGCACACGGTTTCTGCGCTTTGTATGTTCTGAAGCGCTTCTTTGGTAGCATGCCTTATCCCAGACTCCAAAGAATTCGTTCTGTACACATTTGCCTGCACAAAATTAAATCCCACTAAGTCAAAACACTCAAAAACAAACATTTTTTTTAATCATGATATTAATTCGAAACATCAAACAAATTTATCATCAATAATTTCTGTCGATCAACATCTCAAAACAAAGCATGCATGCATCATTACTCAAACCTCCCCTTGCTCAACATAAAAGAATCCAGATAAGAAAAGCTAAGTTCATTTTTTCCTTCTTTTAAAGTATTTTCTGAAAAATCAAATTAATTTTATTATTAATTGCTCATAACTAATGACGTGAGATCAAAGGATATCACATCACATGAGGCCACATTAGGAGGCAAAATTGAAACTTTGCAAAAATGGAACTAAAAGAATTAAGCTTTTGGGAAAATTCCATTAAAATAGAACAAAACGAAGCAGGGGATAAGTTTCTGTAGCTGTACCATAACAAATTAATTCAATTTAAAGAAGGCACAACTGTGTTGATTAACCAATTAATCCACCTGCAAAATCTGGTGTTGGTTGTCCCAGAAGGCTCTATTCTCCTCGACAGTGTCTCGGTGATCCTCGTCTTCGTCGAACTCGATTTCGTTGGGGTGATGACAGTCATCGCTGCAGGCGCTGTTAGCCAACAAAGCTTCTCCATCGTGGAGAAACTCGAACTCAACGTCGACAACAGAGGTGTCACGGTGGTCGTGGCGGTGGCGGCTTGCCAGAAACCTGGTGACCCTTGTGGCGGCCATGGAGGATCTAGCCATGTGTTTGTGGCGTGTAGTGTCTGTTTAATGTGTTATTTGACTTACATTTTGGATGATGTTTGTAAAAGGGTTTTATACGAGAATTGGTGTTGGGGGTGGGACCCAGTTGGTCTATGCCCGCGGCGCACATGAATGTGATTAGGGTGGATTGTGGATGGTGAGGATTGGATGAATCAGATCTGACGGATGACGTAGGTGGGTTGTATTGGGGTCATACAGCATGGATCCACGTCAGTTAACTTCAATAATTCCATTTTTCTAACCTACCCTCTATCCCCAGGCATTCGGATATACACGAATATTCATTCTTTCATCACTCTTTTCTGCCCTACGCCATGCATTATTTCTTATTGCATATCCTTCTATATTCCTTCCACTAAACTTCATCTATCATCACATTTTTTTCCAATTTTCATTCCAAAACTTTGTACTACCTTTTACACTATGTTTTATTTTATCAAAGTAAAATATTTAAACGTCAATCATATTATAATAACTTCATTTATCAAACTTGAAGATATTCGATTCTTTTTATTTCAATATGTGTGTTACAAAATCAATAAATTTATTATTCATGATACTTGCTTTATTATTCACGGATCTTCTACAAACTACAAACCAGCACACTCTTTCATGTCACTCCCATTCAACACAAAATCTGATTGAAAACTGAAAAGTTTGCACAAAGCATGTGTATATTCTGATGCATCATATTTGAGCATAACAATGTAGGAGAAGAACAATAGTAGAATAAATACGTCATGTTTTTTACTACCTTTGCATGCATGGAATTCTGTTAATGTCGATCTACTCAGATAGAATCAAATAAGGGAATTACAGAAATGGTTTCCACAAATGATCATTGCCATTCTTTTCTTCTTAAATATTTTCTATTACAAACGCAAAGGAGAATCAGTAGAATTCACCAAACTTTCTTCACAAATCGCTACAAATGAATTCATCCAAATAAATAACTTTTTTCTATAAATCATTGCACTCACCCCATGTAAATATTAAACAAGTAGAACCAAACAAAAACTTTAAAAAATATGAAAAAAAGTTTAAAAAAAAAAGTCATTTTTTCTCTTGATAGTATTAATCATCATTATTAAAGAATGGAAAAGTGAATGTGAGATATAAATAAAATAAAAAAAGGAAGTGGAGGGTGTTACTGTTGTTGTACGTGTACCTTCCATCTGAACCCAATCTTTGAATGGGAGGGGACCACTAGCCAACGATGAAATGATGGATGCAACGTTGCACAATCAGGAGCGTCGATTTTAGATCTTATCCGATGCAACTATGGGTGGGGCCCACATGAGCGAGTGATTACTGTACCAAATACGCGGCGTCTTGTGAATGGTTTTGCGTTTTTTCTCGAGACTCTGCAAACAGAAAAGATTCCCGATCCCTTTTTTTTTCGTTTCATCATTATTAATGTTAACAATTAATAATTAATTTTGCGACATTCCAGACCCATCGAAGGCTCGGTGGACAGATCCAAGGGCTTCTTTGTAATTTCCCTCGACTTTACAATTATTTTATGCCCCACTCTCGAGTTGTGCAACAGTTAAAGTACAGAATTCGACAAATATACCTACAGCCTATAGAGATCATAAAAAATTAAACCAAATCAGAAGAAATTTTAAAATATAATAATAAATAAATAACGTTAAAACAAAGTTATTTAAATAACATATGTGTATACATCTCATCTTATATTATATATATTGATAATAGAAAAGGTTTGTCTTTAATTTGTCCTTTTTAATATATATTATTATTAATTAAAATCTATAATAAATTTAGAAAATATGTTATATGTATCTATCTTCACTTATGACAACACTTGCCATAATGAATGAGGTGTAGCAACCCTCCTTTTGTCTGCACTTTCTTTTTTACTTTTTTTCTTTTTATCTTTTTAATTTGCAAGTTATATAATTTTAATTTTTAAAAGAGTAAATTATTTTAAAACTAAGTATAATTATTTTTATTAAAATTATTTCATGGCATCTTTTTGTTTAAATATTTGAAAATATTAAATTTAATTCTTAATTATAACAGATTTAAAAGATAAAATACATGAGAGAAAAATTGAAAATTTTATAAAAATTTGAAGAGTGTTTATTTTTTAGATTTTTAATTTTAAGTTTGAAATTTATATTTTTGTATATAAATATTCAATAAAATTAGAATATAATTAATTTAATCTGTGAATATTTTAGTAGACAACCAGGACTTAAAAAAATAAAATAAACTATATTGAATTTATTTAAAAAATAATAATTATTTTAAATTAATTTCACAAACTCCATTCATATATGATATAATTTAAATGAAATATACCATTAAAGTTTTAAATAATTTGTCTTAGAGTAAGATATAAAATTAATATATCATTAAGAAAATATTAACATTCTCAGGTTTATTGTCAAATGATTAATGTTTTGATTAGTTTAGGAACGGGAGTAAAAGGAAATAATAATAATAATAATAATAATAATAATAATATATTATATATATATATATATTTATATATATATATATAAATATGATAATTATTTTAAACAATAATATTATAATTTTCAATTGTTAACGAGAGTGTTTTTTAATTTTTTTTTCAATTATATCAAATTTAAATATAAAATCAATTAATATTAAATAAAATTATTTAATAAATATATATAAATTGTATTTCATATTATCCAACAAATATATATCCTATTTCATAAATTAAAATAGGTGATATAAATTTTCTTCCTGTATCTTTATTTTACAAAATTTTATTATAATAAAATTGAGATAAATCATATATAATTTGCTTGAAATTAACTACTATTTTTTATATATCTTTTTAACATTTTATTTTTTCAAGTTTTTTAATAATTTTAGTTCATTCTTTTTTTAAAAGAAAACTATAAATAATTAAGAGTATCACTATATGATAATTTAAGTTATTTACATGTTAAAAATACTTATTCATTATAAATTTGATTATAATATATTTTTTATTACATATTAAATATTTCTTCCACGTAATGAAAAGACTGGAATATATTTTTTTAATTAATATTTTTTTGTGTATATTAAAGGTAAAATAAAATTAAAAAAATATTTTAAAATATAACCTTTTTAATAATTACTTATTTAATTAATTGATTTTAAAATAGAAACTAAAAAAAAAATATTAATAAATCTAGTATAAAGATGGATTGAGTGAAATTTGAATAAATTATTGTTTAATTTAATAAAAAAATTGAGAGGAATCAGATTAAATTTTTATAATTTTTTATCCGATTTAGTTTAATTCATTTTTTATCCAATCGATTTGAATTTCGAATCATATATTTAAAAAAAAAAAAATTTAATATATTATATTATTTAACATTTAAATAATTAAATAATTAAATAATTTATTTTGAAAATAGATGTTAATTAATTAAATAAATTGAATAATAGTTATATAATTATTATTATCAATCAAGTATTTTGATTGAGTTAGATTTTTAATTAACATAGAGATCCTATTATGTATTATAGAAAATTGAGTGACATTAAATTGTATTGAAAGTGATTTGTGTGATCAAATTATCCAAGGCACTGAATATTCCTCTTTTTCTCGCATTATGCATGAATTAAACATGAATTAAACATGTTCATGATGAAAAATAAAATAAAAAATGACGAGGACTCGTGTTGTCTGCTACAATAATATGAACACTGAAAATGATTGATTGTGCTGTTCATATAATTTCTTGTCTACATTTTTCAAAATTCCAAATTTATATATACCCTGTCAATAAAAAAAAGTACTTATTAATAAATACGTAAGCCAAAATAAAAATTGTTATTTATGTACTTTTTTTTTTTTAAGTTTCTATTCCTTTTCAGTGTGAGTAATGGTCATCCATTTGTTTTTCATCTTCAATGCCAATAATTGCACTAAAAAATTTGCCCCATTCACAGTAGACAGACAACACACAATTTAGACCAAATTTTTTAATCAATAAAAAATTTAATTGTACTTTTAAGACATGTATAACATAAAATAATGTTACATACATACTAATAGAAAATGTATCTATAATTTAATATTTTTTTATACACTAATTTTGAATAATTTAGCTAAATTACACTTTTAGTCTTTCATTTTATTTATAAGCTTGAAATTGGTTTGTCATATTTTAAAATATTTATCATTTTTAATTTTAAATTGAATTTAGAACCATTTTTTGATCGATTCTTGTCGTAATAGATTTACTTCATTAAGCTAAACTCATTTTCAAACCAAAAAAATTGACATACACTAAAATTAAAGTGAAAACTATGAACAACCCAAAAAGATTTCCATATTATTAATTTATCAATAGTATTATATACGCTAGTTAATATATTATAATTAAGATAAAACTCATTCAATAACTAATAGATATATTTTAATATTTGTATTTAGTTTTTATAAGTTTCATGCTTTCTTTCTTTAATTTCAAATTTTCAATGTAAAATGAATTAAATCTAAAATGGTGAAATTGAATAATACATTTAGATATATTAAAATAAGGATAATTTCATTAAAAATATTAATTCGATACAATATAAAGAAACAGACGCTTTATATTTATTGTTCAATAGTGTTATAAGTTTAGATTTAATAATAAGAATGTAAGACTCTTGATTAATAACAACTAATATTAGGGTTTTAAAAAATTGCACATCAATCAGTCCATAATAAATTAGGTTTGACAATATATTAGTAAATTTTATCTTTATCTTACAAACCATAATAATAATAATTATATATTATTATCAATTAGGTATATTTTTATGATTCAATTTTCAACATAACATTGCTGTAGATTGAAATATCTTAACCCAGCTCACCATGTTTTAAAGGAGAAACGGTTCACTCTGTATTTTATCTTCTTGTTGGTTTCTTTTTCCATCATTATTGAGCAATTTCAAGTGTTTGAAGATGCTTTCTGTTTCTTGTCTTTATCTCTACGACAATATCTCAATTACATATATCTGGTTCATATAATTAAAAGCTCTCAATTTTTATGTTTGGTCATTCTACAATAAAATATTTAATTAGGATTTTGACGTGCCATCAAACTCAATCACCCATGTGTGATTTAGTGTTTTTCAAGACACACTTACGAGTTGTAAAATAAACTTACTATGTAATAATTTACTATTTTAAAATTATTTTCTTTAAAAAGAATTACTATGATATTGTATAATTATCAGGTGATAATTAAAATATTTATACCTTTATTTAGGACATGTATTATAGGTATCTGTTTTATATTTACGACGGAATTATCTTCGAATTTTTCTTGAAACATATACAGGAATAATTTGTGAATGATATTTGACGTATTGAGTAAAGTGGAAGTTGAAATTTAGTTATATAAGTGCAGCGGTGCACGCTACATGTTGTCTTCTTCTCCATTGGTGACCTGGCAGTAACAATGAAGACAGAAAATTTAGTTTGGAGTTTGAAGGAAGATGAAGATAGATAGATATATAGATATGTAGATAGATACAACCTAACATAACTCATAGGAGACACACAACCAATACACCATTCAAATTCTTAGCTTCTCAATTCCTTATCAGAATGCCAGAGACAGAGAGATATCTTCTTTTCCATCTTAATATAAAACTCAAATAAAAACGACAACCTATGTTTTATTATTTTTATATTTTGAAATTTATCCACATGTATAATCTTACTTAAATTATTCCACAAAAATTAAACATATGACAAAAGTTAGAGAAATAATTATTAATTATTAATTCCAATATGTATGTGAAAAAGAAGGAGGATCATTATGTTTTTTATTATTGAAGTAAGAAATTGATTTTTACCAAAGTGGATTCTCTTAACATTCAAATTATATAATTACAAAAAGTTATTAGTGCTTGAGATTGCACATGTGTTTGCACATGTAGTTGTCATAGGAAGACGACGTACCACAAATGCATTAATAACTTTGATTGAAGCACATGATATTAAGATCACTGTTATTGACTTTTATAAATTTTACAGATAGTTTTGATAATTTTTAATTTGAGGTTAAAATAACACTTTATTTAATTATTTTAATTTTAGTTATTGATACGAGGAACTTATTTTAATTATTTTGTCATGAATTTACAAGATGCCAGGTTTATAACTCTCGGGGATAAAAAATAAAAATTTAGAATATAAATTTTTCTTAAGTATCCAGTAAAGGGTTAATTTAAGAGATTTTTACTTATATGTTATTTAACCTTCTTATTCCTATTTAATATGAGATTTCAATTTATTTTAAACTCCAATAATTTTAGACACAGATTTATGAATATTATTTTTCTTTTTTTTTAAATAACATTGATAAACTCTCATTAAAAAATTATATAAAAATATTTTAAAAACTATATCTTCTAAATTCAAATTAAAACAGTGTTTATTTAGAGGAGAATAACGACATTAATAGTAGACATGAGACGTTTTCATGAGTTGAATAATTGAAGAACATATCCACTTCAACAACAATTTCGGTCGGGGTCGAAGGTGTAACTTGTTTGGTGCATTTGTACCTGCATAAGGAAAGACCCAACAAAATTAAGAATCATAATTATGGCACCATTGTTTGCATACTCGTGTGTGAATGAGATCCAGAAGATATATTATGCAGTGTTTGGTGTAACACAAGTATACTAGAGTACAACGTATTGAGTTATAATAATTTTGTTTGTTACATTTTAAAATACCGCAAAGTAAATCATAAAAAAAATGTACAATATTTAATTTCATTGAAAATGATAAAATCAAAGAAAATTGAATAAAATAAAGCGTTCTGATCTATATCCATTCACAGGTGTCCACGGTTCTAATCATTTCAATTTTATTAGGTCTTTTAAAATATTATTTATGATTTTTTAAAATTTCGATTAGGATCAAGGAATGATCGTTCTAATTTGGGATTCGGATGAGGTTGGCCTGGGAAGGAGTGAGTATAGTTCAATTGTATGCTATAACCAGTTGTGACTTCTGGGTTTGCAAAAAAAGGGAGTAATAGCATGATCCGTTAGATGTTACCCAATAAAGATTCTTCTGATAATTTTGCTGTAGTATTTTATTTACCAATAATAATGGTGATGATGAAAGACATGAAGTTGAAGTATCTAACCTTCAGAAATCTTGTGAAAGACAAATTGATAATAATGGCTAAACATTTGCAGAAACTCCATACTAGATGAAAGACAATATTGAAGTGTTAGCCCATCTCTGTTGTTTACTCCACATTACCTTGAAGTTAAAATTGAACAAAAGACTAAACACTGGTCAAATTACATTGCAGATCTACAATTCCTGCATTTTATTCTTCAGAATATTTTGTAAAAATTATCAAATCGTCTAATTAATATTATATGTTTAGCCAGATACAATACAGTGTCAGTATTCAGTGCCCTTATACATTAGCCTTGGCTGTTTACGTACGTTGAACATGAACATAAGGCGAATACAAAGTGTCATAAATTAAACCCTGGCCTTCTAAAAATGCTGACCTTTTGCTTTATTTAATTTATGTTCTTTTCATTGTTCATAATATGGACCTAAGGTTCTTTGCTAGCAGCATGCATGCAATCGAGTTATGTAGCTAGTTCAGCGTTCATCCTCAATCCAAGGACTGTGCTTCGGTTTCCTAATATTCCTAAGGGCCTTCCAAACAACACTGTTACACATGAACCCTGCCCCACAAGCTATTTGGCAAACTCGATCACCCCTTTTGATCCTTGAGTTCAACTCAAGGTAAGCCAGTTCATACCAAGTGCTGCTGCTTGATGTGTTGCCAAATCGCTCCAATGTCTTCCTTGATGCTTCCATGTACTCCTCTGTGAGCTCCAGGTTCTTCTGAATCTCATCCAGCACTTTCTTGCTCGTTGCCAGAATGCACATGTGCTCGAATGCCAGCTTGTAATCCGGAATGTATGGCTTTGCTTTCTTTTTCTTGAATATCAAGTTGGTGAAGAAGTGAAGCTGCTCTGAAACAGGTAGCACCAGTGGCCCTAGTGTGGTTATGTTGGCCTTTAGTGCATGGCCTCCAACCTCTATGACATCTTTGCTCACAGAAAGCCCCTTCCTCCCTTCACTATCTTCCCTTTGATGTATGCTTTTGTAGCTTCTGTTGTCCATCCCTGTGTGAGTTCGGACCAGCTGCCACATGCATGAGTCATAGCTCAAAGCAATAAGATAGAGAGATCCTAAAATTGATCTCATAGAAAACTAAATTTATGATATCATTAAGAGGTGTAAAGGGACAGAATAAAAGTTATCTAAAGACAAAACTTAGATTAGTTCTTTGAGTTTGTATTCCTTTCAGAATTAAAGTTTCACCATAATAGCTTCACATTTAATACACACTTTTATCATGCTGATTATCAAAATAAAACTTCTATTCTGATTGAAAACAATACCAAAAAGTACTTCAAAGAATTATATCTAAGATTTGTCAAGTGTTTATTTGAATTAAAGTATTCTGTAAGCTTAAATCATTTAAAATCATTAGTTAATATATTATTGTTACTTTCTTACTAACTAGATATCCTACTCAGAAGAGATACCTGTTTGAGTTCATACTTGGCGCGCCATCTATCTAGGCGGAAATTTGAGAGCATGATGGCTGCAGCCCCCATTCTGAAGAAGCAATTGGGAAGCTGCATGTGGATGTCATTTCCACTGTACCATGTAGAGCTCACGGCTTCTGTGCTAACTACAAGTGCATAAGTTCTTGGATAGGCATCGAGAAGGTCTTTAGCAAGATCAATGGCTGTGATTCCAGCAGCACAACCCATCCCACCAAGGTTGAAGCTGTGGATGTCATGCCTAAGCTTGAAATGGTTTACTATCATTGAGGAGAGGGATGGGGTGGTGTTTAGTATTCCACAGTTTACTATCAGGATTTTGATGTCCTTTGGTTTTACTTTTGTGGCAGCAAGAAGGTCATTAATTGCCCCAAACATCACCATGGATACCTCTTGTCTGCCATCATTCAGAGAGTTTCTATAACCAGGGCGAAAAACTCCTTTTGGCAGGTAGGTCTCATCACCTATACCAGATTTCTTAAGAACTCGTTCTTGAAACTCAATGGCGTTATCATTGAAATTCCCAGATTTTTTTGCCAGCTCAATGAACTCTGCCTTAGAGATCTGCATAAGTATCCCATTATTACATACATGCAAAGATTGAATGTATACAAAAATAGGCTTACCCTCTCAAGCATCGAAATTGGAGTTTCAACTTAGTAATTCGTGGAAAAAAAAGAAGATTTACATTAAAGGTCAACATAGATTAACAAGGTAAAACTACAACTTTGATGGGACAATAACAACAAAAAGCACTAATAAATGTATCTAAGTTTTATCTTTGCCAAAAAAACTGTACAATGATGAGATACTAATGATGACATTACAAGTTAAAACTCAACCACACTCATGGTATGTGAAGGGTGAATACTAGTTAAGAAAAGGTGTGAGTTTTTTACCTTGTATTCATCTGAGGGGCGAAAGCATGAGAAATCAAGCAAATAGGTAGAGCCGGGTGTCAAGTCAGAATAAAAATACAGCAGTAGGAACAAAAGTGCTGATATAAATAGAACCTCAATGAGGCCATATTTCTCACTGAGATCATGCCAAGTGAACTTTCCAATACGAGCAATAAAGGCCGCAAGCAGAGGTGGTGCCAGCAATAAGTACAAGCGATGGCTAATGAGGTAGCCATAACCCAATTTCACATATTTTAGATTAACTGAACTAAGAAAATCTGGCAGTCTAGGCCGTACTCTTACAGAGAAAGAAAGGGAGCCAGCATTTGGGCCAGAGTTCTCAACACCTCTCTGCACAATCTCAGTGGAAAACTCCTCGCTTTCTTTTGACATGGGAAAGAATTACGTTACAATAATATGGTTGTGTTGGTTGAAGAAAAAAGTGGTGCAAAAAATGAATTTAGCAGGAGGGGCATGCTCAGATTGAATTGAAGTGCAAAAGTAAATAGAAAAATGTTGGAACAGAGAGAAGCTTGATGGGATATAAATATATAAGCACAATGTCCTCTCTTAGCACCCTTTAATTGGAGAAACACAGGCTACTTGGCATGTTAATGATGCTAAGGATTTTACGGAGAATGCAATCTGAATAGGTGCATTGTGCATGAATGCATTTGATCAGCAGATTTACAGCACCATTGAAATTGTATGCAAGAGGAGCATGTAAATTTCCATCCTCTTTTTTAATAATTAAAATTCCATTAATCAACTTGGGAACAACTGAACCTGTTCTCCTCAGGAAGCAAAAATTTGAGCAACATAAACATACTGCACCATATATAATATTGTTTCAGCTAAAAAATTTGGTTCACATTCAATGACTTGGCTATATGAAGGAGGAGGAAATGAACAATTGAATACTTTTTAAATGAACCTCTTTTATACTCACTGATGTGTGAGACAATTCAAAATACAGCAAAACGAGATTCAGTATTACATTAATAACGTGTCCTTTTTTAAAGATTAGGATTTAAACAAATTAATATTGTTTCTTGTGATAATACTATACGTAATTGACTGGTAAAAAAGGTTCAGTTTACTAGTTGCAATCTACTCCTACCTTTTGAAATGTGAGAGATAACAAACAAAAGCATTGAAGTTTTAACTATAAGACCAATGACCAAAGACAAAGACCCCAAAATGCCATAGATTAAAAATAATGCAGCATCTTTAATGTTGGAGAAGACAAGAAAGTAGATTGCCAATACAAAGTTTTTGTGAAAAACCATGACCAACTTGGTCCAACTTGATTTATAGATTGAAATCATTTTCAACCATGTTCCACAATGAGTATACCCATTCAAAATCACTTCATTCAAATGACTAAAACCAAAGTTTTAACCTAAATAAGAAAGAGACATCAGAATTAAATTTTATAAATTAATCAAAAAAACTGCATTAAAGTCTATAAACATAAAATTCAACTAAAGTATCACTATTAGGTAGAATAATATTCAATAAAATTAAATAAAAAAAGTTAAAATGATAGCTTGAAATTGATTGTCAAGGGGGAAAGGTACTATGAAATAAAGAGCATTTAAGAACACCAACCCACCCCTGTTCCTGGGGGCTACCTGCATTGCCTTTTTCCGCCCTTTGTTTCCTTTTCTTTCTACCATTTGAGCCGGATTCATTCATTTGTCCAAAACCAATTCAATAATTTGCCAATGCACATGGACCGCCACCTCCATCTAATTTACTCATTTTCTATAATTAATAAATAAAATTTGTGAGTAGTGTTACTTGTACAATACATTGCATGTTCAAATACATATTCATGAACATTTGATTAGTAAGAGTACCATGAAATCATTTAATTTCAGCCCCAGATAATCTTTGGCATGTATTTCGAAGAAAGAAAGTATCAAACGATTCCCAAAAGCAAAATAAGTACTGCTTGGATAATGTCCCGCATGAAATGAGAAGTAGAGACGTTGATATTTTCTGGTACAGGACCACTAGGGTGGAAAATTTGGTCATTCAACTCATAAAACTAATAGCATGCTGCACCATTTATCCACTTGATTCGGTGGAAACCAAGCTACGTAGTTTGTGTCATCTCATAATTTAACTCTGGTGGTTTTGCTGTTGAGTTCTCATATACAGTGGGCCAGGCCATGTAAACATTAAATTTGGTCTTAAATTTTTTATGGCGTGTTTCCTTAAAGAAATAGATGAAAGAAGCAAAATGTTTATAGGCAGGCACAATTCTGTCCTACCACTAAACCATAGATGATGGATGTTATAGTTTAAAATTGTGACCACGGTTGTAATTTCATTGTGATTTTTTTACTCTACAAGATTGTCAATGAATATGATTCCTTAAAAAATCTTGAGGTTAAGGCAATTCTAAGATCACGCGACGCCTGCTTGTTGACAAATCACTACATTCTTGTGATATGAGTTATCAGCTTACAAATGAAAATGCCAAGTTTCTTGGTGATGTCAATATAGCTTTTCTTATTAGGTGTAGATTCAGGAACTGCTGCCAAAATTCCCACCTAACTATAATCATATGACGGCAAAAACCAATCTTCTTATTTTGCTTCCTTACGTTACCTAAAAGCTAAAAGGTCTTATTATAGCTTTTGAGAAATTAACCGGCAGATTCCTTCTATAATAGTGTCATGAATTATAAAATCAGGATACAGTTTGGCTTGGCCAAGAGATTCGTGAGAGTATATACTTATACTGATATATAACGTAATTAAGCATATCAGACCAGATCAATATCTATAATGGTACATTCTGTACAATAAAAATTTCAAAACTATAAACTTGGACTCTGTAATTGTATTGTAAAAAAAATCCAACTCCTGCTGAATGAATCCTATGTATACAGCAATGAGCTAATGAACAAATCCTATGTTGTCATTCATGACACTAGTTCACCTTCCCTCAACTACAGATTTGGACCATGTAAGAGACATTGAGGAAGAGAGACGAATATCTTGAAAAGTTGGATGTGAGGCATAGTTAAAATATTGGGAATACTCGGACAATATATCTCTTGACCTCAACTGTTGGAGCAAATAACTATCCATATTCTCAATTTCTGAATCATCTACCTCGTTCTTCCCCTCCAGAACATTCACCACTTGTCTCATTGTGGGCCTGGCCTTTGGTTCAGGGTAGGCACACAGCAAACCCAGGTGCATTACCCTCTCCATTTCTTGCTCACTGAACTCTCCCTTAGCCCTTAGTCTTTCTTCAAGTGCAAAAACAAGTTGCCCTTGTAGCATTAGTTGCCAAACCCACTCGACCAAAGGTGGCTTACCCTCTTCTAAAGGTCTCCTTCCACACAAGACCTCTAAAATCAAGATACCAAACATGTAAACATCTGTCTGAGTGGAAGCTCTTCCAGTCTTGAACACTTCAGGAGCCACGTACCCCACTGTTCCAACCAATTTTGTGCTGCTAGCAACTTGACTGTGGCTGTGCATTCTGGCTAACCCAAAATCCCCAAGCCTTCCTTTCATATCCTTATCAAGTAAAACATTACTGGCCTTGATGTCCCTATGCAAAACCTTAGATTCCCACCCCTCATGCAAGTACAAAACTGCAAAAGCCACATCTTTGATAATCCTTATCCTATCTTCATAACTTAACATCTTGCTCTCATCACAATCAAACACCCTCTTGTCCAAGCTACCGTTTTCCATGTAGTCATAGACTAACAAGAAACTCCCAACATCTTTCTTGCACCAACCTCTCAACCCCACCAAATTTCTTTGCTTCAGTCTCCCAAGGCTTGAAACTTCAGCTAGAAATTCTCGAAGGCCATCATTTTCATGAGAAATGCGCTTCACAGCAATCTCCACCCCTTCTCTTAGAACACCCTTGTAGACTTTCCCATTCCCACCAACCCCAATCACATTCTCCTCAGAAAACCCCTCTGTTGCTGCCTCAATTTCTTCGTACACCATTCTGTGTGGCCAATACTCCAATTCCCAATCTTCCATTTCCTGCCTCTTCCTTTCTCTCCTACGCTTCCTCTGAATCAAAATCAGTGCCAACAAAACCAAGGCACAAATAACTAAGAAAACTCCGACAGTAAACCCTGCAACAAACCCGTTGGACTTAAAAATTGAATCCTTTGGAAGAACAAAAGACGGTAACCCAGTAGTAATAAGTTCATCACTCAACGAAATATTCTCATTGCTGAAACTCCACCCCAAAATTTTGTGACTCTCAACTAATTGACCAGTGGCACTAGTAAACCCAACAAACATTTCATCCACAAAAACCTGAGATAAGTTTAGAGAAACATTCAACAAAGGCCTACTAGGCCTTTTCATACCCACCGGTGCCATGGTAACATTCATCCAAGAATCTTTATAGTCAATCCAAACTTGGTAATTCTCTCCATTGTTAAGCGTCAATTCCTTAAAGGGCTTGTCACCATCACCTGGCCAATACCCAGAATCATTGGAAACGAAAGACTTGAGAGAATTTATGTCAATCCCCACATGGTTGGCGTTGATGTCATCGAACTCTTGGTTCATGAACACATCGAACTCAACACCAAGCACGTGGTTGTTTGAGTTTCCGTTGTTGGTGAAGTTAAACAGACCAAGGTTCTGTGCAGAACTAGTGCCTTGGATTCCCGTGACAGGAGTAAAGATGAAAACCAAGCCATGACCTGGAAGAGTGTCTTTATAAGGTGCCATGGCAAAGATGAAAGAGGTGGAGAAAGGGTACACAAAAGAAGAGTTTGGTTTCTTGGTGGGAATTTTTTTATTGTACAAGGCACGACCAATGGAGAAAGTTTGCTTATGGGTGAGTGTTAGAATTCGAGAATCGATGCTGGCGTTGCCAAAGAGCAACACTTCAGAGGAGTTAAAGCCGTTGAAGACGAAATCAATGGCATATGTGGAGTTGAAAAAGAGAAGAATCAATACAAGTGGTTGAAGAGGGTGTGTGTGTTTCTGCTTGTGTCTGATCATGTTTTTAGTATGAAGAAGCAAAGGCATGTGTCATGAATTGAAACAGAGAAGAAAGAGGAAAGAGTTTAAACACTTAAACTGAAGCAGGTAAAAGAGAGAGAGAGAGAGAGAGAGAGAGAGAGACAGAACAGACTTGATAACGTACGAAAGCAAGATGTCATTGGAAAATTCTTGAGTCAAATATTTGAACTCATTGATTACAGCATATCATAGTAGTTAATTAACATTAATGTTATTTATTTTGACAAATGACGAGAAAGAACATATCTAATCTAAGCTATTATATGAACGATGAATTCTAAATCCGAATTTTTCTACTTCCAAAGATATATATATATATATATATATATATATATATATAATTGTTCATATTTTTCAAAGAAAGGGTGTGACTGAAACAGTGTTAAAACTGAAGAAGTAATCCAAATTTTTTTTTTCTAGACAAAATCAAATGAAACACAACCATATGCCAACGATGACATCTTCATGATAAGAAGTTTTACATTAAAATTAAAATCAATTTATATTCAAATAAATGTTTTATGGTTTTTATAATCAGAAGTATCTGTACAAAAAGAAAAGAAGTTTCTTCAAAAGTTATTTATAGATTAAGTCAGAGATATTCCAGGCACGCTACATGTCATTATTCAACCAAAACAAAATTTTCAAGCACACTCTGATTTTTACATACTTTTTATTTTTCTCTAAAAACAAGGTATCTACACTCAGAGATCACGAGACTAATCATCTACAAAGAATATAATATTGCTTTCAACAGTAACTCAGCCCCATAACTTAAGTACTTGAATATGAAAGTAACAAGGAGGTCAAAGTCTACAAGCAGAAAAATATAAAAACTTTAAGATCGAAAACGAATCTACACATTTTTCTAAAATATTAATCGTGAAAGCTCCAAAACTCCGAATGTGGAAGGAACATGTGAACTTCTTTTATTTAATGAAACAGAATAATCTTCCTATGATAAAAAATAATTTATTCAACTTATTATACGCCTTTTAAAAAATCTAACTTTGTCAACACACATTTTGGGTGGTAAGAACAACAAATATTTTAAAGTTAGAAAATTTTTATTCGTTTGAAAAAGGTTGTAGGCATGACATCTATATTTCGTGAAGTAATTACTAACTACATAAAACATAAGCAGTCGGCTGCGGAAAATAGAAATATGAACTGAAATTCTCAATGAATTTTATATATTTTTCAATCATAAATTATTATATATTTTTTAAATTATGCGAAATATATTATTTAATTAATCAAACGTATTAAAAGTTTAAATCATTATTCATTTAAAATAAAAAATAGTGGAGATAACTGATAAAAAGATTTTATACACGTCAATTATTTGTACGGAATGAGTAGACAATTGATATTTCCTTTGTCCTATTCATACATTCTATGGCGGTGTCACTCATGCAAGTTAAGAATGAGAAAACAAAAAAAAGTTTGATTTTTTTTATTATATATATTAATATTTTCTATATTGGGTAATACTACTACAAAATTAGAAAATAAAAAATTAAGTTTAAAAATAAGATATACATTTTAAAATTAAGTTATATTAATGAATTAATTTTGATAAATACAAATAATAATTTTAAATCTAAAAGATTAAAACAGATATCTATTTTTAAAATTTAAATAATATTAATAATATTAATTTTATTAATAAAGACTTCGCCTTTACATATACGACGAAGATCAAATTTTATAGATTTAAAAAGGTGACCATAATTCAGAATCTATAGAGATAATTAAGGGTGAAATGAATCTTATAATTGATGTTATATTTTGGTATATTAGTAATGATTATTAGAATGGAGTAATTTTTTAAGAAAATGGTATATTAAAGATTAAATCTTTGTTGAAAAAGAAGTTTACATATTTTCAAGTTCTAAACTTTGTTCTCATTCTTTTTCTTAGGAGGTATGTCATATTAGGGTTCATGAAGTCAAACTTACACACACTGTTATTACCAATTTCACAATTGGCATGAAAAAAAATGGAGTTGTCGGATTCAGATTTTTTTTTTCATATTACAAAAATTCAATTCAGGATTTGTGACCCCTCTTTATACTCTACATACATTTTTATTCTATCCTAAAAACTATATTTATTTTTGTATTTCTCTTTCATATATTAAAAAATATATATTTATTATAGTCATACATAAATTTTCAGATTTTTTAAAATTATATTTTTTATAAATAACATCAATTATTAGAATAGTTAAAGAATAAAAAATTAACAGTTAAGTTCTCCACCAGATGGGTTAGTCTAATCCATTATTTTATATTTTTTACAGATAACTTATTATGATTAAATAAAAGTAAATATTAATATTATTTAGTCAAACACATAAAAAAAATCACTCGTGGAAATTGAATAAAAAAAG
Source organism: Macrotyloma uniflorum (assembly GCA_016859785.1). Taxonomy (NCBI): domain Eukaryota; kingdom Viridiplantae; phylum Streptophyta; class Magnoliopsida; order Fabales; family Fabaceae; genus Macrotyloma; species Macrotyloma uniflorum. The sequence continues at coordinate 214,910 of BDMB01000010.1, read as the reverse complement.
TCAAATTCAATCTAAACATATCCTGTTTGACAAGTTTAAAAATATTTTTTTATTAAATTTTAATATATCTTCACATTCCTTCAACTACCCCACTTCTTATTCATCTGTTTTTTCCCCTTTATTTTTCTCCTTTATGTTGATAATATGAAATAATGCATTGACTTTGTTATGTATATATGTTTTTTTAATACCTGTATGTATAATTGATGCATTGAATACCAAGAAGGGTCCAATAGCAATTAAATCAAAATACGAAAATGTTTGTGAATTTTATCCCTTCTTACGATACTATTCACACCCTTTTTCTCATAAAAGAGTTACTCTATTTTTAAATTAAAGTAATTGTATTATAATAAAATTATTTTAATTTAAAATATATGATTATATTATAGAGTGAAGTAATTTTTTTTGAGTTTATGATAAGTGAAAATTAGGATTATGTTATTAAAAGGTTAAATTTATAGTAAAAAAAAAAAGGTGGAAATTCTCTGTTTACCCTTAATATTTTGATACCAACTTTTTATAATTCTCTGTTTACCCTTAATATTTTGATACCAACTTTTTATTAAAAATGAATTATATGAAAATTACAGGAAGATGTCACGTTATAAATATATAAATGCAAAGTTGTTGAAATAGTTTTTAAAAATTCTAAATTCGCTTTCAATCCTTTTCCGTAAAAGGTGATGCAAAAGGCAGAGAGAGAATCATAACATGAAACAAAAATTTAAACATTCTAAAATATCTTATGAACAGTGTTGAGTTGGGCCCAACATGTATCTCCGAAAAAATAGTACTGGTCCAACATTTCACGGCCCATTGTCCTAAGCCCATTTCATTGGAATCAAACGTTTCCTTCATTCCTTTAATTCTAAGTTTTATATTAGTAAAACTAATAATACTTTTATTCCAGATTATGATTGAAGAAAGGTGTGATAAAGCCTACTGATTAAAATAAAGAAATTAGAGTGAGTCAATGTAGCAATTGGGTTATGATTAGACATGAAACGAAACATAGTTGGAATTTGCATAATTTGATTTTTGATTGTGGTGGAAGATAGAGGCTTAGTTGTTTGTTGCTTTGGAAATGGGTTGCGTCTTTTTCTCATTCTCCTTCTTGCTTTCAACATTCTCACGTCTTCAAAGGGAATGACCCAAACAAAAAACATAGGTTTTTAGAAAATATTTTCTTTTTATAAAAGTTTAATAAATAAATAAAAAACAAAATTGGAACATGTAAGAGTTGCTGAGGGAATCTTATTGGTGGTAGCTAGTTCACGTAATTGTGTTGGAAAATTGTGACTGAAGAGAAAAGGAAAAATAAAAATGAGATATTAATATTTTGAAACTTTTGTGTTATTCATATCCAAAAACGTGGTTGTTTAATTGCAAGAATGGCATGACATGCAAGTTGCTTGTATATTACAAAAGTAGGGGAAACTTAGAAAGCTACTTCTTCAACAATTGCATGCCTCTCAAACACAAATCCAAAAAAATTTATAAAATCACATGGGAATCAATGGTTGTGGGGACTATTTCTCTTCCACAAATGAAAAATCCTTTTAAAAAAATTTATGGGAATAGATAAGTTTGACATCATGAGTGTTTCTTAATAATATTATATTAATTTTTAGTTTGCATAAATTTAACTAGTCACTAGCAACACCAATTTTAGCTATTTTTTACAATCATGTTACTTCTTTAGTTTACTCATGAGAAAATGACTCAAAATGTCAGATTTAGTGTTCATGCAAGCAATTGCTTACATCATTCCAGACAAATGATTAATGACTGCGATGTACAAAGACCCTTTCATGAATTTTTTTATCTGCTATGAAGTAAAACCAAAATTAATGAATGACCAATTGATTTTATAGTTTAACTTTTGTACACAATGGATGGTTTAAGTAAAAATGTTATTTTCACGTGAAGTTAGTGGAAGAAATTAGGGTGTGAATTGTGTCAGCAATTTGTTGTATTTTGTGATTTTGTTTAGGGTGTTGATGAGTGATGTTTTGAAGAAAGGAAAAGTCAATTTCCGCATAATAACTTATACCAAATCAGAAAATTACTCTCTATAATTCAACTAATAAATGCCCCAACTTTTGGAAAAAAATTAATAATATTAAATTTTATTAAATTTGGTTATAATCATTATGTATTTATCATCATAATTACCTTTAAATAATTAATGTTCCCAATAATAACAGTAAAAAAAGTAAGTTCAATTTTTAAAACTAAAATCTTCCATCATCACATTTCATAACAGAAAGAAAAGACAATTTATAACATTTGTTATTTATGAACTAAAAAATTTGAGAATATTTTGGCCAAAAAGTAATTAATAAAATAGATCATTAGGAAAGAGTTTTGCAAATGTAATGAAATTTAAAAAATATATCTTATAATTAGACATTAAAATCTCATTAATTACAGCTTAATAATTTGTGACCTGAGTATCGTTGGCTTATTTGACCTAATATTTTTTCTTTCTTTTGAAATAAATATTAATTAAGTAAAACAAAAGTAAACTAGTTTGACCTAAGCCAACATGAAATAATTTATTTTCTTTAATTTATAATTTTTTTAACAAATTTTAAATGTTAAATCACTTTAAACTTTTTTTTTTAATTTAAAAAATCCCAATTTAAAATTTTAAAATAGAATGAATCGAAAAAGATTATATCTGAAAGAAATTTAAGTTTTATAAAACATTATCTGACTTTAGGGTTTTTACCCTCCCTACATTAAAAGTATTAAAATGCAACATTAAAATTAAAAATTGGTGAATTAAATTTATTAAAAGTTGATGATATATTTTTTAAAATGCATATAATATATAGAATATTATTCATTATTAACAATACTAACAGTTATTCCTTAAAGAAAATAATAATAGTAACCAACAATAACTGTCATTAGAAAGTGAATTAGTTATATGTAATAATGTATTATGAATACATTTGGGTTAACCTGCCCTAATCTAAAAAATTATATGGTCTTTAATTAAGTTGAATTGGGATTCACAGAATTTGACCTATAAAAAAAATTGAGATAAAGACATTCATAATCATAATCATAAGCACCCCTACTAAAGACAGTTCATAACAAATTTCCACCTTTGTTACAATGTTATCTCCATAATTTGGTAAATAGTTAAATGGCATCCTGTAAAAATATTCTACTCCGGGATCGTCACTTTTCAGAATCAGCAGCAATATTAAATATATACAAAATTTATGTATAAATACCACTTGAAATTTTTGATCCCAGATTTCTTCCTAGTTTCAGATTTCAGAAAGCGCAGATTTTCTCTGCTAATTACCTTACTGGGTCAATTAGAGAAAAAGAAAAACAAAGAGCTTGATTCATTCCCTGTTTAGAAGAAAAGGGGATTTTCCTTGGGACCCAGTTTTTGTTTCAGTGCCGCACAATCGAATTTCTGTTGGCTTTTCTAAGTGCACTTGTTCGATTTGATTTTCCCCTGCTCCTGCCACTTTGTTTTCCGTTTCTGTTCAATCAGTCACTGGTAGAAAAGGAATTCCACAATTGGTTTTCTTTGCGTTGCTGAGTTGGAAGTGAGAGTGGCATTGCCAAAGTGCAATTCCATTGAAATGAGAGAAGTTCTAATGAGAGGGCAATGAGAGGGGCGTGTGAGGGTTCAGAGAGAATAAGATGAGTAGTGGGTCATTGGGTATTCGTTCTGGGAGTTATGGCTCTTTGGAGAAGCAGCTGCAGCTGCTACAGCACAACGGTGTGTCGCCAATTCAATCAGCACGAAAGCCTCCCAAGACGCTCAAGGAGAAAGACAGGTTCTTCCATTGGATCTTCAAGTTTGCAGGCAGAAAGAAGGTGGGAATGCTCTTTCTCTTTACCATCTCCGCTGCTGTTTTCATCTGGGTTTTGTACCTTGGAAAAGGTTCCCCACTTTCTCTTCTTCCTTTCATATCTAACCTTTTAGTTTTAGAAATTAATAATAATGTGATTGTGTTACTCTGTTAAATTGCATGGGATACATCAAACATGGGTTTGATTTTGATTGATTGATTGATTAAAGACTTGCAGGAATGCATTATGCATGGCATGTGTCTTGCTAAGGTGGAGGTAGGAAACCTGTTTTGTGATTCACATGATTCAGTTGTTATGATTTGGCTTGCTTTCAGGTGAAGATTCACAGGAGGGAAACGGTGTGCATAATAAGATTACTGTCAATGAAAGTATGTCTATAGGTGATTCTCCATCTGTGATCTCTACTTCAAATATCTTGGGCTTCTCTACAATTTCAGTAGCACCTCCTCCTCCCCCAAGCTATTTTCTGGGTTACACTCTTCCTCCTGGTCATCCTTGTAATAGTTTCACCCTTCCTCCTCCACCAGCAGACAAAAAGCGAACCGGGCCACGACGTAAGTTCTTGTTTTACTATATTGTTTCTGCAAATGTCTTATATTAGTTAAAAGGTGATTTTGTAGAGTAATTTGGATTACTATCCCTCATCCCTCAGTTCCTTTGAGCTGGGGTAGTTCATGAGGATATGGAAGGCGTATGGATATTTTAGTGACATTCTCCTTAATATTTTTGCTTATTTGTATTTCAGCTTGCCCGGTATGTTACCTTCCTGTGGAGGAAGCCATTGCACTTATGCCAAAGTTTCCGTCTCCTTCTCCAGTACTTAAGAACTTAGCATATATCTATGAGGAAACTCCTAGCAGGGATGGTGAATTTGGTGGTTCGGACTTTGGTGGATATCCTACTTTGAGGCAGAGAAATGAATCTTTTGATATACGAGAGTCAATGAGTGTACACTGTGGGTATGTTTTGTGTTTTGTTGGATGTTTTCTGTTTATCTATGAGTACTGAAGAAGGTTGTTTGTGGTTATAATTTGTTCGTTTCAGTAATAAAGGGTATTTCTTCTATCCTTTTACTCACATCTGTCCATTCTGCATCTACAATGTTGCATGTGTACATCATTCAGATTTGTTAGAGGAACTAAACCTGGCCGCAACACAGGATTTGACATGGATGAAGATGACCTCCTCGAAATGGAACAGTGTCATGGCATAGTTGTTGCATCAGCCATATTTGGTATGTACTATGTGGCTTTGGCTTCTATTTAGATGTTTAATTTGGCATGTTTCTGATGATTTAAATCTGTTATTCAGGAAATTTTGATGAGATAAATGAGCCAACAAATGTAAGCGACTATTCAAAGGAGACTGTATGCTTCCTTATGTTTGTAGATGAAGAAACAGAAAAATATTTGAGGAGTTCTGGCAGGCTGGGAATCAGCAAGAAGATTGGTTTGTGGAGAATTATTGTTGCTCATAATCTTCCTTATACAGATGCGAGACGCACTGGGAAGGTGAGAATTATATGTCAGCAAGCACCATGAAATTAGCATATTGGTTTTTAGTCATATTTTTGCTGACGCTTTAGAAAGTTGAGTTTTTCTTTAGGATGTGGTTATTTCTATGGAAAACTAATATTGGTGGTCGGGGTTTCATCTTTGTAGAATCTATGTTAAAGGAAATATAATATGCCACACTGACTTGTCTGATACACAGAAATGGAAGCCCGAAAGGGGAAAGAAAATAGAAACTTGGAGATGAATAGACGTAATATTGCCTATTTATTCTCTTGTTCCAGCATTGTGACAATTCTTATCATTCAAATATAATTTTAGCCTTTTGGTTTGAATTGAAAATAGCAAATTTATTTCGGTCAGAAAATTTCTTGTTCATATAGTAGTACTTTTATGTTCTTGTAACATAAACTACTTTCTCTGCAGATTCCAAAACTTCTGTTGCACAGAATGGTTCCAAATGCCCGCTATTCTATATGGCTTGACGGAAAGCTTGAACTTGTTGTTGATCCATATCAAATCCTTGAAAGGTATATTTTAGTATACCTATTTAATACTGTGTACTGATTCATTTTACATGTGACAGTTGTGTTGCGATCTCATTTCAGTCCTACATCTGTATGTTGTCTGATATGACATTCATCTTTCTAATTCTTCTGAAGATATATAAAGTATTCTGCATGTACAGAATCAACTCATGATTTTATATCCACCTTAATGATACAGCTTACAACTACAGATGCACTAGGAGATATGAGGCTTGATATATTCCAGTAGTATGTTTCATGGTTTTACCAATAATTGTTATTCCTGGGTTTTCCATTTAGTGTCTTAATTTCACAATATTGTCCTGTGCGTGGTTTCTCCTTAAATATCTTTCTGTTTCTCTTTCATAACAGAGCATCGAAAATTCTGGAAGTCCAACTATTGTATTTCCTTCCCACACAAGATAACATCTTAATCTTTCTGGACTAGAAAATGCTTCTATATTTGTCTTTAGTTGAGATGTAGTGAATGTTGGTATGCGTTTTAATGATTAAAACTTATAACTGGTCGGACAACAGAGTTTGCTGCCATTAATATGGTCGCTAACTCTCAAGATGTGGAATTGCCCATTTCAGTGGACTAAATACTAATATAGATAGTCTTTAAAGAGCATATAAATGGAAAGTTAGGGTAACTTAAATCTGAAATTTTATAGACCCTTTTCTGGTTCCGGTTCCAATTTATCTTCCATAAATGAACAATATTGAGCTCCTAAACCATGTTTGAGTCATTTACTGTCTACTTAACTTCCAGGTTTTAAAATACCATTTAGACTGCTCTATATAGAAATTCCCATCTGGCCTAACAAAGCTTTGCTCACACAAAGAGTACAAGCCCAGGACAACTGGCTAGGTAAATCAATACATACTGTACAAAAGATTGGATCAGAGATAGCTTGCCCTTATTATGAAATAGGATAATAAATTGTTTCTATGCTACATAGGCATTTGTTCAAATTGCTATTTCACCAGTGTCAGTACTCATCAGGAGCTAGGACAAATAGAGTTTTCAGTTATCCCCTTTAAGAACGTACCACTAGGACATTATAGGATTATATCTTTAATGTGTCTTCTTTGAAGTACTAGAATCTTGCCAAATGCCTACTTCAGCATGTAATACTATTATTTGGAAACAAAGTTAATTATTAGCAGCTTCTTCTGTTGCTTTTTTTTTTTTTTTTTTCTTTTCTCTTGCACGTTCAATGCCCTATATGTTGGTTTTGCCTCTTCCTCCGGCTCTATGCAAACTATTTCTCCATCTTGGTTGGGTGGTTATCCAAGCTCCCTGTGATCAAGACCATATATAATGTATCTTGCATGAAATCTAGGTTGAGTTTATTGGATTTTCATATATGATTTTTGGGATATGTCCCTAAATATGATTTTTTGAATGAGAGTTCAGACTGACTGGAAGAGAGTGGCCTGAGTTTGAGTGAGAAAGTGGAATAATAACAGAAAATAAAACAATCTAGAAAACTAAATAATTAGTATGCAAATTTCCAAATCAGTCCCTGAGGCAAATGGGCTTGGTGATAATCATCTTAGGCCTGTTAACCATGCCCCCTATTTGGTTTGATCACTCTCAAGGTTCTGTGATACTCACTATTATTTGTTTACATTTTGCTAGTTTACTTGGATTGTCTGATAGAATACATGTTTCATCACCTTAATTACTCTCTTCCTTGTTTAGGTTTTTGTGGAGGAAGAATGCTACTTTTGCAATATCTAAACATTATAGACGCTTCGATGTATTTGTTGAGGCCGAGGCAAATAAAGCCGCTGGAAAGTATGATAATGCCTCTATTGACTTTCAGATCAACTTTTACAAGAATGAGGGACTGACCCCATATACAGAGGCCAAACTTCCTCTTATAAGTGGTAAGCTAAACTTAGTTTCCCTGTTGGATGACATGCACCTGGTTCTGGTTCATTTCCCAACTTTCATGGCTCAATTGCAGATGTTCCTGAAGGATGTGTAATAGTGAGAGAGCATGTTCCTATTAGCAACCTTTTTACTTGTCTTTGGTTCAATGAAGTTGACCGGTTCACTTCTAGAGACCAGATTAGTTTCTCAACAGTCAGGGATAAACTTCTGTCCAGGGTGGATTTTCACTTTCTCATGTTTTTGGATTGTGAAAGACGCAACTTCGTAGTTCAGGTAAATATTTTATTTCGTTTATGTATAAAACAATTCAAGACCAGAGGCCTCTTGTTTCTGGCTTCCTACAATACAATATGATTGATCTATGACATATGTATGTTTAACTTTTGTGCTCTATCAGTGAACAAACTTTTATAATAAATACAATTTTTAAAGTAATTATTGTTATACATGATTAGAGAAACTCTCTTAACACTATCAAATTATAAACTTTTATAATTTGTTGGTTACAGAAATATCATAGGGATATATTGGAACATCTGGCTGCTCCGGTGGCAGTTGCTTTCAGTCCTCCACCTCCTCCACTGCTTGTGCATGGAACATCACCGGAAAAGCTTGCTAGGAGGGGCCTTGGAAGGCGTGGAAGAGACCGGAGAACAGGTTCTAGACGCCACCGCAAAGTTGTGGCTGGAGGTAGGAACATAAACATGGAAGGAAGTGTGATTATATGATTGATGATTTGGGTTTTGGCATTCCACCTACTGAAATCATTCCCTAGCATAGCAACCCCGGAGGGAAGATGAGTGTTGTATCACTCTAATTCTTTTTATTTTCTGCAATTCGTTGATGGTTATAATTTTTTTGTTGTATATAGAGTCCTCAATAATTATCATATCAGGCTTGTCACTTTCGACCAAATTACTCATTTGTGGTAACCCACTCCAATGTTCCACTACACTATAGGATAAGTGTAGTACTCCCTCTCAATTGTACTCCATGAAGGCCCTTTTCCTACTCTTTCATAACTATTCTTTCTCAACTCTCCTTTCTTTCCCTCTCTTCAAACTCAGATCACTCTTGATGAGTTTAGTGTCTTATATTTGGCATTTTTTCTAAAAAAAATCATATTTCCAAAAAAAATTGTAATATTGTAAAGATTACAAATTTCTTTTAAGCACATTAATCTTATATTATAAATTAGAATGCATAACTTGAACGAAAAAACACAATCTTTTCTCATTTTCTTTTTCTGCATTGAATATACAACCTTCTGCATTATCCTCCATAATTGACATTTTTTTTTTCTCAATTATTTTGAACTATCCCTTTTACCTTTACTTCGTAATTATTGGCTTATTTTTTATTTAGTTAAAAATAAATAAATAAGAGAAGGATTAACGCAAGACTGTCCCTCCAACCATAGAAAACAAAAGAAAATATATAATTCATCTATCAGTCGGTAGATCTTTGCATGTCTGTTTTGACTATTACCCACTAATCTAAGTAAAATCCATGAATGTATATATATGTTTTAAAAAAATATTTTTTTTCATAAGCAAATAATAAATAGAAGTTAGAATAAAATAAATTTAAATACAATTTACCTCTTCAACACGAGTAAAAAAAACAAGTGAAACAAAATTAAAAAAATTTCGATTGATATTTTTCTCTTCAACAAACCTCAATCACTCCTTCTGAACTAAAAGAGAAAATATATAATATTAATGTTTCTTTTATAATAATAAATCTCATAATAATAATGATAAATTTATTCTTGAAAATATATAATAAATATGTGAAAAAATATTAAAAATAATTCTTTATTTAAAATAATTTTTTTAAATTTATTATTATTATTGTTATTATAATAAAAAAAATTTAATATTATTATTAATAAAATTTTTAATTATTTTAAATTTATTATTATAATAAAAAATAAAAATAAAAATAAATATTATTTTTAATATAGTTTTAATTATTTTTAATTAATTATTATTATAATGAAAAATAAAATATAAAAAAATATTATTTTATTATTATTAATAATTTTTTAAATTATTTATAATATTATTATTATACTAAAATAAAATTAAATAATTACTAATATTTTTATTTAATATTTATTATTATAATAATATAAGAAAATATATTATTAATTTTAATATGCGATTATATGATTTATATAATCAATTATCACATTATTCTTTGTCTTTTCTTTGTATCTCAGTAGAGAAAGATAAAAGTATCAATTTGTTAGGAAAAGATAAAAGCATCAATTTGATTTGAAATCAGTGATTTTTAATCGTGTTTTCCTCGCAAATCTTTCCTCATTCACATAACCAGAACCAAACACACCCTAACGAAGAAACCCTAAATTAAGTTTTATATATTGTTTGTTGCAAAGGTTATCCTGACTTGACAGTGGAGTAACAGAGGGTCCCAGCGGATCCTTATCTTAGCAAGTCTCTCACTTACGTCACTGATAGAATCTTTTACCCTAAATAATTTATAGCAGCGTTCTTTTGGATGAATTGAGAGAGAAAGAGAAAGAGAGAGTGAAGAAGCATGAGGTTAGGTTGATTGAGAGCCGAGAGTTAGGGTTTGAGAGATGAAGAAGTGAGAGTGAGAGCAATTGTGAGAATGCGAATGGCGTCCTCGTCGTCGGCATTTATGGTGATCTGCATCCTGCATTCGGTAATAGCGATGACGTGCGGGGCGCTGATGATGTTCTACATGAAGGAGGTGTACACATTCGGCCACGGCGTTCAGGCCGCTACCAAGCTCTTGGGATCGACGCCGCACGACCAGCTCCTCATCAAGACCTCCGATTCCTTCTCCGGCCTTCTTCTCGTCGCCATTGGCTTCCTCCTCTTCATGGTCTCCTTCGTCAGGGACCGCGATTTTCAGGTCTTCTTCGCCAAGGGCTGTACGCTTCTCCACTTCTTCATGGCCATGTGGAGGATCTACTTCGAACGCAAGGTCGAGGATCTCGCCTGGGATTGGCTCCGCCAGACTGTCGGTGACCTTCTTTTGGCCCTCTCATGGGTCTTCTTCCTTGTTTACTCTTGGAGGGAGAAGTATGATTAGTTTCCCTTTTCCTTTCCTTTTTTTTTTTTTTTTAATTTAAATATTTTCACCTTTGGATTTACCTTGTAAAGATCGGATCTCACTTCTTTTTTTCTTTTATCAAATCTGTGTTTAGAGATACCTCCTCAATTGCCTTTCTTGCTTCCTTCCTGTTTCGGCATTAATCGTTCCTGAAGTAAGTTTTTAACTGCAGGTAGGAATAATTAATTAATGATAATCAAATCAAATTTGTTCTGATTGTTGTAGACATTAGATAATTTTCTCTATAATTTTGTGGTGAATGTAATTGAGGAGTGCCTCTAGTTTGAGAGAAGTGGCATGTTTTGACGGGCAGGTAAGCACTTTGGTGTATGAGTTAAATGGGTGCATTTTGTTCTGAGAATTGTAATTTCATTCAACATTTTTTAGAGTTTATAATCTCAATAGATTTAGCTATGCTGCCTTGTAAAGAGGAAGTGATGGATAGAGCTGGATGAAGTTATGTGGCACTTTGCATGATGCCTTAAATTGGATTCATTCTCAAGGAGGAATGAATGGGTTATGATTTTAACTTAGTTATTATGTCTCTCCATTCTTTTATTTCCATTTCAGTAATCCGTACATCTTCCTAATTTAATTTCCAAATCAAATCCTAATAGCATTGAGCAGGATGAGAATTATTTAATTGATTTGTGTCTCTATAATTGTCAACATGTTCCTCTCTAGTTATACTTTTTAAGCTCATAGTCTTAATTGCTGGATTGTCTAACTTGCATATTTACTCATGAGATGGGATGATCCTGTGATTTTCATTCTTTGTTTTCCTGTTCACTCTGAATATCATATTCTGGCGGGATTTTATTGATATGTCTAGGTAGGCTTGTAAAATCACTGGAAACCGTGATCTTTTCATGAGTTGGACTGTGACACTGATTGGTTAAGCTGGGTAACCTTTGAGTCTGACACACAACCTAAGTGAGCTGTTGTTGAACTAATACTTATTTTTTAAACCCTGGATAGTGTATGACGGTATAGTGGCTATGTTGAATTTTTTTGTAGTTTATATAATGTATATATGCATATAAATTCTCAAACATGATAAAAAAATATTCAAAATTAATACAATGTAATAATTAAGTACAATAAGCCACAGATGTCTTAACTCTTAAATAAAACATATAATTAAATACCAACAAAAGCCTAATACAGGCTTCCTAGATAGGAATCATCAATCATCATCTTCTAAATCCTAGTCTTTATCATTTTCACTATTATTACATCTATAGATTTCAATTTTGGAATTTAGAATCCAAAAATAGCTCTCCAACAAATCCTTAATGTATCTGTTTAGATGATTTTTTTGGAATCAACACATAGTGCTGCAATGGCCGGTATTCAGCACACTGTTTGGTCTGCTACGGCCGTTACTCTAAACTGCTATGCTACAGCAGCCACTGTAGTGTGCAGAGGCTGCTCTGCAGTGCTATAGGGGGCTATAGCACGTTGTTTAAAAACCCTGTCTAATATGAGTGTTATTGTCATCTCTCACATCCCAACTCTCAACCTGAATCCTTTCAATTTGTTGTCTTTCAATCTGTCATTCTCTGTTCTTTGTCTCTCAAAGCGTGAAATCCAAACCTTTCTTGCAAGGAGTGGTTCTTTCATTCTTTGTTGTAGAATTCAAGTTCACTGTATCTATCTTTCATACTTCCCGTTTTGCTGTTCCTGATTTGCTCTCCACTTCGGCATCTCTGTTTTTTTTTTCTCTCCATTATGACTTTTATATTCCTCTGTTTTGCTGCTGTGAATATTTGAAGATATCTCAAGTGGGTTTATCTAACATTGGTTTCATATAGGGGTTTCATTAGGCTAGAAATGCTGGAGTATAACCGTGATCTTTCATCTGATGATGGTTAGATTGTTGATAAGGATGGAAGTTCATTTAAAATTAAATATTTTAATATATGCAACTTGGATTTGGGCATTCCATATGAAGGAAATTTGATTCATGTTGTAGAGGATGCTAGTGGTTTTGTTGGTTTGCTCCTCTAGATGATGTAGGGTTCCTAATTTTGATATGGACTTGACGAAGTTGTAGAAGATGCCACAGAGATGAGACGAAAATAATATGATCATGATTATAGTGATCATGGTTTGAAAGATTTGCTTGCTATATATATAGAGTTGGGCTGCTTGCTTTTTGTGTTTTAGTTTTGTGCTGTCAGAAACTTTTTATTTTGTATATGAAGTTTTAATTCGCAACTCTAGCTTAATTTGTGATTTTGTGACATCAGAGCTGTAGGTGTCACCTTATGCATTTTTCAAATTAAGGTGAGTTAAATGTTGGTGCTTGGTATTTCACATACTTCAACATTGTCAATGCTCTTACATGTGGACAGTGCATTCGTTTCTCACTGCTCCCCTCATTTATCTATTATTCTCGTGGCATTTCCTTCTATATTTAGTTAGGATTAGGCAATGATTTCTGATGTGATGTGATGCATAAGAGCCATTTTGACAATATAGATGAAATATTTTTACTACTATAATAGTTATTGTTTTATGGGATGTTTAAAATTATTTTATCTAGTGTCAAGAATTCCAGCTATGTGCATCACAAGAAGCGCAGAAATTTTTATTGATCTTTCTCCTGCATTGCCAGTTAATGAATAACTCAGGAAGTGATTATTGACTAGTTCACATATACGAAGAACTTTGTATAATATGAATGGTGGTGTTTTATTCATCGCAATGTTGCTTCCGGGCGGTTTCAATTTTAGAAATCTGCTTGCTTCTAATGCTTGTAATTGGGGGTGGTCCTCTCCTAATTCTCATATACTGCATAATGGGAGAGTTCTCAATTTTAAGTAGGGTCTGTGTCTAGGGCTAGGGTTTTTATTCATACAGCTGATTTAACCTCGGGTGAAAATTCAAGTTTATTGTACCAATTGGAGGGCACAGTGATTTCAGTAGATTGGGTCTTGGGTGAAAGGTATTTGTACCTTCTAAACTCCAATCAATAAGCTGATTTGGCTCCCTAGTTGCTAGTTTTTATAATCTTTTTTTCAATAATGATTTAATACAAATTTTATTGATGAGCCTATTTAGTTTTGAAGAGTTGTAAGTGAATACGGCTATTATGTGTCGTTCCATAATTGAAAATGTCAATTGTCATTTTAGGTAGGTAATGATTAGGAAATGATCTTGATTGTAAATCTCTTTGTCGAAAGGGACTACTGTACTTCGGTATGTTCTCATAAGGGCTTACCTTCCTCAAGATTTATGTTCTTGCTCAGTGCCTGATAATAATACGTATATTATCGGGCACCCCGGCCTTTATGAGTAACACCAGGACCAAATCTGGCTATGAGCAACTTATAGAACGAGAAATTTCAGTAATGTACAGTCTAATGGGTCTGGCTTATTGATGGAAATTTAGGACAGACTTGTTGAATGAGATGGGTCTGGCTTATTGGGTCACACTTTCACTTTAATGGTTTTATAATTAATTCAAACACATAATATTGTATACGAAAGAGCACCAGAATGATGTTGCTTGAATTCATTCTTTAATGGTGGAATTTAGTTGTCGAGGCCCTTCCAATGAACTACTGTCTCAACAAACACTTCAAAAGTTTATGAAGGCTTCCCTTTCTAACCAAAAGAACACTCAATCGTCTATTAAGAATTTAGAGATTCAAACTGGCAAATTAGACAAACAATTTAGAGGACATTTCATTTCACTGATTTAGCAGAAGATAAACCAAAAAATGAATTGGCAGATTCATCAACATCATTCTATTGAATGTTATTGTTCTTCATATAAAATCTTTATCACTTTCATGGCCCCCACACTTTCGCTCAACGACTAAGTGATGAGTTCTCTGTAATTCTCATTGCTGGAGCTATACATATTTTGCTCCAGCGCGTAAAGGATGCACTCTCTTTAACATATTTTTACTGAAGCACCACCTGTTTACAACACTGAAACCAAGAAATTGGTATCGTTCGTATAAGCTTGTCGGTTCAGCATGAGGAATCACGCTCCGGCGACATAGAAAGTAAAAAAAAGGTCCTATTGGGCTTATAGGACCATTTTCGCTAGAGCTATCTTAACACTTCCTCCAGCAACGGTTACACTTGTTTTTCTCCTCTTTTTTAATCACATTCAAGTTGTTTCTAAAATCTTTTTAAGGACATAAATTTATTTTATTGTTTGAATAGTGTATTTTATAATTTATATAAAATTTTAAAATATTGAATTTAAATTATTTTAATTTTTTAATATTTTGTTTGGACAAGATGAATTTTAATTTTCTTATTAAAATAGATTATTTAAATATTATCAAATAAAAAAATTATTTCAAAAATATCAATTAGTGATGTATTTAATTAAGGTTATTTTCGATTAACATTCTGCTTTTTCAAGAAGAGAAATATATTTAACAGGAGTATTAAATTTTAGTTTCTATGTGCAATTTGAAATTTTCGTATTTTGAGTAATCAAATTATTGGTATAAATATATATATATATATATATATATATATATATTTAAAATTTTTCTATCCAAATAACATTTTTGACATAAAATATTTATAAAAAGAAAATACTTTTTAAAAATTCTTTATTCAAATATAGAATTGAAGAAAAGTGTGACTTAAAGATTGAGAATACACCGAGTTTATTGATTAACTTGAAAAGGGGTGAAAATTATTATCTGAACGAAGGTTTATTGGCGAGTTTATTGTAAAAAAGTTTCATGCTAATGCAAATCCTATTGGAGATTCTAAGATTGGGAAGACTTGGTATGTGAGGTGTTCCAATCTATTAACATAAAAGATGATAACTTTATAAATGTTAGAGTATTGGTTGTGTTTTTAACCGATGTAAAATATATATTGTATCGATTTTTAATATAACAAATATAAAGATATTAATTCATCAATTATAAAGATAACCAATATAAAATTTCTTTGATTAAAATATTAATTCATCCCTTTCTTCTTAATTCAATATCTTTATTTTATTATTTTTTTAAGATAAAAGCACATACAATATTGATAATATAATGAATATAGTATTCGATTTTCTATTTATAAATAATCGATGTAAAATATCTCATATTTTTATATTGATAAACATCTACATTAGTTTTGAGACCTATTTTGTTTTAACTATATTAGCTAAACTTGACATAGGGATTGTGACATCTCAACAACTGCTAGGTTATCCTGAAACATCATAACAAGTTTTTCCACCATACATTGTCCTATTGTCTCTTTTGCAAAAGCCATTCAGAAAGGTTTGAAGTATGTTTCTCCTCTATGCATGCATGTATGTACTTCTTTACTATTACACAAGAGCTAGGGTTAGGGATAGTATAAGTGCACCTGCTTCAGTATTGATGATCTGCAACTGTCCAAAAACGAAATTTAAATTGTAAATAATTGAAGTAATTGAATCTAAAAATTATTTAACTTTTAATACCACTTCTAATTAAAAACCTCATGAAAATAAGTTTTATATTCTTTCTGGTTATATAATGTTGATTTTAACTTAATGTGTAAACCTTGATCATAACAGATGGTATACATATGCAGTGTACAGTACATTACAACAAAACAATATATCACAACGCAAGAACAAAGAAATACAAGGCTAAAAGTACTTCTGATATACTCTTTTTCAAATGAATGTATGAAATTATATTTATCTCAAAACAAAGCCCGTTCAAACTTTGGCACGTTTTTATATTTTGGTAAGATGCTGTAGAATATAAGCAGTAATTTAACTCGTTTAAATCAAGCACTGGTGTAGTAGATGTTATAATTAAAAGGACTAGACACCTCGATGTGCGTGTTTTTGTTGGTTCTAACCAGAAAGGTTTGTGGTGGTGGATATTTCATGGTTTTGGTTTCTGATATTATCTGCATACACGGTGCTGTATTGTTACACGGACCTCATGTGGTTCATATTCGTTTAATGTTTTCCTCGTTCCTCTTCTTTGGTTTTGTTCAATCGCTTTCATTTGACACTTCACACGCTTTATTGTCGATCTTTTTCATGGACATTTCTTCTTAAACATGTGATGATTCAGTACATGAATGCATATGCACCCTGGACGCAACCAGAGCATTTTCTTTAACAAACATGTTCTCAGAAAATAGAAACTCAATTGCTTCATGTACAACTCTAAAGTATTTGATTAAACTTGAGAGCATGTGAAAGATTAAGGTGGAAGGTTGAAAGCCCCTGTGAGAGAATGATGGTTAAAGATGAAAGTTTGAAAGCAGAATGAAAATGTAAATGGTAAAACTTGGTATAAATTTAAAGAAGAATATGAATAGGCTCACAGTAATGGCTCGAAGATAATTTGTAGGTAGGACCACCCAGACTACACCACAAAAAACCTATTTTTGTGTGTGAATAAGTTAAAATCACCATTTTATTTTATATAAGTTTTTTTTTTCAAATTAAAATATGATATATAATTAAAAAGTATTATTATATATGTGTAATGGATTTATATTTAAATATCTGAAGTGTTTATTCTTTTTAATAAGATAAGAAATATTAATAAAAACTTAAATTATAAAGAAAATGAAACTAAAATTTAGCATATTAAAAAGAGAAAGATGTATGTAAACTTAGATATGAAATAATATTTTTTTTCAATAATCAACAATAGTATAGAGTTAAAAGATTTTATTCCAGGAACCAAAATCTTAAAAAAATAAATATAAAAGATTATCACAGGTTTTTTTTAGTTACTTGAATTTAATATAACTAAATGGAAATAAGTTTGAAAAATATAAAATCATTTATGCTAACTTTAAATATTTATTTTCCAAATAAGAATAATGAGAAGAATGAACTCTTATAAACTATTTGTCTATCTATGTGCTTGTTTTGAATTCAATTATAATACATTTATAATTTGAATAAAAATTATGTAATCCATCCATTTATCATCATGTCTTTTCGTATGCAAAATGCAACAGTTCTCGATCTTAAATAGGGTTTGTGACTAAAGCTTGGGTTTTCTTGCACACCGCTGATTCTACCTTCGGTGGAAATTAATTCCCAGTTTTATTTTACCGATTGAAAAGCCACACTGATTTTGAGTAAGATTAGCTATTGTCTAAGTAGCATTTATTTCTTCTAAACTCGATCCATTGTATAGGAAAACCTTATGAGCAACTCGTGGAGAGCAATTGGACACTGCATTTATCATACGTTTTGAGGTGATTCAAAATGTGTAAATGCTCATTCAATGGAAAAATATATCCTTTCTGCTATAAAGCTAATTGAATCTTTGTTTATTAAGTATCTCCTCTATATACATACTTTTGCAACTTCACATTATGCTTATACAAATACTACATAACTCCATGATCATTGTAAACCTGAAGGGTGCTACCTGGTAGCTCAAAAAATTTGATACATTAGGGATTCTAAGCTTAATTTTATGTATTGTTTGGTGTTGAAATTTTGGCATGTTTAAATGACGTCTATATACTTACGCTATGTGGAATCCCTCTGCAAGTAACTCCAGGATCAGAGGAGGCCATGAGCAACTCATATGGTGGAATTCCAGCACCACATCTATTTCTACATTTTGGGTCTTTATTTCTCTTGTCAATCTCCTTTTCTATTCCCTTTAGATCTATTGAAAACTTGTAGAAAGCTTGTATGATTTCAGGGTCACCAGCCCATTCTGACAAGTCTTTCCTCTGTCCTATGTATTCTTCATCTGGTGAATGCTGAGAAAGTATGTTAACCACTGCCAGAAACTTCGTGGTTTCAAACAAATTTGGTAAGCAAGACAAGAAGTACCCTTCTGGGTCCGCCATGAATTCTTTGTACTCCGGACTCCCTTCTTTGGGTAACAACTTCTTCATGTGTGGGGAGCGCATTGGAACATACCCACCGATGGGGTATTGCCCAAAATTCACTGCTGAGTGCAGAACCGAAACAACCCATATGAATGTGGTGAGTATTGAAGTAAGATCACTAGGAGTGGAGAGTGTGGGCCACCAACTTGCATTTGCATGATCAACATGGCCTACATTGATGACCTCACTATACCATGCTTGGAGTTCGTTGTCTGACCGAACCATGTTCCCATCACGATAATAGTAGTTAACATAAGTCCTCACCAAGTTCTCCAAAGCAAACCATATAAGAAGCCCATCATTTGCATAAGGGTAGTCTTCAATCACTAGCCTTAGCCCATGGGGTTGTGTTGGATCTGGTTCTGCTAGTCCCCTACATTATGATTACAAGATAATAAGATCACATGCTTATAACTCTTTATCTTCTATATATGTTTAACATGTGAGCCTAAGTAGACCAACCTTCTAATTAGGTCAGCAGGAAGGGCTTCCATGTCAAAACGCCACCAATCTTTGTACGCAGCTGAGATTATCTCAGTGCTGTATTTGCCAGGAGAAAAGTCAGATTCAATGATGCCTCCTTCGTTGATGAGAGCCTCACGAGCCAATGCGTTTATTTGCAATGTGTGTTTCAAATGAGGCTTTAGAAGCTTGAAAATTGGGTGCATAGCACTCAGTTGGCGATGAGCTGCTATGATGAAAGGCTCCATGCATGCGTGGGTCCTCAACCTATTTCAGAAACACCATTTCATATTCCATGTTAGGTAAATATAATTAATTAGGAATACATGCACTGTAAAAGTTTGTTGAGTTACATACCAATGATGGACAAGTTGGTGAACACCTGCGTCGTTGGAGCAAACATGTGCTTTGGCCGTTTGCCACAACCAATGAGAGGTGGCATCCAATGGAGGAACAAGGACCTGTGGTGATGATTCCCCCTCTGAAAGACTCAACTCGATAGCAATAGGCTTCAAAGTACCTAGTGGCGTCAAATACAAGATGGTACGAGTTGCATAAGCTTTTCTGTCTTCCTGAGCATTCATGCCATTCAGAAATGGGAGATAGGCATCATGATAATCCAATATGAATAGCTTCTTTTCTGCCATTGCCTGAACAAATAGATAATGTAAAACTTCAAACTCCTAATACACACAAAAGGAAAGGACTCTTTATAGTTGTGGCTGGTGAAGTTGATAACTGACAATTATATTGCTCAAATAAATAACAAGTAAAATTCATTGACTTAATTACCTGTTGTACTGACATTCCATCCAAATGGCTTATTATGTGTTCTTCTTTTAGGGCAGATTTTTGTGCACCATATACAGAAGGATCCAGATCACTGACGGGTGGAAAAGCCTGTCAAATTTTTAGAGTAAAATACATATCAATGCATGTACCAAAATAAAATATAGAAATCATTTTTTGAGATTTTCTCCAGTTTTTATTATTACCTGAAGCCTTTTTATGCTTAGAGGGTTGATGCCTGCCAATGCTTGGCGCCCAAGTTCTTCATCTTTTATGCTACAACCACTCCCTGAAATTTAAAATAGCACTTTTCTTATTAGAATGTTGTTCTTTTATTCAATAGTTATTTGTCAATTTAAATTTTTTATTGATACGTGTTTGGAATGAAGAAAATTATGTTGATATTGCTAGCTTAGTTACGTACCACCCTTGATAATATGTGGAGTATTAAATTTAAGATACTCTTCCACATCATTTTGGATCTTGCCCATATTCATAGGTAGAGACCATTTTGTTGTTGTCCCCATCTCAGGTTTCATTTTATCTTCGTGCTTTCTCGTGTATATCTGTTGAACATCTGAAAGTTGCTTGAAATCTCCACTCTTGGTAATATAAGTTCTTATGAAGGGAATCAAATTCCGGGTTGTCCCTTTTAACTTTGCCACATCAAGAGCTTCCTTTCTCATATTTTCAAACACTTCATCTCTTGGCACATAATTTTCCACGGATGAATTTACACGGGACTCACATTTCTTGTCTGTCATGATTTAAAGAGGACACAAATATATTAATGATTACATATATTATCAACGAAATATAAATATACAATTAAAAAGTATGTAGTTTTGTTGTATGTTTATTCTAAATATTTTTGTTAAATGTATATTTTCGTTTTTAAAGCATTTGATAAGCAATAATGTGAAAGTACTGTAAGTTTGTTGATGTAGACAGAATTCAAATTTTTTGTCTTCAACTTTTTGCAATGTTGTTATTGATGTGACAAAGTAACATAGACATGGACCAATGGAGAGAATCAGACACGTGGGTCAGTAATTCATGAAATGAAACTAACCTGTTGTGGCTGGAGGACGACCAGTTCTGCACCTTCTGGGACTAGGGTATTCTGTGGTCCCTAATATTGGTCTTACATGTTCACTTCCTTTGTCTGGATTTCCCAAATCATTGTAGACATCATAATCATACACTCTTTCACATTGCTTTCTTACACCTTTTCCATTTCCTCTAAGCCGTCTTAGTTCCTCTTTCCTTAGCTCTTTCAGACCCGCTGGTGTCTGACATGGTAAGTATGCCTGCTTAATTACATCATGCACAATGTAAGATCACTATTTTTCTATGTGTTTCAAAAGAAATATATTGTATATATTTCGAAAGTATTATAAGTATCTAAATTTACCTTGTTGCTGAAGAAAATTCTCTCCTCTGGATGAATCTTCTCAGGTTGAACCCAAGAATTGCAGGCAATATCTACAACACCTTCAATGGAAAAGCCTTCCACAAATATCTCTTTGTCGTATTTGTTTGTGACAGTAATAGCTCCCGGGAACCCAAATTCTGAATCTATCTCAAATTCTACCTTGAATGTGGTCCTCTCCTGTCCCACCTTAAAGTGTTTAAACAACTCCAATTCAACTGGGTTGCTCAGTTTTGACTCCATTGTTCCTTCAATTTCGTACGGCACTCAAATAAGTCAAATACTAAAAAATATTTGAAAACTTAACAAGGATGAACATAAATTAACAAATACAAGTGTCAAGGGCATTATTGAAGATAGGGCTTACTGGGGTCAGTTTCGGTGCTAACTAGCTGCAAGACAATTCCTCTTTCACGAACGGCATTGTTGAAAGTATCAAAGTGTTGATGCATCATGGCCATCATCATCTCCTTATGATCAGTGATCTCACTGTTCTTGATAGTTAATGTTCCGGCTATGGTCAAACTCACATTGAACAGATTGAAAGTAAGGTCTTTCTTGGAAGACTCATCTAATTTAGTGAAGGGTGGTGGTTGTGAAAGTGGGGCAGGTAGTTGCAACATGGTCTTCAGCTCAGAGAAAGTGGGGAGCATGGAAACTGTTTTCTGCCTCTTAATGCAGAAATGGTTAGGTTGTGAAGACAATCCTGGAACATTATAACAAAGTGCTTCCACCATAGTTTTTCCCATAATTTCTTTTACCATAGCCATTCTGAAAGTTCTGAAGTATGTTTTCTACTGTACGTATGTGTAACTCCTTTACGGTTACACACTTCACATTACACAAGAATAGTAGAATTGTTTGTGATTGAGTTTAGATGATAAGGAAGAATTAAGAATGATATATATATTTATAGCTAGAGAAAACCACAAAATGCCAACTGAATGCCGTAAACGAGTGGGAGAATTTCTATGTACAAAATTGTTTACCACATTTGAACAATGTGAATTGCATGAGAGAAAGAAAACAAGTTCCTGCTAATGACATAATTAAATTGTAAATAAGCCAAAAACAAAAGGTGAGAGACAGAAGCTTTATAATGTATCCATTTTTACTTGTCAGTTCAGTGTTTTCTCCCATAAAGTAAGACAAATATACATAAACACATTTAAAATTATTAATTGCGTTTTCTCTTACGAAAAGAATATTCAAACTTTGGTTCTTTTTTTATGTTGAAAAAAAAAAAGAGAGAAGAAAAAAAGAAGTAATTTAAGTGGTGTTGTTAGAATTAAAAATAGAAGGATAGGAGTAGAATTGTCCGTGTAATTGTTATCCACTTACACGGTACTGTGCTTCACCAACTTCATGTGGTTCATATTTCTTCTAATTGTTCGTGTTGCTTTCATTTTACACGTTTTACGTTAATAAGAAGAATACGCAGACAAAATTATATATATATATATATATATATATATATATTTTACTTTTAAATGCATATTTTAATTATATCATTCCTACTGTAAAAAGAGTAATCATTTTTACTAGACTAGCATATAATATATTTTTACTATTAATTTTCAGTGAACAATTACTGGAAAAAAAAACATTACAGGTGCATCAAATTGTTCTACTAAAAAAATCAAGTAAAGTTAATGCTGATTCAGGGCATGCATGTCCCTGGATGCTTGGACTGGAGCATTTACTGGGTTCATAACAAACTATATTTATGTTGAGTGTCTACTACCTACTCATGAAATGCATTAATGTAAGATTGACATAATAATCAATACAATGAATAGTAGGAAAATTTGTTTTATTTTTATTTATTGTATAGAAAATTTGTTGGATGAACCATAATCACACTCTTATAAACATAATTAATGTCTGGTCATTAAAAAATCTTGCTGTGACACTCTTCTGCTGTATCCCTAATTCGTAAAAAATAAATGAAAAAGACTGATGCACTATAATAAAAATGGGTTAAGAATTTTAATGTTTGATAAATTAAAAAATTATTATTTTAACAAATTAAATTACTCTATTTTAACCACTAATTAAAAATTATTTTATAATTATTTGTAATTTAAATTATAATACTATTATATTTATTTTTTTAAACAATATAAAAGATTATAATATTTTTTATTTTGATTTTAATAAATTAATCTTAATATTGAAAAAATGAGTTATGATGTGACCTGGCATAGAAAAAAAGCCAACGCCCCTCATTTAACATCCAACTAACTCATTGTCATGTGTACTGTAAATGAAGGAGATATTTATTTTTTTTATATTAATTTTTTTTACAATTTTATATATTTACTAATTCTAAAATCCCCACAACCACAATAATTGTTTGTACGAATTTGTTTTTATCCTTTCAATGATTCCAAACATTATTTACAGTAATGATTATAAAAATAAATAAATTCTGGTAATGGTTATTTACAATTAAATTTAACTCTATTTTATAATATGAATAAAATGAGATACTTGTTTTTTTTTTTTTTTTACTATTTTGTCTTTTTTACTAATTAATCTCTAATTTATTTTTATTTGCAAGAAGTATCTTACTTATACCATTAATAGGTTTTGACATATTAGATGATACAGGTATCGATAGAAATTAATGTAACATGTAAATTCTTTAACAAAAACAATATGAAAATATATATTATTATTAATTATATCAAAAGTTAGGTGGTGCTTCAGTGGAAAACTCTATCAATATTAGCTGGAACTGCACAGAAGACTGAAATATTTGGTGAATCAATGACTTATAATGTTTAATATGATAGTTTTTGATAAATTAAATGAGAAAATTAGTTAAAAAATTGAAGAATGATACATTAATATCCGTTATTTTAAAATATTTATATAATATTCATAATTTAATATTTATATAATATTCATAATTCTTTGAGTAAATTTTTAGTATAAATTTTTTTGTAAAAAGAAATTTATTAAGGGTATGTGAACCATAAATATAATATATTTAACTTAGATATAGTAAGAGTATTTTAAAAATTTATATATATTTTTGTAAAGAATTTTTTATTATGTATGATCTTGATTGTGATATATGTGCATGATGTTTAACATCTTTAACATGTTTTTTAAAAGCCTTCACTTCACTGAAGGATATGTTATTGAGTCTATTAATGGATTGGGATTCTTTAACAAACAGAAGATTTTTTTTTAGTCTATGTCTACTCTAATTATGACTTTTCTCTAAATAAATAATTCAATTCAAGTGAGTAGGTCCAAATTTAGTATGATTTTTGGATATCAAGACAGAAAGAAAGTCTAAGTCTAAAGAAAAACCCATTATCATACATCTGCAATAAATATTTTTTATATAATAAATTATATTATATTTAAATTTTTAAAAATTATTTTTTAACACAAAAAATATAATTTTTTTATTATAATAAATAGTTTACATTATATAATATTATTTTTAGTTATTCATAATTTTTTTGAAAATATTAAAAAAAACAAGTTAGAATTAAAGATATTAGAAACACGATATATTAAAAATAAAAATTCTTTTAAAAAATATTCTCATTAAAGTATATAATGGTAATGCTCTTTTTCAAATAACTTATTTTAAAATACAAATTTATCCACAAAAATTGTAAAGATTAATATATAAAAAAAAAAATACAGATTTCACGTTCAGTTTGGAATGAATTATGAAATAATAATAATAAAAAAAAGACAAATCAACAAATCAAGGTGACAAAAGAGGAAACATTTGATTCATATCCTCTTTAATTAATTAAATGAGTTAGTTATTTTTTTAATTAATTTTGTGATCTGGTATATGAATATAAGGATTTAACGCAAAATGTACTCAAATAATAAATTAATAATATATGGTTTTATTTTAATTTTATGGATCTTGCAATTAACTAACATATTAATGTCTGTAATCCTCAATATACAAAAAAAGATACACGTGTCTCTCATTTCTTAGAAATAATCAACACCTTTTAAATTGTTTAAGTCTTTTTGATGGGTCTATCCCTTTCGGTCAAACACAGACTTATCTCCTTTGACAAATTGTGACCTTCTTGTCTCTAAGCATATCTTTTAAGTTACTTTCTTATTAAAAATTCAATTTTTTTATTTATTTTAAGTCCTAAATTTAAATATTTTTTATGATTTAATCTTGAAAGTAAGTGAATAACGTTTAGATAACATGATTTTTTGAATTTTAGATTTAAGTAAGCAATGAATCACACTTTATTATTATTATTTTTTTAAATATTACTTTCGGATGCTAAGATGGCAACATCTACACTCTTTAACAACTAAATTAGGCCATCGAATTTTGTTCCTCAAGTAGTGAATTTACGACATGGAGTGATCTTGAAAAGAGATTTTGTATCATGAATAAATGGCTTCGTGATTTTTATTTTTCTTTCACATCCACTTTCTTTCAACACAAGTTGTCCTGGGTTGTTTATAAATTTATGAGTATGGAAACATTTTTTCCAAACTAAAGATCATTACAAAATTCGACATTAGATTGAGACGATTGATCTTTACATTTCCATAATTTCCTTTGGACAACCTAGGATTTGCCCTATCCACTCTCTCTCTAACACCATCTTGCAATTTTTTTTAATGCCCCCACCACCTTGGTCTTCCTATCATGAAACATATATGCATGCATGCTAAGGTTGGAGAGGACACCATCATACTCTTTTTATATGTAGACCAATCCTAAGAAATCATAGCATTATACTTTTTAATACAATTTTTTAACATTTTTTTTTTTTATAGTTAAAATTTGTTAGAAATTCTACAATCATATATTAGAAAAAGAAAACTCATTAAATACAAAGAAAAACGTATATTTTTTTTATAATTGTTAATAAACTTCAATTAATAGTGAAGAACTTATTGATAAAATATACATTTCAAAGTTGGAATCTTATATATTCTAAATATCACAACTAAGAGTTTATTTTCTTCAAATAACTCGGCAAGAATGCAAGAAGTGGAGATAGTGTGGCTATATATACTTATATGAATTTTTAAGAAATTCTTATATGAAAATAAGGCAAGTTGTTTATTTATCAAGTTTTCTCTTGTGTGTGGATGATTGGAAAGGTCAAGGACAAAGAGATATATGAATGAAGAATATCTCCTTTAAAGAAAGTGGCTTTATGAGGAAATCTTCTCTAACTATATACAACGACTTTGGCATACCCTAAAGCACTTCTGCACCTCCCACTTGGCTTAAATTATGATTATGATTTTGTTTTCAATAGCTACATCCACTACTCTTCATCTTATTACCATATACATATAATATATAAAATAAGTAACACTTTAGTGTGTATAGTTTTGGGTTTAGTATATACATAAATGTTTCCAAGTTATCTCATTAACTATGCTTCTCTTTATAATACGTGACTAATATTTTCTGAGGCTATGACATAATGTTGGATCTATAAGTTAAAGAATAAGTTTTTATTTTATATCTGTTTATTAATCAATGTATGGTATAAATGAAAAACTATAAAACTTATTGTTATATACTTTTTAGTTTACCAGAAAAATTTAATTGTAGTACTCATAGGAATTGAAAAATATATTGTAAAAATAGAATTTGAGTGTATCTTTTTGCGACTTTCTGAAATTCACGTTTATTTCTAATTACCTAATGAATTAAGCTTTGGTGAAATCAATAACATAATTACGAATCAAATAAGTTTGTTTGATTGTTTTTTTTTTCAAACACATATTAAACAAAAAACTTTCTAGGATCTTGTTTGTGTGAATCAAATTAAGAAGAATCTGAGTTACAAGTGTAGGGAAAGTTAAAAACATAGTTAAGATAGAAGACTCAAGTAAAAATATCATGATCAACCAAATCTTTAACGAAAATTAGTGACAAAAAGTACGGTAGAAAAAACTAAAAAGGAGATTTATTTTATTATTATGATTAGTGTTCTAAAGTTATTCCCTCAACTTTGTATAAAAGTCCACGTTGTCTACGACCTACTTCATGCGTTTAAGCACTAGCAAACTAGTGGTTCTATAATTCATTGGAATGATTATTTTATTAATAGTGGAGGACCAATTATAAACCTACCTTTCGATATCCTTTCCTTCTGAATTGCAAGTCAGAGTGTGGATGCACTAACTCGCAGGTTTAAGGGGGAAAAAATATATTAATAAAGACTGATAAACAGCTAGAGAACAAACCTTCCTCTTGAACAAAGCTTTTCATTTCTCCTTCTTTAATGAAATGCAGAGCTTGTCACCAAATCAAATTGCTTCAAACAACTAAATGAAAGCTAAAAAATGTTTTATGCTCTCTGACAGCTTAATTAACAGATGAATAAATGGATTCTGAGAAGCTTCAAAGTAATAGTACTTTAATAGGGTGGGGGTGGGGGAATAGAATTCTGACATGTAAGTAATTTCCTCCTAGGATAAACTAACAAACTAATTGAGTTATCTATATTCTGTTGTCATGATTACTATGTAGGAAAGCATCTCTCTTTCCCTTTGAATCGAAGTTGTTTATATATATCTTCTTTAGTGCTAAAGTATACTCTTAATTAGAAATTTACAATATCCCCTTTTAGTTATAGACAGACAATAAACAGCCAAACTGGCCACTTTTGCAGCAGTAGATCTTGACAGTGTCTTTAGTTCTCAACCATTTATTTACCATGCTAGATATGAAACATGTTTTGTGGGCCATGACTGACTTTTTTGGTGTTGGTGAAGTTCTCACAATCTTGGAAGTATGATCTCTAATTGTGTTATTTAGCAGAAGGAGCAGAAAGTTAGCATGGAAGGATGACATCAAATGGGATTTACTTAGAGAAACTGATGATATTTTAGAGAGACTTCAATTTGGGGTGACTGGTGTTGAACAGATTCAGGATGAGCACGAAAGCATTATTTTGATGCGCTTTTTAGGTGATGTTTTCCCCCACAAGCATTAATGTTCTTGTGATTTAAAAATCTTTAAAAAGCACTAATGCGAAAAATCCCACCAGTGATATGCAATATAGTGGTTCTATATTGAGAACTAGCTAGAATAGTTCCCTATCCACCTTCATCGGTTAATATCTCTCCATTGTCATATGATAACCGCACAAACACAACAAACAAAACTGACACGTACATACCCATTTCAGAAATAAATTATTGTAATGGTGCACAGGTGGCTCAATCCTGTTGTAAAGTCTACACCAATGTGGAACTTTCACTGGATTCCGTATGAAATTTGGCATCATATTCTGCAAACTATATTGCATGCCACGAAAAAAAAAAATGTTGCCCAAGGAGGAATAGTCTCTGAATATTCGAACATGTAGTGTAAAATCTCTATTAATAATAAGCACTATCAATTGGTGCAGATTGGCCTAGCTAGTAGTTTAAATACAAGGAATCCACTATACAAACAATTTAATGCCAGAAACACAGTTTAGAGAAACTGAAGACTTAAGAGCAATTATATACTGTAGATCCGTACAAGCATTTACACAAAGTGTATACCAGAATAAAGTTGCTGTTAAAGATGTGTCATGCCCCATCTTAATTAAAGAGTTTTAGTAAATGTAATTCCATGTAGACAAACTAAAAGTTAGAAAGTTCTTTCATATTCTTAAAACCTCTGATGACAAAAGCATTGGTGTTTTTCCTAATGAAGTTCAGGCGAAGGAATGAAACTTGTGACCTGTGGTTTAATTAAGCAACAATAGCATTCTCCCCTTGTCTCTTGAGGATGATACTTCATTCATAGCATTGACAAAAACAAGCATTTTCTATGGTGCACTTGTTGGAAAAAAAAGGTGCAGGACTAGATTGAGTCAAGAAGTTAAAATTTAGGTTTCAAAATTGACAGTTTTCTAGGCCCCTCTTTGAGAACTTGGGTCAATTTGGCAAATTGTGCTAAGGATGATCCTCTAATGACAGAAAGCCATTCATTAAGCTAAAAAAACATATATGGACAACCTTGATGAATCTCATTATAATTACAAAACACTGCATAACAATTAAAAAATGCAATGATTAAAGATAGTGATTTTCTCAGCATTTATCTGATTTTTCACATATGTGTAAGAAAACATCAATATAACTAAATTAAGATTGATATAAGATATAAATAAGCTGGATAAGTCTAATGTATTTCTCACTTTAATTTTTACCTTCTATTCATATTTTGTAAACATTGACTTGAATGTTAGAGTCTTTGCAGATAGAATACATGGAAATTTCTTTCAAATATTCCATCTCTGAAGACATGTAGGTGAAGTTGTGATAACAAAGTGGTTTACTAGGAACATCTTACTAAGTCCAAAACATTTGCGCCAGTAGTATACTTTTAGAAACTTGCGTAATGAAAAAGAACTGTACTGCATGCCTCCATACTTGACCCCAAGCAATGATCAAGGGTTAGTCAAAGGAATTTAGAATCAAATATAGGGCACATGCATGCACATCAAAGTGGAAAAAGATGTCAATCTGAAATGAGTGAAATTCACCGAAGGGAAGAAAAGGAAAAGAATAATGTTTAAAATTCCATATGGTCATAGGAAGTGGAAAAAAGTGATAAGTAATTGAACATTTTCTGTTAGAAGTCTATCTATTTTAGCTTTGCATTTAGATAGTTTCTTAATTTGTGCGGTTAGGCCAAGTCACATTCTTTCATCACTTTAATAATTGGAGAAGGAAATCCTTATCTTTTGGTTCAGTTCAGGCATCAATAGAGCCAAATTGATTGGGCACTCTATTCTAGGAAAAGAAAAAGGTAAAAAGACTTCTGTTTCTGCCAACGTTCCTAAATATCTCACTCAATCTTGATGAACCAAAATATCGCTGATTTGGCCGTGGAAAAGTTATATATTTTCTAGGATATCCAAGAGAAGAAACTAGGATATCCAAGAGAAGAAACTAGAGATAACCTTCCTTAATGGCTACAAATTACTCCTATTATTGACTGCATCACTATAACAAATAAAGAGGTTGATAAGTGCCATTGTTATAAACAACGTTACTTACGTGATTGATCTTAAATGCATTATTCTAAACTAACTACCTTTTGATGCTGAAACACGTTACTGAACTAAGTAATGAGTTTTCATGTTAAGGAAAAGAGAATAAATATTTCCAATTCATATTATTTTATAATATTATGAAGTTAAAATTCATAATAATAATAATAATGGTAATATTATAGTCACAATATAATGATCATTATTATATATTAATGATATAATAATAACATTAAAAATGTTTGAAATTTTTTTAATAATAATTATCAATATTATAATAATTATTTGATGTGATAATAATGATGTGGTGTTATTATTACGATAATGATAATGAGGAAAATAATTTATATAAGATGATGTTAGAATATTAATTAGAATGAAAATGATTATTATTATAATAATAATAATGAATGGTGATAATTAAAATTATGATGATATTAATTATAATATAATTAAATTGTAATAGAAAATGTAAATCTTATCTTACTATTTTCTTAATCCACTTCCATCCAAGATAAAATATACATTTAACGGATATAAAAAGTAAATAATGTTATAAATAAATTTTATCCTATTATTTCATCAAACAATTTATTAAAATATTATAACATTATCAAATAGTTTAAAAAACAAAATTAGTAGAATATATATATATATATATATATATATATAACTTGAATACTTATATTTATTTGATTGAAAATATCACTAGATTTATTGATTAACTTATTCATATTTGAAAGGTTAAAAAATCTTATTTATATTTTAATATTATCTCTTCGAAACGAATTAAACCTGTATGCTCTTTAGCATGAGATTCTACATCTTCGTGTCTACCGTTTCTCCACTATTTTTTTTTAAAATGAATCATATTCAATGAATATGATTATGATAATGCAGAATATAAAGTTATACTTATGCTCTCTCTTTTTTTTATTTTATTTGAAAGAGACAATAGAATTAAAATTTGTATTATGGATCGTTTGTTTAAATTTTTTTCATATAAAAATCATTTTTAATTTTTTCCAAATATATTTTTGAATTTTCAATATTTTTATTCAATATTTTGAAAAAATAAAGTGAAACAAAAAAAAATGATATTTTTAATAATTTCTGAAAATAATAATTAGTTTTTTTAAGGAAAATAATAAATATTATAACTACTTTTATAATATAAATACTTTTGAAACTAGCTTCTGTAGAATCTTTAAAAAAATAAAATGCTTTTTATACATTTTTAAACTCAACTAAAACTTAAATACACGGACCTATAAAATGTTAATTATATAAATACCTAAGATAGTGAACATTATCTCAAAAGTTGATCCATTTTCCCTTTCTTCCGATTGCTACGTAAATAAATATATCATTAGTTAATTCTAACAAAATGAGACAATGATATAAAAAAAACAAGAAAAAATATAATTTATCCAAAGATAAATGTTTTCTTTGAATAAATTTTTTTACATACTTATGTTCACAAATGAGATAATTTAAAATCTTTTCATCTTAATTTTAAATATAAATATTAACTTGTGTATAAAGTAATTTTAGTTTATAAAAAGATAATTTAATTTAATTTTATAAATATTTATCAAAGATTTTATCCAAAAAAAATAAAAATAAAAAATTTGTTTACCTCTTAAAATTTTTTTTTTTATTTTCATTAGAAATGTGATAAAAAATTTTCCTTAAATTTCTGTTTCTAAATTTTTCATAGTAAATAATGTAAACATAAAACAAAAAGTAGAATATTTTGATATATTATTATTAATAATAAATATGTAATGAAAAGAAAAGTTCTAAGGAGGCAAACTTTTATTTTATTTTAAAAATGTTAGAAAAAATGAAGTATTTATTAATGTTACTTACGATTACTAGATGTTGAAATATTGGATAAATTCAAACTTAAGATCTGATTTAAGAGATATACACTTAATTTCATTCTAAAAACTATTTGCCAGTAATACAAAGAATTTATTGTTCATATCGTATATTATGGTTAATATGGAGGGCAAATATGTCATTGCAAGTAGTTTTGCCCTAGAAAGCAAACCAAGCAATGGTTATTATGGTATTCCCTACCCTTTTGTTCCTTCTGTCTCTTCTCGTCTTTTTCCCAATAATGAAGTTCTTTTGCTAAACTGGGAAAGGATTTGGTGCCACTCTGTCGCAACGAAGCATGCTTTAATTAAAATGTCGGAACTATACTTGCATTTTTTTTTTTCAAGATTTCACAATGTTAAAGATAAATGAGCCGAATATAGATTCTTTTTCAATTATAATGTTAATATAATTTGAAAAAAACTTAACACATTCAATTTATTTAGTCCATCAAAATGTTAATATTTTATTCCAGTAAGTTTTTTGTTTTTAATTATTCCGATTAAACATGGCAAACTGTAGCTTATTTTGTACGACAACAGTATCTATGTCTGACACTGTTTATTTTGGTATATTCTTTTGCTACGGTTCAGTTAATTAAGAAGAAGCACCCGCTATTGGTTAAAACAAAAAGGCAACAAGTACCACCCAAATCTAAACTAGTTCCCACATCCTCTGGAGCCATAGCATTTCACAAGAGAAAAAGTATGTGCATGTGTCCCTGAAAA
Organism: Macrotyloma uniflorum; assembly: GCA_016859785.1. Taxonomy (NCBI): domain Eukaryota; kingdom Viridiplantae; phylum Streptophyta; class Magnoliopsida; order Fabales; family Fabaceae; genus Macrotyloma; species Macrotyloma uniflorum. Next base: position 181,837 of record BDMB01000010.1, on the reverse strand, counting down.
ATGGTTCCAAGATTTGGTGGTGGAGTGGATGATGGAGGGACTGGGCGTGGAACTAGGCCTATCTGAACATCACCCACCTTTTCAAATGGAAATCAAGATTTGGGAGTGAACCCGTTTCAGCTTGTTATGTTCAAGATTGTGTTTCTTCATTTTGGAGTTTAGAGTCATAGTGTTTCTTGGTCTTGGATCTTCTATAAGTGTGATATCTCATATGGGTCCAACCTTTCTCTGTGGAGCAAATGGTATGGTACATCCCCTTGCCTCTTCAAACTCTCCTTTTTTTCTTGTTACTCTTGTGTTGGAGGGTTAATATAGATCAGATGTTTCTGTGTCTGCTGTAAACTCATTCTAATGCTAGAATTTTAGTATTTGATTGTGTTGGATTCATACAGTTGTTTTTCATGGAACATGATTTAGTTAGAATTAGAAATCTTTTTAAATTTGAAGTAATGTTTTATACGATTTTTCCGACTAATAAAAGCAATAAAGTTGTGCTTTATTTGATCTCCAAAAATTACCAATAGTATGTTGAATTTTAAAATTTTTCATTTTTTCGGGGGCGTTTAATGGCCACCTTACCGTTTGAATTCTATGTTAAGCAGATTTTATGCTTAAGCAGAAAAACTGACTTGCTAGCACCTTATTAGTCATCATTTTTTAGAAAATTATGTTGTATGATGAACCAATCTTCAGAAAACTATTCGTCATCATTTTTATAATAATTTCTAGGCTTATTTAATCAAAATATAAGTTTAGATTACATTTCTTTCATATGCAATTAAGGATATTGATTCTTCAAAAGCAGTTCATTAATTTAATACAAATCTCACAGTTTAGCATGACATACTTCAAAATGTTGTGTTCTTAACTATTATAATTGCTATCTAATTATGATTGTTTCCATTCTCATTTTATATTGAAAATGATTGGAGAAAGTATTCACTAGTCTACTTGTTGCAGGTTCAAAATAAATTATCTGGTAATAGAAGCTCTTTTGACTTCTAGCAATGGCAAGTGTCTTTCAAATTCGACGTAGTTCTTTCAGACGGGTCATCTGATGGCATCACCTTGTTGTAATCAAGGAGCAGAAAGTATGTGCTGATGTAACAAAAAAGTATGTATTAATTGATTCTTCTATTGAAAACATTCCTGTTAGACCAGACCAGTTGCGTCTAGCTTCACTGTTGGGCAAATCTCCTTTGGCAGCGTAGCTTCCAAGTTCCAAACTTGATGAGGCAAATTTATTAACTATCTGGAATTTATTTATGTTTGAAGACTCAACTGTATTGGGCAACTCTCCTTTGGCAAGTTACTTAATTTCCTTTGGTTGGATTCGTAGCAGTAAACATATTTTTCACTAGGAACTCCTCACTTTCACCTGGAAATATCTACTTTGGCATCTTTTAATTATCTTGGTGAGCTTCCTCCGACTACCTTGTTTTTTCTTCCAGAAAATCACAAAAAAAGATCTGATAGTAGTGTAGTTTCTTGTTACTAGTTGTGGAAAGCCTTTTCAATAGGTTCTTTCGGTGGAAATTCCAGTTCAAACTGGGCAAATCTCCTTTGGCATTTTGGAGTCTTTGATAGACTCTTGTTACCCTATCAGGCAAATCTCCTTTGGCATTTTGGAGTCTTGGATCGACTCCTGTTATCCTATCAGGCAAATCTCCTTTGCCACCAGCTTTCCAGTTTCAGTGGTCAAGAAAATATTTTAAAGAAATTGGCTTATTATCTGTGATTAACATCAGTATCAATCAGACACGTTTTTGCATTGTACACATATATCCTTTGAAGTCAATATTGAGATATCTGTTGTGGATCACAATAGTCCCTGGATTTCAATGTTTCTGTTTGCTTCACAAGGTAAGGATCCTCTTAACTCCCTATTTATTGTTAATGTTCCTTCATAGATTCTGGTCGATTGACTAACAACTCTATTCTTTCCTTGTTGTGTTTTGAAGTTATTTTCTCGTAATTATGTTATTGATGTTACCATGAACACACAATGACAGGCATCTAGTTGATGGATGCTCACGTTACTGATTTGGATTGGGAGAGTTCTAGTGACAGCAGCAGCAGTGAGGATCAAGAGGATATTGATTTTCAATATGGCGGACAAGCTCGGAGCATATTATCAAGTTTAGAGGAAAGCATTGGGAAGATAGATGATTTTCTCTCATTTGAGAGGGCATTTGTCCATGGGGATGTGGTCTGTGCCTCCTCAGACCCATCAGGACAGATGGGGAGGATCACTGGTGTTGAAGTTTTAGTGGATTTGGAAAGTGTTCAAGGAAAGAAATTAAAAAATGTGAACTCCAAGAAACTTATGAAGATTCGCTCCATTTCAGAAGGTGATTATGTAATTAAGGGGCCATGGATTGGTCAGGTTCGAAGGGTAGTAGACAGAGTGATTATATTGTTTGACGATGGAACAAAATGTGAGGTCATTACCTTGGAAAAAGATAAGCTTTTACCACTGACTCATAATTTTCTTGAAGATTCACAGTATCCGTACTATCCAGGGCAGAGAGTCAAGGTTAAGACCTCTACAGCTTCTAAACCAGCAAGATGGCTGTGTGGCACCTGGAAAGACAATCATGGAGAAGGAACTGTTTGTGCTGTGGAAGCTGGTTTGGTGTATGTTAATTGGCTTGCCTCTGTTCTTTTGGGTTCCAATTTGAAAGTGAATGCTCCTCTATACTGGCAAGATTCAAAAAACCTGACCTTGTTGTCCTGTTTTTCACATACAAACTGGCAACTAGGTGACTGGTGCATTCTCCCAGCTGTGGACCAAGAGGAACAGATGATTCAAGATGCATCTACACGTGACCCTCATAACGAGCATAGTATGGCTAGAGGATATAAGAGGACAAATCACAATGAGGAATTATTTATAATTGAGAAGATAAAGACCAAAGTTGATATTGTTTGGCAAAATGGTGAACATACTCTGGGATTAGATTCACTCAACTTAATCCCAGTGAATGTCATAAACAGTCATGAATTTTGGCCCCAGCAGTTTGTGCTGGAAAAAGGTGCTTCTGATGATCCTCTCAAACCTAGCAATCAAAGATGGGGTGTTGTTCTTTCCATGGATGCAAAAGAGCATACTGTAAAGGTACAATGGAGAACTGCTCTCACATCTGAGACAGATAATTTGACTGGAGAAGGAATGATGGAAACTGTGAGTGCCTACGAACTACTCGAGCATCCAGATTATTCTTGTTGTTTTGGTGATATTGTGTTCAAGGCGGCTCAAAAGCAGCTTGGTGACCAAGCTGACAAAGATAATGTGAAGTCGGTGACTGATATGAATGTAGAGGCTCCTCTGATAAACCGGGACCAAATCAGTTATCAGAATAACTCTGTAGATAACAGTTACCTCTCCTGCATTGGCAATGTTATTGGTTTCATAGATGGTGATGTGGAGATAAAATGGGCTACTGGTTTGACAACAAAGGTATGACATAAACTTTTTGTATTCAATATATTGTAGTTAACGATGCTAATGGCTATGTATGGAGATGTAAAACTCTTGAGGTCAACTCTTCCTATATCTGCATTGTCCAGATAAACTGTTTAATAGATAATGACAGATCCTATTAGTTTAGGGATACTCTCCTCTCCCCCAACCCTGCTTGTACATGTAACTGTGTGGCTGTGTGCCTGTTCTGTGGGTATAGAATCTTTCTTAGCTGAAAATAGGGTTTTTTGTAGCAGCAGTTTTGTGTAGTTGAGGTTGACTGAGATTGACCCTTTCCATTCTTTTGGGATAGAATAGGAAATACTTTTCTTTCTTTGTCAAAATATTGATGTAGTGATAATTGGGAAGTAAATGTAAGTTAGGACCACTAAACTTAGACTACATCATACTTATTTTGATAATCCTACTCTGTATTGTAATTTATACAGTACTTGATAACCTTCATCTACAGGAAGTTATTACAAACTTATTTGTGCCCCAACAGGTTGCACCTTATGAAATTTTTCGAATTGATAAGCATGAAGGTTCAACTGCAACCCCTGTTCCTCATGAAGCAAATGTTGAGGAGTTCCCTCAAGAAATGGTTGAACATAGAAGTCTTCCATCAGACCAGAAGGGGAAGGTGAGGGCAATAAATTCTCTGTATGTCTAGTATCTATGTACATCCACATGTTTCTAATGTGTATGCTTGTATATTAATCTAATATTTATGAGGATTATTTATTGGGACGTTGAGATACAAAGGTCTCATCTTGGAAATTATAGTGGAAAGTCAGGTAGTAGTAGCAAGAGAAAATAAAATAGAACTTCTAAACTCTTCAAAATTATGGATCTATAGTCATCATAAAACAACATTTTTCAATGACATTATAATTGTTGAGTTTACCATCGATTTCTAGTCATCAGCTGAATATCACTTGGATGACAGACCTTGTTAGATTGTAATGGCGATAGAGATAATTGTGAAAAGCATCCAGGAGAGAGTAGTTCCTCATCCCTTCCTCAAGCTGCCTTTGAACTTTTCTCCAGCATTAAGGCCAGCATATTCAAAACACTTGGTGTAGCATCACTTTCCAGAAAATTCTCCCCAATACCTAGGTTTGAAGAGGGAAATGAATCTAACTGTCTTGATAAGAAAGATTTAGACACTTGTGGCCCTGACACGGAATCACATTTAGTGAACAAGCTGCAGTCTTCTGAAGGCATAACTCCATATTGTGAAGTTATTATGACTCATGAGGGGAATGACTTTCCAGTTTCATTAGACAACAATAGTGCAGATCAGTTGAAGCAGTTTGATGTAATTGATAATTGCTCAGACCACCACTTTTTTGATGAGGGGAAAGGGTTGTCATCATCTCAGGTTAGAAATTGACACATCATTACTCACGGTGACATTAATCTTGCATTGAAAGGATTGGAACTAATATTTTTTTTCTATTATTGTCCTTTGTAGGGTAAAAAGGATTGGGTGAAGAAGGTACAACAAGAATGGAGCATCCTGGAAAAAAATCTCCCTGGTACACACTTCACTTATTTATTTTGAGCCATATTATTTTGTTACAATGGTTAAACTCAAGCTAGAAAATTATATTCAGACTGGGATTAATAGTGCTTTTAACTCCTTTAGCCATTTTGATCTGGAAGGAAAACACCAGAGTATACTATAGACAAGTTTCTATTTTAGGAAGATCACATGACCCTTACATTGAGTATATTCTGCAAAATGGGAATTAGATTGGTGGTTGCTATATAGATGAACAAAAAATTGTCAGAATTCCATCTTTCAAGAGCTGGAATCCATAAGTTTAATTGAGTATTATCCAGCTGCGTAAGCTTTGTTGGCCATTAAGTTTTAACCTGCAACAGATTCGAAAATGAGTAGTATATACTGTACAATCTTTATTTGCACAAGCAGAAAAGGAAATGTCTATAACTGTTAAGTTTCATTACACCTTTCTGCAAAATTCACTTACAATCTTTATTTGCACAAGCAGAAACTATTTATGTCCGTGTCTTTGAAGAAAGAATGGATCTCATGCGAGCAGCCATTGTCGGTGTGTCTGGGACACCTTATCATGATGGATTGTTTTTCTTTGATATACATTTCCCTCCAGAGTATCCAGGCGAACCCCCGGTTAGCTTTTGAATGTAGTTTTGTGTGCTTTTTTAAATTCTTTTCATTTATGTGCATGGTAACTCCCTCTACATAGCATTTAGCAGCATCCTTACATAGAAAGCTGCATGTTTATGACTTTTGCAACCCCATGCAGATGGTGCATTACAATTCTGGTGGACTAAGATTAAATCCGAATTTGTATGAGTCGGGGAAAGTCTGTTTGAGTCTCCTAAATACGTGGACCGGTACAGCCGCCGAAGTTTGGAACCCTGGAACTTCAACAATTCTTCAAGTCCTTCTTTCTCTGCAGGCCCTTGTCCTTAATGAGAAGCCTTATTTCAATGAGGCTGGATATGATCAACAAATTGGTAGAGCTGAAGGGGAGAGAAACTCACTCAGTTACAATGAGAATGCTTTCCTTGTCACCTGCAAATCCATTTTGTATCTATTAAGAAAGCCTCCCAAGGTAAAATGACTACTTCTCTACTTTGGTTTGTCTCTAATTTGTTACACTGGAATCAGTTATGACAAATACTAAGTGCCTGTTGCTGTTAAGAAAATGGTGGCATCTGAATCTTTGAATCTAGTTATGTAACTTTGACTAACTAAAACTGACTCTTAATGCAGCATTTTGAGGCATTGGTGGAGGAGCACTTTAGACAACGTTCCAAGCATATACTTCTGGCTTGTAAGGCATATCTTGAAGGAGCTCCTATTGGATGTGCTTTTGGTGGTGGAAAAACTCAGAATGAAAACCAAAAGGGAACTTCTACTGGATTTAAGATCATGCTTGCTAAGCTCTTCCCCAAGCTTGTAGAGGCATTTTCTGTCAAGGGAATTGATTGCAGCCAGTTCGCTGAGATGCAAGAATAACAGTTCCACCTTGTGAGTTAACCATCCAGCTTCATGTCAAAGATATTCAAACCTTATGTGTAATATTAAATTTTTTCACTTATATGTGTAATATCAAATGTATGCTTGATAAAAAGACCAATATCCTCTTCTAAACCATTCCAAAATAAAAGAAGTGTGAAGATGTATTGATAATAAATACCCCGTGGGGTACGCATATGTATCATACATATATAATGGCTTGATGATGTGAAAATGTGAAATTAGGATTACAATGATGGAGTAATTTTCTTGATGTGCCCTTTCATCCGTTTGATAATGATTTCAAATGTGTTATGGAGATTAGGGATTTTGGCGAAGGTATGATTGATCACTTGATATTAATTTCTGTGGCTTTCAGAGGAATAAAAAATTGTTCTTTCTATTTTGCAATGAATACTTTGTTTAGATTAATATGATGATGACTAGGAAGTCAATAGCAATAAATATCACCTGAATTGGATGTTAAAACCACGGTTTCGAGGATCTGTCTTTGTTGTGTTGAAAATGAAAGGGTTCAACAGAAATTAAGTTGTCCATCATTCCTAATCAAATTAATGTATCATCGCGTAGAATGAAATTGAATGTGATGTGGAACATGCTATACCAAAAAGTTTATTTCACTTTCGTTTTTTTCACTTATAAATATTTATGAAAATGTTTATTTGACCATACTCTAAAAACCAATTAAGAGAAGACAGAAGTGAACAACTAAACATAAGCAACAAAAAAAAAGAAGTCACGGTAATAATATGTTGATTGAGTAAAATAAGGGTAATAAGTATTCTTTGATGCATTTTTTATTATTAATTAAAAGTTATTATAGACATAAAAATATGAGTGGAATTTATTAAATAAAATAAAACTCATTAGTAGTGTATTTATTAATAACTTTTGAATTAAACTGCAATTTTAAATTATTATTTATTCAATCTACAAATATTTAAGTGTAAATTTTAACTTGCATAATTCAAAGAAAAACTTTTTCTTCACCAATTGGTCATACTCAAAAAAAGATTTCAGTTCGCCATATATTTTCTTACATAGAAACCACATATATATTAGATTATTTTATTTAAGAAAATAAAAAATAGCTTCATTAAAAAAAAATAAAAAAAAAGGCTAATAGATTTGAAGAACAGAAACTTCGGTATCTATCTACGCTTTCTGAAGTGCTCTGTTTTTTCTACTCTTCCAATTCACATTCTTTGTTTACTCGTAAATAACAATTTGGAATTTCTAAAACCCTAGAATTCGAATTCTCCATCCAAATGTGACGGAGATTCAGCCATGGAAACTTCATCACTCAATCCTCTCTTCATTTTCTTCTTTTTCTTCTGCCTTTTCTATTCCTCTGTTTCTATTAATCCTTCAGATTTAGCTTTCGAATCCACCTACAGCCGCCTCTGCAACCACCTTGTCCCTGCACCGGCAGTGAGTTATGACGCGGGGACTCTCCCCGGCGTCGCAGAGGAACTTCGGTTCCAATCCAGTTATTTCGCCGGCGGCGATCGTCTCTTCAACCGATCCGGCTCTTCAAATCACGCGTCGTTCCGCGTGACCTCCGTTCGCCGAAGCGCGAGCGACGGCGTGTTTGAATTGCGCGGCAAAATGCTTCTCCAGCAGCGTAGAGGAGCGACGCCGACGCCGGCGCAGGGAAGGTTGCTCCGGCTAGTGCGGCATTGGAGGGTTTCTCAGTGGATGCGCGTTTCCCTGAGTGGATTTTGGTCGCAACTTTCCGGTAACCTTTGTATGTTCGGAACAGGAGTTCATGTTAACATGCCAAATGCTAATGTTGTTCTTAAGCTTCGTTACCCTAGAGATCTGAGCCTTTTGAATTGTTTGATTAGTGGAACACTAGAAAGTTTTGATGGTAATAATAGTTTGCAGTACTTTGAACCTATTTCGATATTGGCTTTGTCTCAGAGTTCGAAATACAAGTTTACAGTGGCCGGGAATGAAAGAGAGAATGGCTGTGGAGGTGGATCAGATAGGGAGGGTTTGTCCCTTACAAATTTAAACCAAGGTGCTTGCACTGCTTTTCTTGGACACACCGATAGGTTTGAATTGGAATATGGGAGTCAGTGTGGTAATGTTAGTTGCAATCCTGTTAGTGGTAATCGTGAAGAGTTGCCTGGTTATATGCTTTTTCATGGCACACTTTGTGCGGAGAGGAAGAAGGTTCAGATGCTGTTGGGCTTTCCTGATTCTGGCTACCGTGATGCTGTATTTCCGTTTCATCCGAATACAACCTTGGTTTCTGAGGGGGTGTGGGATGAGAAGGAGAATCGGCTATGTGCAGTTGCTTGCCGGATCTTGAACTTCACAGAATCTTGGGTTAGCCGTCCTCATGTTGGAGATTGCAAGATTAGGCTCACTTTAAGGTTTCCTGCAATTCTATCTTTGAGGAACAGGAGTACAGTTTTGGGGCAGATTTGGAGTGACAAAGTGGTCGATGAACCTGGTTACTTCAGTAAAGTTGGATTCCAGGGTTCATCGAGGGTATCAAAAATCCTCCATGGCTTCCAATACAAGTATGCTGAAACTGAGAAGGTGAGAAAATTTTGTGTGGAAATGATGAATGCTGCAGGGAAGGCAAATACATATCCGAATGGGTATTCTTCTGATATGGCATTTAGCATGTTAGTGACGAACAGCAAAGGGCAAGTGGCTCAAGGTTACTCATCACCACTGTCTGTCGATGATCAAATTTATAGTGGACAGTCTTATGGGGCTCCAATTGTGTGGACAACTGAAAAGTCAAAAGCACATGGTATTCAATCAGAAGACTACAGCAATTTGTTGAATGTCAGCTATACGATGAGCTTTATTCCCCCTCCTGATTTCAAGTTTGGTAGAGGGGTCCTTTCAACCGAAGTCAAAATTGGTACCGAAGGAATTTACAATAAGAATACTGGAGTTCTTTGTATGATAGGATGTCAGCTTTTGAGATCAAATGACAAAATACTGATAAAGAATGAGTCTCTGGACTGTGAAATCGTGGTTAATGTTCAGTTTCCTCCTTTGAATGCAAAAGGAGGTGAATCTCTTAAAGGAACTATAGAAAGCACACGACAAAAGTCAGACCCTTATTATTTTGATCCCCTTCAGTTGTCTTCATATTCCATTTACACAAGCCAAGCAGATGCTTCCATATGGAGAATGGATTTTGAGTTAATTATGGTTTTGGTATCGAACACACTTGCTTGCGTGTTTGTAGGACTGCAACTCCTCCACGTGAAAAAGCACCCAGATGTGCTTCCTTACATTTCTGTTGTGATGCTTGCTATTATTACTCTAGGTCACATGATTCCCCTGATATTGAACTTTGAAGCTTTATTCATGGGGAAACACAGCGTGCAGAATGCTTTTCTTGGGAGTGGAGGCTGGCTTGAAGTGAATAAGGTAATAGTGAGGATAGTGACAATGGTTGCCTTTCTTCTAGAGTTACGCCTTGTTCAATTGACCTGGTCCTCAAGACAGGGTGAGGGAAGCCATCCAGGTCTCTGGGGTTCTGATAAAAAGGTTCTTTATATGATTCTACCATTGTACATTGGTGGTGGATTGATTGCGTGGTTGGTGCACATATGGAAGACTTCTCACCAAAAAACATTTAGACCATTCCGGCTTACTCGCCACAAGTTTAAGCTTCCTCGGGGACATGTATACCGACCTCCTTCCCTCTGGGAAGACTTTAAATCTTATGCTGGTCTACTCCTGGATGGTTTTCTGCTCCCACAGATTCTGCTTAACATAATATTTAATTCAGAAGGAAAAGCTCTAGCATCTTCCTTTTACGTTGGGACAACAATTGTTCGTATACTGCCCCATGCATATGATCTTTTTAGAGCTCACAGTTCTGCATGGTACCTTGATTTATCATATATATATGCAAACCATAAAATGGATTTTTATTCCACAGCCTGGGACATCATAATCCCTAGTGGTGGTATTTTATTTGCTCTTCTTGTATACTTTCAGCAAAGATTTGGCAGTCGGTGTGTTCTTCCAAAGAGGTTCAGAGGAAGTTCTTCCTATGAGAAAGTACCTGTTATTGGCAATGACGATTTATGAAGGCCTCATTTATTGCCTTTTGTAAAATGCTTTTTATCCTTCTGACATTTTTTTTATAGTTTTGGAAGGCATAAATTGCAAAAGGTATACACTTCAGGATCTAGCAGTAGAGGAGGATTTCGCCCATATCAAGAAACCATCTGCAACCTCTTTTCAGAGACACCCATAGATCATTTATTTTCTTTGGGAAATTTGTTGGAGAAAAAAACACATGCTGAGCAGCTGAGGACTTGTTACCGTTTTGTCTAAAGTACATAAGTTTTTACAAAGATTATTTCCTCCAAACATCACATTTTATGAGTAGACAACACAAATTCCTTGGTACTAGTTTGCGTTATAATCCCAAAGTTCAAGTACTATTGATGAAAAGGAGAAAAGAGCACACTGCTGTTTGTTGACAGTATCATAGTCTAACGCTACTCCACACCAAGTTCGATCTAGTTTATAGATCATTTGAATAGACGAAAAAGTGTAATAAGTTTTCTACTTAATAGTGATTTAGGTTATTTCCCATTTATATGATCTAAAAAGTAGAACATAAATTCAAAATCAGCAACAACACACGTGTTAATCAAAATATCGTTGATTCAGTGGCAATCTCGTGTTAGGTTAGAGTAGGTTGCACTACATATGAACAGGATGTACAGCAAACGACAGACACAGGCAAAACATCTGATAATCCTCCACTACTAAACTACAGAGATTCACAACCTGTGTGTAGCAGGAAAATTACAAGGCAACAATCAGACTCTTTCTTTGATAGATCGTGTCAATAGGAGTGTCACTGAAAGAACGCTAAACCTACCTTTAACTTTTCACATAGCATAACCTGAAAATAAATACCCAAATTTGAATTAGAATTAAAAAAGAGTCTATGAAGTACAAATTATATGATTGTTAATGCTATTATGGTAAAAGAATGATAGAGATACTGATATATTCAACCTTACTTAGTAATTAACATTAACAATAATCTGCACAAACATATCTTTAGGTAATGTGAAAGGTATGTGCATATCCAACTTTTTTCACAAATATTTGCAGCATGCTAAAAAAACACACTTTATAGAAATTAGCAGAGGATTTAGATGACCCCAAAATGGACAACTTTTAACACTCGATAAAACATTGACCTTGTTAAAATAATAAAACACGTGATTCATCAAAATTTGAAGAGTTACATGGATTGCTGCTTTAAATTTCGACTGAAATTGAGTTAAGAAACTATTTTTTTTTTTTTTTATATATATGTACATACGTGAGTTTATCTGTAGGCATTAGTGGTCCTCAACCTTGTCTTAGAAACTGGTAAGTCGTGCTGCTCGACTATCATGTTGATACTACCACCTGGAAAAATACAGAAACACATCTCAGCAACTCGATATAGTAGCCCTTTTGTTTTAGGTCTGACCAGCACATGCATATTATCTTACGAATGCATGGGCTAACTCAAGAATCAACTTCCAATCTCTATGCACCATGGTCATTGTAGTTTACTTGGTAAAATTCAGCTTCAGTGTAACTAATTGCTTACTTAGCAACTACAAATATCTTGGTGTCTTCATATTCAATATCGACTATAAAATATTATTAAAAAAAAAAAAAAAACAGAATATGATGTAAAAGTTACCTCCAATCACCGACTTAAACAGACTTCTTGCCACTAACTATTCGAGATATCTGGAGACCCCTGCTGAAAGCTTCATTAAAGAGAATTCTAGTTTGCATTGATTGAAATCCAGGTAACCATGACAGTATTGCCATTGGAGCCATAACAATAATGCCAAACACCAAGTCATATAGACGAGCCAAGGAAACAACAGTCTCCCACACTTTAGTTGTCTGCAGAAATGGCCTAAGCACCTGGGCTATTAAAATCATTCCCCATCCAGTTGGAACGAATGCCAACAAGCTTGATAGGAGATCAGCAAACTTTAAATGAGCGAACTCCAGTAGTAGGAAAACTACAAGAACTGTGACTACAATCACAAGAAGCTGAACTGATCGATAATATATGTGCTCCTTTGTAGCATATTTATCCCGGGCATATGCTATGGTGATATAAATGGCAACAATGACAACCATCACTATCCAAGACAGTAAGTAAACAGCTATACTAGTATTTCCACCTGCAATACCTAGCTGATAAACAATGCCATACTGAAAGAAGAAGAATCGAAGGTCTAAAATGATTTCCAACAGCTTTCCCCATATACCGGTTGTTTTTAAATGGTCTTGCTCCTCGTACCACCATGTTTCCCAGCTATATTCTGCCTTTTTGAAAGGCCCACCTGGATACCATATCCAATTCATAAAATCTTCAAAGTCATATACAGTCTTCAACCAATCAAAGCCGGAGGGGTTAAAGACAAAAGGAGACATTATCCACGAAATGACAAGAAACCAACTTGAGATTGTCATAGCTATGTAGACAAAAGTATCCTTAGCCAAGGGACTATGAGCAGCATACACGACTAAAATAATGCCAAGTTCAATAGCCTTCACAAAATGGCTTCGAGCATATAGTCTATAATTCTCAGCAAAACTCTTGTGCGCCACAACGAAACCACGGCCAGTTGCTCGGTACTTAGCACCACCATGAAGAATAGTCCGACCAAAGAAATGTGTGCGAGTTCCCAAAGAGAATGTGTAAAATAGTGATGCAAGCTGCAACTGCATCGTCAAGAAGTCCCAAACAGCTGGAAGGAACCCATGCTCGAGAGAGTTTTCAACAATCATTGGGAGTGCAGTAAAAATACCAACCTGGATTGCAAACTGCTGATTTAGGACTGCACCAAGGGCTTTATTGTTGGTAGCATTATCCAAGGCTGCACCTTCAATTCCGCTGAGAGCCATATAAAGGCGGCCCCAAAGGAAGGCATAAACCATCAGTACAATAACCATAGAGTTAAAATAAAATCCTATGGTCGTATAGAACACTGAAAGCATGCGAAAGAAGTCTAATCTGTGGCCTAGACGGTACACATCTCTGCTCAGGACCTGCTCACCATTGCCACTAGCAACCTTGGCCTCAAACATGGATATCTGATTCAAACCAACATCTCTTCCTTTGCCTACCTGTATATATTCGTGATGTGTGACATTGCCACCTCGAAGGGTACAATTGAAACCAGCAAAAATATCTTCACTGATATTGATCACTCTAGAGGCCTTGCTAACTCCACCCCGACCCAAGAACCAGAATCGGTCAAACACATCTGGATGACCATAGTGCATTCGTACTTTCAAAGGGTTTGCCAGAACACGCTGACCTAGTGTCACAAAGATTGTCTCTTGAGCTGACATGAACCATGCAAGTGAGGAAACTGATCCTGTGAAAATATTTTCTCGGACCCCTAAAATGGTTGGTTTGCTAACACCATAGTTAGTATTGAACTCCTCCAGCAGATTCCGCATTTTGAGAGCTTCCTCAAAATAATTGTCTTGATTCATATCAATGGTCTGAACTGCATCACCCCGTGTAAAGATTAAGGCATGATTCTGATTTTCTGGTTTCCCTTCTCCAAGTTTTAAAGGACCAGGCAAGCGGATCCGGTAAATCTCAACCTCACTCTTCGACTGCTGATCATACTTCACAAGAACAGAGTAATATTCAATCTCGTCCCTCCCTAAAGGAACCTCATCAACATATGCCACTCGAAGGGCCTCGTTGTTTCGCATCAAATACAATATCTCATCAGCACGGGGATTCTTGTCTGCCTTGTGGCGTCCATACATTTGGCATGCGACCACATATGAGAACTTCATCAGTGCACAACCATATTCATGTCCCTTGAATAACATGGACACACTGCTATTTGCCGGCCTGAGATTTGTCTGTAACGATGAAGGCCCATTTGAGGATAGGCCATTTAAGCTGCTGTTTTGGTTGGTTGAACCAAGTGAAACAATATTTTCTGGTTCCTGTCTCACGTCCATTTCAGATGCTAAATCAAGGAACGCGAGCATTTTAAGGGCCCTATAATAATACATCATCCCCCTAACTGTGCGAGACAAAGTTTGACCTCTATGAGATACCCAAAGGCGGAGATCCCTGGCCTTTTCTGTAGTCCAGATATCATCCTCATCTTTCAACCCTTCTCTATGCATCCTTTCCATAAAATTTTTCCATTCATCTTCATAAATCTTCTGCAGATAAAACAGAGTAGTAATACCATCCTCATTCTCCTTTCGGAGTGCCTCTTTGCTATAAAATACTTCCTCATCATAATATGGGGTCAAAACACTGAAAGCCATCATTTTTTCAACATAAGGAGCACGGGGCATGTTCATAAACAAGGAATTGGTAAAGAAAGCAATTCTTCGCCGTGCCTCAAGATTCATCGGGACATTGTGCATTGAGTCTCTTGAGGTAAGAATCGTATGCAATCGTCTGACCTGCTCAGAAAAGACTACATCTCCAGCATCAGGAAACTTTATAGCATTCTCAAAGAGCAGTCCTTCATCAGCTGTTGAGCTTTGTCGTGCCAGACCTTCCTGACGTAGCTGAATGGTGGTCTTCTTTGCCTTTGGGAATTCTCGAACAAACAGTTCGTACAAAGCTTGCAATAAATTTACAGCCTTATTCATGTCTCGCTCTGGTTGAATCAAAAGCTGAACAAAGTCACTCACCTTAGCATGTATCTGAGGTAGCCGAGACATCTTATATGCTTCTGTTAACTTCCCTATCTGAATGTATTCATCTATGACCTTGAATATATTAGTCACAATGGAATGCTCTACTTTTTCAGCTTTAAGAACCATGGGAAACAAATATTTAACACTGTCATAAGCTTCAATGACAGCACACCGACGATACTCATTCTTGCGTATTTTTGACCAAAGTGACCAGTCAGACTCATTTTCCAGCTCTTTAGCCTGACTGACAGCAAGCAGTAGCTCATTACAGAGATGGGAACATGGCCATCGAATAACCCTAATATTCCAGCAATTTGGCGGCAGTATCAAGAGCTCGAGTTCTCGATCGCTGATGATATCTTCCTCCCTAAAAGTTATTATAATCTCATTCCATATTAGGGCAAATCTGGTCACTTGGCTTGATTCAATCTTTTGGAAGGGCTGACCAAGTCCGTATCGCAGTTTCACCCTATGGGTGGCTTCGCGAAGCTTCTTGAACAGTGTAGCTTGCTGACTTAGCAGCTTCTCCTCTGGCATCAGATTGAACTTCACGGCACTGGCAAAGAACTGAAATCTAAGTCTGAGTTGTGTCACATTCCGAATTTCACCCAAATGCGAGAACAGACCAATTATTGCACCATAAAAGGCAGAGAAAATTGAATACCATATTTGCAAATCCATGAAGTATACAAGCACAATAGGCAACCATAGCAAGACAACTGCTACCCTGTTGGTGTTGCTGAAAAACTCATGCCATTTATAAGGAATGTTCCTAAGATTCAAAAGAGCCTTTGTCGGAGCAACTAGAGGCTTGATCTGAACAAAATAACTGAATGAAAACTTCGAAGCTAATACTGCTACCCAGAATACTGTATACTTTACATTATCTATAAGCGACTGTCTCACACCCCGGCCCACAAAAATCCGGGTATGAAACCACCACGTCAACAAATATACTATACTCCAGTCTGATTCCTCAATAGCGTTCCGCAACCATGGCACCACGAACAGCACCAATGCCAACAACTCCGGGATAAGAAAGAAAAGGACAACTTTAAGAAATGTAATAATCCTCTGATTGGCTGCATAAGACCATATTGAACTAGAACCCTTCTCAAACCAAATCAGTCCGTAAAAGACAGAAAACAAAACAGTCCATGTTATGGCAACCATGCTCTTCAGCGCCATCCTCACTCCAAGCCAAGTGGTCTCCCTAGTAACCAAGCTATACTGAGTCCCGGCATCAAGCACAGATTGAAGCAACCTCAGAGCACTCCAAGTGATGAACACAGTCAACATCTTCACCTGCACATCCCTTCTCTCCAAGGCCTGCCACGGATAAGTGGTACCCTCCCAAGAAACAATAACAGCAGCCTGAAAGAACAAAATCAGCATCACCCAAAGCCTATCAAAACTCTTGTAAACATTCCAAAACGACCTCTGCTCCACAAAACCAGTCTTCCCAACGCGCTTCTCCTTCGGAGTAGTCCCGAAGAAATTACACTCAAAATTCAAAGGCCACCCCAACCTCTTCAAACACCTTCTACTCCAAAAATATTCATTAATGTCATCATAATTTCTCCATGCAGAGTGCGGAGCCTTTCCATTTCTGCTACTATCCACCTCAACCTTAATAGTATCATAAATAGGCATAATCACAGACTTCAGAAACCCTAATTCACCAGACACCGTAGGCATAAAAGGACGACCAGTATCAGGATCAATGTGTTCATCGATAACATGATTAAGCTCCTTCGCCATGAAATGGTAAATATAACATATGCACTCGGGAGTGAAACGAAGGTTACCGGCCTCTCCCCAAACCAGAAGGTACAGCGCAACGTACAGCAACTCGCGGCGGAGATCGGTCGGGTCGCGGTGGCGCTTGAGCAGCACGTTCGACTTCAGGCCGAGGTACGAGCACCACGCGGAGTAGTTGTGGAGGAGCTTGCGCCGGAACCGCCGCAACACGTCGGCGTCGAGCGCGTCGACGATCGCCGGCGGAGGCTCGAGGCGCATCTGCGCGTTCGCGAGGTGGAGAACCAGGTGCTCCCTCTGGTTCCGCGCGTTGTCGATTTGGAACCCGAACAGCAACCGCAGCCAGTCCAGAAGGTCCATCTCCGGCTCCCACCGCATGAACTGATGCTTCGGAAGGTCGCCGACGGCGCGGAGCGCCGCCGCTGCCGCGCGCACTTCCGGATACCGGAGCGACGGGTGGTCCGTCAAGAGGTCGTGCACCGGGATAATGTTGTACACGGAGCCAAACGGCGGCGGACGGTTACCAGCGCCGGCGCGCGTGGCGACGGGAGGCTGTCTGAAACTCATGATGACAGAAATGAAAACGACGGAGTTGAGGTTAAACGGTTACTTACTAACTAAACCCTTTTCCGAGGCATTTTGTTTCCTGAGGTAAGCGCGCTTGTTTGTTTCGTTATTCATTTTCTCTTCAATTTCTCGTTTTCTGCTATAGAAGAACTGGTTTCAGTTTCAGTTCACTCAGGATTTAGAGCGAGGAAGAGGAAGAGGAGGAGATGCAAACGTAGACGAAAAAGAACTGAAACTTTTAATCTCACTGTATCTTTTTACTCTACGCGATTTGAAGCATCGTGTGGCGCACGCTCCAATGACAGTGGTTTTGAACGGGGATTCAAATGTGGGACCCGCAGTACTAATGCTTAAGTGGCTGGAAAAACGGTTCGATTGGGAGAAATTAGCATGTGGTAATTAGCAGTTAATTACCATGAAACGACGCGCCTGGGTTTGGTGGGTCCCACACTGTGTGAAGGTCCTTTTTATGATGATGAATAAACGACGGCTGTGATGTGTGCGATGTGGGGAATTTGATGTGTTGATTTTGAATTCATTTGGAATGTAGTAAACGACACGGCATGAGAGAATCTCTGCTTGGAACTTATTATATTCACAGGATGATGGGTAAAATTGTTGTACTATCTGCGTCGCTACACATGCCACGTGCAGCACGTGGACTTCATCAGATTGTAGTTTTAGCCCAAATGGATTCTGTGTTGAATCCGTGAACTGTGAAAATCTTAATAATGCTTTCATTCATTTCCTTTATGACAATCATTTTTTCAACTTTCGTCTTAATCAGACTCAAAAGGCATCCCTCACCTTTAAGTAAATTTACTTTGCGAAGACGGAACAGAACAACATTCGCCATTTTCTAATTAAGAGTCTTGTTTCATTCTTATTAAATTTTCTTCTTTCTTTAATTGAGGGCCTACCACCACTCACTTGATAAGGCAAAAAAAAAGTTTAACTATTTAGATATCCTCATCAGATACGAGTACCTGTCTGAATTAAAATCGTTTAGCGTGCCAAATCATACAATTAACACTTCAAAAAATATACAATTCACTGATTATATAATTTGTAATCATCTTATAAGTTACTAAACTTCTTAGTATATTAAACCCTAGTTCTTACACATCCTTCAATCCGGGCACTGTTCTGTGGTGATATAAATCATACAATGATGGTGTTCCACTCCTGGGGCCGAAGTTGCTCTTGTCTCATTCTTGTAATGCGCATACTGCAAACAAGATATTAACAAACATTATCTTTAGTTGGCCATGCTCTAATTTAACTGAAAAAGCTGCATACATTGAATACCATTGATTGAATTCCATGACAAAAACAAATATTACAGCTTATAACATTCCCCACACACATTAATTCAATCTAAAGCTGCTGTGTGTGCTCCTCTTCCTTATCCGCACGCCAATACTAACATCACCACCCAGGTTTATTCTCATACCTCCTCCACAAGACGTTATAAATGGACAACTTAAAATAAATTGTAGAAATTCAATAATTATGATTTGATTAGTTAATTAGAAATAAAAATATAATATATACTTAACAGATAAAATTTTTATTTAATTTTATTCTTTCCATATATAATTTAAATAAATCCGTATGTATATATTTATTAGACCTAATTTTACATTTCTATACAATCATAAAACATAAATCTTCATGTAAAATAAATTACAGAACATTAAACAATGCTTATCACATAAAAAGTGATGAGCTTGCTAGATTTGCACGCCATGACATCAAATAATATTTATTGAAAAATGAGGAGATTGAATAAACTCCGTCCATACACCGAAAGTTGGAAATCACGTAATTAATTTGCTCAAGTTATACTTCAATTTCTCTTTTCCTATATGTCCATATCAAAGGGAGAGGGCGATGTGAATATTCAAATCCCCCTGTTATAAAAGCAACCTGCTTCATGGTTGGACTCACCCCCATTCGGAAGTTCATATAATTAAAACGAAAAATTCCACATCAAATCTTCACTGGTGTTGTTCCGTTGTATATTTCAATTAGCGATGAAAATGACAATTGCTGTCTTGCTTTGCCCTAACCAGGATAGACATGATCACTGTACATGTGAGCTGTCATATTTAAACCCTTAAGCATTGCTTCTCCTCTGACATTGAAGTTGAATACACATATTCCACCATTGTTGATATCAATTGACCGAAACCTGAACATTGAACAATGTTAACTGCTAGATATGGCAGAGAATCAGAATGTTGCCTTTAAGCTGCACATGCAAGAGGTCTTGACATTTCAAGAAAGATATTCAAATTTAAAGTAGTAAAAAAGAAGTGACAAGTTTCAACCATTCCATCAAACATTTATTTCAGTTATTCATAAATTTCAATTTAAAAACAATTCGACATTAAACGAAGTAGTCTATCAGATATTTAAACCAAATTTTAAGAATTAAAATAAACTAGTGGATTTCCCTATCAATCCAGACACTAACGACAACGATTAACAAAATGGAAAGAGAGGACTGCTAAAATTCACAAATAACATGAAGGAGTGGAAACAGCACCTGATAAGTTCATGTATTACAGTCAACAGCAATGCCATAATAAAATTGCCAATACTATATGAACTCATCAACCCTAAAAAGGTATGGAAGTATACAACAAAGTTGAAAGCTTAACTAGAAGAATAGCCAGTAAAATCAAAATCAGAAGTACATTTTTCACTAAGTAGGCCAAGATCAGTTAAAATATATTAATTTCATAATCAACACTTGAAATTTTAAGCAATCTATAGAATAAAGGTCATTGCAGCATAGACAGTGTAAAGATTTTTATATTGTCATCAAATCACAAACAGTTATTATGTATAGCAAGGTAAGTTTGCTGATTTTTATAATGATTATTTTAAAAGTCATACTAAAGATATTTTATTGGTCAATAAATCGTAACATGCATGTCATTTAAACTAAATTAAAATAAAAGTACATATTTTACTAAGTCGGTCTAGGATCAGTTTAAATATTCATAGACAACATTACCTCTCTGGGCCCAGGCCTAGAGCAGTGCAAATTAATGCCCTCAATATAGATTTGTGAGTCACAACCAGAAAGCTTTCTCCCTGAAGAATAAGATAAATCTTGTACTTCACTTTCTATCATTAATAGAGAAACTAAATACCAACTGCAAATAAATCTTACAGATGACAACAACATTTCCTTCCAACAATCTCTTGCAGTTATCCAGAGATCTCGTGCAGGATATCTACCATTCATGATAAAATTGGCTGGATCTTCTCTCCAAATTGTATACTCTTTGGGATATATTCGCTTAGCATCCACTGCCTCCAAATGAGGAACATACTGATTTAGTTTAATTATAAAGAATGGTGGGAATGATACAGATAGAAACTAGATGTAAAATGAAAAATTATCAACCCTCGGTAGCATTAACTTTGACAAGTGAAGTTATTTTCCTATCAAAAAGAACAAAAGTTAACAGTAAATAATAATTGTAATAATCAATTGAATCATCTCTTATTCTCAACAGTCAACATTAATATGACAAATGCATTGTAAAAGATAGATTTGACTCTTCTAAATAGAAAAAGTGTGTAAAATAACTAAGCAAAGGTGCATCCACTCTTGATTTAAAGTGGACTAAGATTATGCATGACTTTAATTCAGATCAAGGATGGATATACTAATATTTTTTACTTTCTCATTGCTTTAGAAAGGCTAAACTAAATCGATGTCCCTATAATATAAAACTAAAGCCACAAACATATTAAAAGATAATTTATCAGAATTTTCAAGTTGAGCAAAGGCAGTCTCACCATTTTTCATGCCTTCAAGGTGATATAGAGGTATCTCCCTAAGTGAATCGAGATAAACCAATGGCTTTTCCTTTCCTTTCCATACAATTTCAGCAGTTTGCTATATCAAACAACCCAAACCATTTTAATAAAATGATGAGAAGTATTAGCAAGCATTAATAAAATTTTACTAGCCCTAACCTTGGCACGAGATATTGGACTTGCAAAACACTGATCAAAGTATATATTTTCCAAGGCTTTCTTGCACCTTTCTGCTTGCTCTTCTCCAACTTCAGTTAATACAGACAAATCTGAGCTTCCCTGAACACATATGATCGATTTAATGACAGTGGATGCCAGATGCAATAAATGATGTTGTATGCGAAACAACTAAACAACAAATAAAAACTTCAGTCCTAAAAACAAATAGCTCTCAGTACATAAAAGAGAGAATACAAACCAAGCCCGCCATCCCTCCAAACCCCAAAAGCTAATAAATTAAAAGTAG